>OZ017739.1:367040200-367640200 GCA_963969285.1 Odontomyia ornata | reverse complement strand
GAAGCGGTTCAAAGAAATGTGACCATTGAGAGATGTGATTTTGTACATGCTAGATTTTAAACGCAGCTTCATCTTTGAGCTAAAACATTAACCTAAGATATATTATTTTAAGGATTTTGTAAAGTAATTTTACAATACCCTACAACGCCTGTCTGTCCGTCGGTTCGTGTGTCACAGCACTTTTTCTCATGAAGGGTTTAAGCTACAAACATAAAATTTTGCATGTAGGTGCAAAGTGGTGCCCTCTTTAATGTTCCACTACAAAAAAAAATTATTTTACAGGGTTCTAAAGGGGTCTCCCCATATAGGGAAGTAGTAGAACTTTTCAAAATAGGTCTTAAGCTGATATTTTTTGTTTCGAGCGGGTGCACAGGGAGTGTGTGTGTCCCGCCCCTCTGGGTTGGACACCTGTGATCCGAAAAATCTGATAAAAATTACGGAAGCAGGTGTTTATGAGTACAACAACAACAAATGCATTAGAACTCGAAATTCGCTTGGCTTTGTTAATAATAATATGATCATCGAATTTTACATTCCCTATAAAATCGTATGGATAGCCTTAAACTCGACGAAATTTGGTATTTAAGTAGTCTTACAAAAGGTCTCTAATTACATCAGTAATAACACAAAATTGTGGTACTTAATGGACTGTCCATCGAATCCGACGGTACAGTTTTGATTTGATCTTCTTAACGCTTTCAGATAAGATCAATAACATAAATATTTTTGGGAATTCATTATATGAGTGATTTTTGTTACTTTGCAACAAAATGGCGACCGTTAAAAATGGAAAAACAAGCAATTTTCTTTTAAATGTGCACATTTCTTTGTGTGTTTCTTGATTTTATTCGTTGTTGGTGACTAAATATCATAAGTTCAGTACAAAACCTTTCTGGCATGAGCGTAGGTCTGTCTACCCAACTTCTTTTTCCTTTAAAAGCAGCCGGGCCTTGCTTGAGCAGACGCGTTTCGACTACTTTGAGTGATCTTCAGTATCTAAATAATTTGTTGAAGGGAATGACTTTATATAGTCGTAGGATGTGTATTAATCGTGCAGTCACACAATCAAACTGCTCGAAAACCTTCCTATCTCCTCCTCGGAATTTTGTGGCAGATTTGGAGAAAAATATGTAGTTGATTTTATTTGCAAACATATTTTTGTAGAATACTTTTTCGTTCTATTAATCTTATCAGATGTTATTTTATATCAATTTTCCTTTATATTAAAATTTAAATGTCTCCCTTTAATTTCATTCGTCATTAGATTTAACTTTCGTAACAATTTAAAATTTTCGTTTCTTTACTATAGTTTAAATTTCTTCACCCCATTTAAATCGTTTGTACCTCATTTAAATTTCTTAACTACATTTAAATTTCCTTACTTCCTTTCAATTTTTCTACTTTAATTAAATTCTGTTTTAAAAATTTCCAATCTATATGTAAAATCTCGTGTTTGAGGAACGCTGATGTAATACTCCTCAACGGTGTATTACATCACGGAAGAGAAGGGAACAGAGCTGATGGAATCAGCTGAGGCGATTCACCGTATGCACGGGTTGGGAAGAAAGAAAATACAAGTTTTGGAGACGGATCGGGAAGTTCGCTTGAGATCGCGAAACCGCAAGCACTCCAAGGGAGAAGTTCGAGAACTCGCGCGACAATAACTCGGATTTGGCGGAGTTGTAGAAAATCGAAGGGAGTTGAGTGCGAACGCGAAGCGGTGCGATCGAATAGTGCAATTTAATGTGTGTACCACATGTAACTCATAATAAACGAGCGGGAGAACGGTTTGCGGAGTGTGTCGGTTCCACAGTTTGCCGCTATTTCATTCGTTCACCTATTGCTGCATTCATCCAAAATAATTGGGTGTTGTACATACAAGTACACGTATTACACTTTGCACGTCATCATTATGCAAATTCTTACAACAATGACTATCGTCATTTAGTGCAGGCGGAAAGAATGATGTTCGGTGAAGCCTTAGGACGTGTGTGGATGTTGTGATATGGGCTTAGGAAGTTTTAAACGTTGTGAACTAGAGCAAGAATCTTCTAGTTGGGTTCAGTGGTGTAGTTGTAGGCTGAACAAGCAAAGTTCATTGTGTTCATGTTCGGAAAAACAAGAGAGTGCGAGGTTCACTGCGGTTTGAAGCGAGTAACCAAAGTCACGAGCGATGAAAAAGTGTAATTTTATCAAGAACGGAGTGAAACGAGAAAACTGTGAGGAGTGCTATGCTATGTGATTATTGATACAGAGTTGTGCGAAAGTCTTGCCGGTTCCGAAGTTCAACTAATCACTGACGAACAACGGATGACAATTGATATTGTACTTTGATGAATTCCATAAAGTTCGTCTGTCAGGCAAGTGTCTGTTTACAATTTATTTAAAGAAGCATATAACCGTTTTTGTATTAAAAACCACGGGTAGATTCTATTTGTCCCATTTTTTATCAATTACGAAAGTATTTCCTTGCCGGCTTTTGACATTTTCTCCCGTGTTCTGTTAATTCGCGTGATTGAAATCCAAAACCTGGAAGTGGTTAATTGGCGGAACATGTTCCAAGATAAGATAGCTTCTAAATATAGTCCTCGGATTTACTTGTGAACAGTTTTAATGGTGCAAAGATAACTGCAGTTAATACCTTTAACCGAAGTGGGATTATGTGAAGAAACTGCAAAAGAATACAAGTTTCTACATTACGACCAGCAAAATGTTTTGATGTAATGTCTCATTCTTGTACCATTCTAAGTGTCACAGTTTCTACAACAGTGAAGTTTTAAAACGTAAAAAAGGTGCAGCCTGGATGGAATAAGTCATAAACTGCTATGATGGAAAATTAGTATACGAAGTTCATCACTATAACTAGCCTTCAATTTTATATTTTTATGTGATATAGTGGTGTTAAGAACAGGGATCTTAAACATTTAAACTATAGGACATTCACCTTTGTTAGCCACCACCACATCACCAGCGGGTGCCCGACGAGGATGTTGGTGAGTACCTGTTTTTTTTTTCTTAAATTTTATAATTGATTAATTTTTTTTATATTTGAGTAATTTTTTTTATTATTTGATTGAAATTTTTATATTGGAGTAAATTTTTATAGTTGATTAATTTTTTTCTATTTGATTAAAATTCTTATATTTTGATTGGATTTTTTTATCTTTGATGTTTTTTTTATATATTTAATTATTTTTTTTTTATAAAACTTGTGCCAAAGCCGGCGCGGCAAAAGTAATTGCTGTAGATTACTCGAACATAGTGGATTATGCACGACAGGTTGTTATTGACAATAAATTAACAGACGTGATAACTGTTATCAAAGGAAAAGAATTGTAACAATACAATGAATTGTTAAATAGTCAAACCCGGTCTTTCCATTCGGTCAAATCTGACCGAGTATAGGACCCGCATCGATGGCGGGCTTTTTCACTGATATGGGCTAGCCATCGGGCACGCTCCACCGTTTTGTTGTTTTCAGGTTCTCTTGTCGGGTAGAGTGGCCTTCCGCTCGCGTGCCCTTTTATGGTATAGGGTTATGTGATTCGATCACATAATTTTATAACATAAATCGGCCACGTGTATATTTCTCTTTTGATGGGAAAGTTCATGCAAATTATGTTTGTATGAGTTTTCCACCCAAATGTGAAATACTTATATGGCCACGTCTACGTTTGGACGTTGATCCGGATGGGTGGGTGCGAGGTCGCACCACCTCCATCTGGATGCCCAACTCTTAGTTGTGGACCATAAGAATCGTCGGGTAACGACGAAGTCTCCGCAAGTCCGTCCGTTTTTACTCGTACCAACTTGTTCTCTGAACAAGCAATTTCAACCCTTAGGTTACCTCGGCATCGACACCAGTCGATCGGCATTCGATCCATTTAATTCGTGACTGCGAAATTTTATTGTAGTAGGTCCTTGTGCTAGGGGGAAAGAATCCGCCCCACGACACCGCAACGCTACCCTGCCAGCGCATTCGCGCGTCCCCAGACAAGGCCAATCTCGGCGGATCTTAACATCCTCTTCCGCCGAAGTAGCAGACCAACGCTGCAGTCCTGTACGGACATCTGTTTACCTACTTTCACTACAGACTGGTTAAACAGGTAGTGCTAAATTAGGTCAGGTACTAATTTGGGTCAGTTACTAAATTAGGCCAGGTAGCAGGATTTCATTATTTCGATTGTTAGATATCCGTTTGTTCTGTTTCATCTCGTTTCTGATTTCGTCTAAGAGTGTGATCTAGTACTGAGGAAATTGCGTCAGAATTTGTAACGAGTTGTTCGTTTATAATGGTAACGTCTGTTTTTCTATGTTTATATATTTCAAGCCTTTCTAGAATTTCAAATCTTCGTGGTTCAACGAATGCACTTTCCTACATTCTATAAAATGCAATTCTGCAAAATATTGCTATAAAAACTTCTATGCTTCGCCCGCTCAGCTCATCCTCGGATTTTTAATTAACAAATCAAAATAGTAAATTTTTTAAATTGTAAAAGCATTTGAAAGTAAATAAATTCTTTTTTAAAATAAATAAATTATTTTTTGTTTTAGTTAATAAATTTTTTTCTTGACGTACTACTCGTTTATTAACTGGCGCCCAATGAGGTGTGCTTCACGCGCGTGATTCAAAGTGGATAGACTAAATTATCAATGTATAATTTACCCTTAATAGTTCGAACAGTGCATTGAGGCTGACCAATGGTCCACTAGTCCAATCGACGGGGGGATAACCAGTGATCAATTAAACAAAATGACTCAGCCCTAAGTCGGCCAAAGTGCAATCAAGTGCTTAGTTGAACCGTCCCAAAAATCTCTTGCTTTCAATTTCCGTGCACACGGTAAATCTCATCAGCTGAGTTCGATTCCTTCGGTAATGTAATACACCGTTGGGGTGCAGCAAATCAGTGTTCCCATATCCGAAGTTTTAATTGGCATATTTAAAATAATTAAATTAAAGGGAAACGTTTAAATTTAATATAAAGGAAAATTGATATAAAATTACATTTAATGATGAGAAAGAAAACTATTTTGCAAATTACGATTACGAATGGAAGTAATTAAATATTTTTTTTCTAAACCTGCCATTAAAATTTTGGATAGGAGATGGAAAGGTTTTCGAGCAGTTTGCTTGTGTGACTGTTCGAATACTATAATTTAGTCATCAATCATGGGAATTATAGCTTGCAGCTACCCCGGGGCCAATGTGTAGCTTGATCTTGTCATTTTTCAGAACATCTAGTAAATTTGGCAAAGTTTTCAATTTGGTTTTGGCTGTGCAATCTCTTACACCACATTTCAAGGTTTCACTTAATACACAGTCATACAAACGAAATTTTGAATATGATGCTGCATTATATAATATTTTTGTTTCCAGTAGGATTTTATAAGATTTATTTTAAAAATACTAATGATTCTTTTGCTTGTAAATCTTACAAGTATCGAGCATCACAAGATTTTAATGAAGAGTATTTGAAGTATTGTATTTGAATCTATATATTAAAATACTATTACTAATTTATCCGAAGGGTAATATTATTTGCTACAGAGAATTTAACAAAACAATTTAATAACGATCTAAATAAAACAAAAATAATTTAAATATCTAATTAAAATATAAATAGTTTAGCAGATCTAAATAAAACAAAGATAGTTTAACAGACATAACTAAAACTAAAATTAATTTAACAAGATTTAAATAACGCAAAACAATTTAACTCAAATCTTATCTATCATGCTTGTGTTTCTTTTAGTATTATACATATCTGCATTAACCTTTTAAGATATCTATGAAATTTTTATCGAATTAAAGACAAATACACAGTATACTTTCAACTGTATTAAATTCTTTCAACTATAATTGAATACGTATTTATTAAGTGTGTGATATTGTTTTCTCGACGCCAGATATAAATATGTAGCTATCTCTTACAATGTTCAATTAAATGGATTGTTAAAAATAATTAACCTTTCGGTCTGCTCATTTCTTGACTCTAACGATGTAAGGATTTAACTCCACCAAACGTCCGACGAGATTTCCCTAACGAAATCAGAACCGACCTCTCATCGGTTTATGGACGTGCAGTCCGGGGCGTGCCAACGAATGGTACCCAGTCGGTCAACCCTTCCGTGCACTCGTAATCCATTTCGCGGTGGCTGCTTGACGGCCAGCTAGTTCGGAGAGGATTTCGGTCGCAGGTCTTAAAATGGATTACGCCCGATTACAATAATTTTCAGCCACCATAACACGCCCGTGATAAAAACGCGTCAAAGACCCGATGCATACGGAGACGAAACCTATCCTTACTCTAGTCCGTATGTACCACTTTCATAATTTCAATTCAATCCTATCAACAAAATCTAATTCATTTCGCGTTCCCGAAATATTCCCGACGCGGTACCGAAAATAAACTACCCGAGTCTAAAGTGCCAACAACCTACTCTAACGAAATTGAACAAACGCGAACAATGGTACCGCGTACCGCACCGGCCCGAAAGATGATGATCAGTGGGACCTTAGGAACTCCTATCGAGGGTTACTAAAGCCCCCACCCCAATCTTCGTCATACCTACCGCTGTTGGCACCCGGTTCTTGAAAAAGAGGATCTATCCTACCGGAAAGGAAAGATTTTCGTGAGTTAACAATTCATGTTATTCATTTATTCATAGGTCCAATCATTATTACTTAATTTGATATGACACTAATATCATTACTAATACCTATCATTTTATCGCACAGTAATCTCTGATGAATTTGCAAAATAACTTATGGTTTGCCTTAGTTCTAAAATAATTAACATATAGTATCATGTAGTTGCATTAATTGGTTTCACCATAAAGCAATAAGCAAAAAGGAACAAAAAACAATATTGCTGACGTTAAGTCGTTATATTCAATTTAAGAAAACATGCTTAAACAAGCTAATTTTTTTTAACAGACTTCCAAAAGAAAGAAGGTTATCAATTCATCGCGTAAATTTTTTTTTTGCTTTTTTTTTGTATGTTCACGCATAACTTTTAAGCGGAGATAGATAGGAGTCCTGTTTTTGGCAAATGATACGTCTTTCTTCCAGTTAGGTCCCGTTTAAAGGATAAGAAATTCAAGTAACGGTAAAGGACTTTTACCGTTAAAACTAAAAAAATTCCGATTTTCACCCGGATTTTTCAGCATAACTGATCGACGCGCGTAAGGATTTTGATTGTAGAGGTTTCAAATGAAAGACAACATATTGATCTAAAATGTATCGGAACAGAATTGAAATCCTTCCAAGGACTCTGTAGATATTAACAGTTAAATATGATACATTGATGTCGAGAAATTGAATTTAAATGATATTTCGTACGAAAAGTGCCAATTAGTTGGCACTCTGCAAGGATTTGTTGGAGAGTCCTTTGGCGACGGATGATAAAAATGTTCAGTATCCTTAATTTTCTGCATAAACGGTACATTTTAGTCCATGATTTCTACCGGAAATAACCAAGAAATTAATTCTAAATGTGGCATAAATACAATTCAACAATAGTTAAAGGGAACCTTTCAGGATGCATTTCTCTTCCGCATTTACTTTTGCTTATCAATGGGCTTGGTATAGGATCCTTCTTACATCCTTGGCCGTAAACGTTACATAATGGATTATAAAATTCCCCGAAGCAATTATAAGGATTGAGTGATTGCAAATTATAAAGCTGAGTCGTTACTTTCCAGTTAATATTATATGTACATTACAACATATGCCCAGAAATCTAAAATTAGTGATTTCCATACTTAAAAACCGGCGAGAATCGCAATCTAAAAAAAGATATGTTTCCTGCTATTATTGATCATAACTGTACAGATGAAGATGAAAATGCATAGCCGTGTTTTCATTGAACTATATGCTATGATTTTCTTGAAACTTTCATGAAAATTAGGTGTAATAGTTAACTGAAATCGAAGGCGATGGGTATCGAATAAACGTGAACGAATGATGCGGTTAAGTAGGATATTTTTAAGTAAATTTCATGAGATTGATTGCGGAGTGAATTTTGTGTTTACATATATAAATACATATGTCTATATATATATATATATATATATATATATATATATATATATGCATATATATATATATATATATATATAATATATATATATACATATATATATATATATATCTTTACATATATATATATATATATATATATATATATATATATATATATATATATATATATATATATATATATATATATATCTTTACATATATATATATATATATATATATATATATATATATATATATATACGTATTTAATATATATATATATATATATATATATATATATATATATATATATATATATATGTTTGTGTGTGTATATATATATGGCTATGTGTGTGTATGTGTGTGCTTTTGCTTCGATTTTCGCGAAATTTTCAGCAATATTTCTGTTCTGGCCAAATTATAGCTCCAGTTTGTACCAAAACTAGTACAAAGATTTATTCAATTGTGTGATAAAGCTCACAATAAAAAATCCAAAGTCGAACTGAAAGGTTGAAAAAAGTTAAACGATAAAAAAGCACTTCAGGGTCAGGTCAGAATATAAAAATGGCGGCTAGGCAAAGTTCAAAATTCGATAATTTCTCAAAGCTACAATTCATATTGGACTATTATGAAATCTAAAATCAAGGTAGACGTTGATGAGATCATGGATTAAATGTACCAGAGTTAAATTCGAATCTTATGAACGCTGCAGATTTTCGCCGTAGTGGGGTTTGCATTGCAGTAAAAAATTATATTTTAATATACGAGAACATGATACAATGTATTCAAGAAACTGAGTTTTGAAAAGTTTGAAATGAACAAATTTGCCACTAAAATGGGTGAAATAAAAAACTTTTAGAAAGAAAAAGAAAACCGACTTCGGAATGCCCTAAAAAGGATGAGATAAATTTTATGGAAGCGGTGCCAAATGAATTTCCCCATTTCAACATAAATACTTCTAACATCTACACCATCACAAAAAATGGGGGAAAAATGATATGGCACCGCTTCCATAAAATTTATTTCATCCTTTTTAGGGCATTCCGAAGTCGGTTTTCTTTTTTTTTCTAAAATTTTTTTTTTTTTATTTGAAAATATGTTGTTATTTTGTCGCTGGCTGTGTTTAAATTGATTTTATTTTATTTTGTAAGACAGCAATCAAGTACAACATTAAAATATTAGTCTGTCTTAGTAAAAATAATTTGTACTTTTCAACGAGGAAATGAAGAAGGAAGGGGAACTATATGTGATCTAAGATATAAAACACCATTTGATTTGATTCCGTTCTCTACAACAAGCAATAACAAATAGATTTTTTTCTTCTAATTTATTCATAGCATAGTGATGTGATTTGCAGTTTTTGCATTATATGAAGGCAAAACAAGTGTAAGTAATTTAGTAATTCAATCAATACCATTTAGCTGTGAAATGAATAACTGAATTACTCACTTGATTTACTTGCGATTGGTAGGCGGAGAATAATTACGCCCTCTGATAGGTACGTTATTCAAATGTGAGCAAATATAACATTGCACAAATGTATGTATGCCCACAATCTTTTTTTGTCAAAAAAAAACTTTCATGTAGCAATTGTGTCATCCATATATTACCTCATTCGTTAAACATTTCCTCGAGAGATGTTCTTAATGTGAAGAATGAATGAAGCGTTTAGGCTCTACGAGCATCACTGTGCGTGTTTAATTTGGATAAGGTCAAGCAATTGCATTTATCACGATTATGAAATATTAGCATTTAAAATAAAATGCCAACAAATTTTGGTGTTCAAGCCACGCATTAATAATAAATTCCGATTACATTCAATTTTGAGCGTTTTTTTTTTTCTTGGAAACGCTTACATCTACAGCCCACAGAAACGAGTTTTCGTTAAATGGTTTATTACATAAATTTTGTTATCTTCGATTTTATTTACAAATTCAGACCTAGGAGAATGTTGAATCTATCGCTGATGCATGTACAGGTACTTCACATTAGTTTCATTTAATTTATAAGAAATTTTAAAACGCCTTTTAAATTGAATTTACTTAGCAGGTGAACGCCCATTTAATGCATCCACTTTCAAGGTGTTAACATTACACTGTTGAACAGAAATTGCAAACTCCCTTTTGACTCCCGCGACATTCTCTGGTCTTAATATCAAAGAAGCTTTCTTTATGTTTTTCACCGCAAAACTAACTTAAGGCATCGAATTACATAATCCTAAATGTCTCTCTTAATTAAATTTCAATGAAATTCATTTCAAATGTTATCTTTAAACACGAAAAATTAAGCAAACATAAAATTCTATAGTTTTGCATTGCGTTCCTAACAAATCGTGGGCAATTCATTCTTCTGATCAACTGACGAGACTTTTTCTTTGGTCCTCAACTTTAGGATCTCTACACATTGTGGAATTTCTATTCAAGCAATTTATCATTCTTCTTAATCTAACTCAGCTTCAGTAAGATTTTTCTTAAACTTATTTAGAGTAGTGCATTGCACAAATTATGGCAAATAACAATCTAACGTTATGCTTATTCAACTCGTACTTAAAAACCTAAATCAAACAGCTTCCTACATCTACGTGAATATCTTTGGATCACCTGTGAACCATTGCGTTATGTTGCAATGATTTCCGCCTTCATTGGAACACTGTTACGATTATTTAGTCGACAATTCTTGGTCCATCGATTGGCGTTGCATGTAAAACTTCATCGAGCAGCTGAAGAGCACGATGTAAATGCAATTCTATTCCACATTGAGTATCTTTAATTGATTGTCGTAGATAATCCGGTCCCCAACCTTATACAAAGCTTAAACGAAGAATGCCAGGATGACGCAAGTCATCAACACCGATGCCAGCTATTTGAGATTCAGCTGTCACTTGTACGAAATGGCATGTGTGTTGAATTTTTTTCCGACAGTAGCAAATCCTTACGAGCTTCTCCTACTGGTTGCTGTGGGATCGAATTACATTAATTGAGGTGTTTCAGACACCAATTTCAACAATATTTACCTGATGCTTCGGGTTTTTCTCGCTTCTTATCGCCCCACGGTTCTGCTTCCTCACTCGCTGACAGCTCCTACACCGGATGTCATTTGACTGTCAGGCAAACTTTTTCATGACAGTCAGATGTCGTGGTGGTGTGCAGGGTGGTGCCAGATGGTACTTTTCATTTCCCAATTAATTTCCGGTGCGATTCCGAATCGGAGAGAACATTCTTTTAACGTGATTAGATCGAAAGAAAATATTTTCCTTGCACTATAAAAAATGAAAGAAAACATTTTCTTTGCGATAGAAACCACACAACAAAAAAATATTCGCTATGTAATTCGGAATCGGTGCAGGGATTGGACAAGCGATTTGAAGAATATTAGCAGAACCATGAGCATGGCCTTCGGGTGCCAGTCAGGATCGGCATCACTTCGATCCCGGGCAGCGGCGTACTATTACAACGGGTATGAAGCTGTAACGAGGACAGGCTCTTCTGAAAATGAGCTAACCATCGGGTAAAGCTTACCTTCCTTTTGTTTCAGAGGCTCTTGCTACAGGATAATTGGTCATCCACTTGTATACTTATGATCAAGTAATCAATAGGATTTAGATCCCGGTGGAAGGGTGTGTGGGGGCATCGCTACCAATCAGATACCCCACTCTTTTTTGTGGGCTTTTAACTTTCGAAGCAAAGACGGTTTTCGTTTCGGCAATCACGCATGGTTGATTCGGAAAGGTCAGTTTTATCTGTAAAGTAAAAATCCTTCGGTAATTTTTAATCGCCTCAACGCCATTTTTGACTTGGTTGAGTTTATTTTAGTTCGTATAGTTCGGTACAGTACACGTGAATTTGATAAATAATGAGTAGCGTAACCTTGCACTGACGAAAACGGACCTCACATTACACCGCATAATGCTAGCTACCAGCAGGTGTACACGTCGCCAGGCAAGCACTTCTTCCAGCTGAGCATTATTTCTTTTGCTCTTAGATAATTCTTGTTTTTAAGGTTTTGTAAAATCATTTTACAAAACCTTACTAAAATCGCGTCCTGTCTGTCCGTCCGTCCGTCCGTGTGTCACACCACTTTTTCTTGCAAACTACATAAGCTAGAAACATAAGATTTTGTAGATATATGCAAAGTGACGCCGCTTCAAAGTTTCACTACAATAGGAAATTTATAAGGTGTTTGAGAGGGCGTCTCCCCATATAGCGGAGTGGCCCCTGAAAGAAAAAAATCATCGCATGTATGCAATATGGGTATCAAATGAAAGGTCTTGATGAGAACTTTTTAAAGCAGGTCTTAAAATGACAAATTATGCTTTGAGGGATGCAGGAGAAGGGGAAATGTATGAAAATTTGTCGACATTCAAAGCCACATTATGAAGATTGAGACACCAAAAGCTACGCCAACTAAACACGATACCGAAACGCATTCAACACCACCTATCCCAACGAAGTAGAAAGTGGTACAGTCCTGTTATAAAATTGGTCAGGGCCTTTCCGGCCACTTCCGGGGTTCCCTGCACCAGTTTAACTTACCTACACTCGTTCCACGCACCTGAAAATAATTCCTTTGACTTCGTTATCCTATGAAGCTGTAACGAGGACAGGCTCTTCTGAAAATGAGCTAACCATCGGGTAAAGCTTACCTTCCTTTTGTTTCAGAGGCTCTTACTACAGGATAATTGGTCATCCACTTGTATACTTATGATCAAGTAATCAATAGGATTTAGATCCCGGTGGAAGGGTGCGTGGGGGCATCGCTACCAATCAGATACCCCACTCTTTTTTGTGGGCTTTTAACTTTCGAAGCAAAGACGGTTTTCGTTTCGGCAATCACGAATGGTTGGTTCGGAAAGGTCAGTTTTATCTGTAAAGTAAAAATCCTTCGGTAATTTTTATTCGCATCAACGCCATTTTTGACTTGGTTGAGTTTATTTTAGTTCGTATAGTTCGGTACAGTACACGTTAATTTGATAAATAATGAGTAGCGTAACCTTGCGCTGACGAAAACGGACCTCCCATTACACCGCATAATGCTAGCTACCAGCAGGTGTACACGTCGCCAGGCAAGCACTTCTTCGTGCTGAGCATTATTTCTTTTGCTCTTAGATAATTCTTGTTTTTAAGGTTTTGTAAAATCATTTTACAAAACCTTACTAAAATCCTGTCTGTCCGTCCGTCCGTCCGTGTGTCACACCACTTTTTCTTGCAAACTACATAAGCTAGAAACATAAGATTTTGTAGATATATGCAAAGTGACGCCCTCTTCAAAGTTTAACTACAACAAGTAATTTATAAGGTGTTTGAGAGGGGGTCTCCCCGTATAGCGGAGTGGCCCCTGAGAGAAAAAATCCATTGCATGTATGCAATATGGGTATCAAATGAAAGGTCTTGATGAGAACTTTTTAAAGTAGGTCCTAAAATGACAAATTATGCTTTGAGGGATGCAGGAGAAGGGGAAATGTATGAAAATTTGTCGACATTCAAAGCCACATTATGAAGGCTGAGACACCAAAAGCTACGCCAACTAAACACGATACCGAAAAGCATTCAACACCACCTATCCCAACGAAGTAGAAAGTGGTACAGTCCTGTTATAAAATTGGTCAGGGCCTTTCCGGCCAGTTCCGGGGTTCCCTGCACCAGTTTAACTTACCTACACTCGTTCCACGCACCTGAAAATAATTCCTTTGACTTCGTTATCCTCTCCGAACCAATAACAACACTTAATTTCTACGTAACTGAATGGGTGTTTATTTGACCGTTTGTTGGTTACAATGTGTTAACAATTTTTTGGTGTGGATCCGCTCCCGTTTCTCCTCCTTTATTCCGCGGCGCAACGCCTTAGCCTGCCTCCGGAAAAGGTCCTGCTCTGCTGCTGTCGTGGAGAGGCGGGCGAGTCGATGCAACTCATACAGCTCCGTCCGCTTGCGCTCCCTGCGTCCCCCACGCTGCTGTTGCTTCGGGCTGATGTGGTGTGCACTGATCGGGGGTGGCTTGCGTCTGGCTAGGTACTCCTGCACTGTGATAGGCAGGGGTCCAGCTCGGGGTTCCGCCTGCAGTGCCTCCTCGAGACTCCTGGGCGGTGCAGGTTGGTGGTTCCAGGTCGTGGTGTGGAGCCCTGCTGCACTGGTTGCCAGTGGATAGGTTGGGCTGCTGGCGAGCTGGTGTTCACTCCGTTGTCCTCTTCGCTGTGGCGACGCGGGTTTCCTATCATGTGCTGTGACCGCGGGGTTCGCCTTTCCCGATCCCTCGTTGTTATTATTGTGGCTGGCCTGAAAATATAGTAAGTTGCGTTAATGGTGGCTACGCAGCGCTGGGCGCTAAAAAGTCTAAAGAGGTACACGGCACAAGCCAACACCTCACCATTAAGCAACACCTAATTCCTTCATCCGACTTGAATTCTTTGAATACGAGCGACGCTTCAAAACCACCGCGCGTGGAGTTCCATTGACTGACTGGCATAAGACTCCACGACTATAAATATTGATCCAATACGAGCTTTTGATCCAATTTGCCGCTTGAACCGCTGACACGATGCGAACGTGAGTTCTCATTTACTGTGAACTTCTCTCCCCGCTTCACCTTATCAATTTGTAGATGCTGAGAGCCATTCTGCAATATTACGATATTATCGTAGCCAGCTTGGGGGAAATACGTAACATATGAGCGAGGAAAGCTTTTCGCCCCTATATTCGCCGCAGCCCTCAGTCGGCAGGCGAAAGATTTCACATGATCGCTATTCCATTAGCTTGCTCATACATGCTTCTCGCTTGTGGTTACTCATTGCCATGTACGCGTCATCCATATGTCGAAGCTTCGCCGCAACGTACATGGTTATCATGATGTTGTTTATCAGTCGGCAGGCGAAAGCTTTCACATGACCACTATTACATTAGCTTGCTCATACATGCTTCTCGCTTGTGGTTACTCGTTGCCATGTACGCGCCATCGATATGTTGAAGCTTCACAGCGGCCGCAACGTACATGGTTATCATGATGTTGTTTATCGCCGTAATGTGCATTGGCGTCATTGGCTGACGCTTTTAGCGCTAAACGATAGGCGGGAGTTCAACTCGCTCGTTCGTAGAATGAAGCCTCCATTCGCTGGCGCTGAACGGTAGGCGAGGAGTTTCCTTCGCTCGTTCATAGCAGTCCTTACTACTGACACTATTGGTAGTCCGCCTGATATTACCAATACAAGGTACAACTGGGGTCAAAATCACGCCATTTAACACAGCCGGGGATTTATTTTGAGAAGTTGGGTACAGCAGAAAAATATGGTGGTGTACTATGACATGAAGCCATATTGGAGGGAACACAACTTTATAATTAACGGAACAGATTAGCTAAAAAGGTTCTGCAACCGCATGCTCGATAATGTAGCAAGTTGTAATACGACGTTTTTATTCCTTTTATAAATTCTCTCGCGTCAATGCAAATCGTCACCCGTATTTCATTACATTCATTACACTATCTACACTATCATACTCACACATTATACCGCGTCCATGACATATAAATTGGATATTCTAAAAAAATTTTAGGTAGAATAAATAGTAGCCTAGAAAGAAGAAAATAAAAAATCAGACAAGATCTCAAGGAAGAAGTTTTCTATTACAAAAATAAAGCAGTCATTAAAAGAATTTTCAAATGGTATTTGGTGGAACTTCAGTACAAAAGCATGTCTCGTAAGTTTTTGTCGATAATTGAGGCATAACAATTTCTAAAAACTATCAATCACTTTATGACGACCTTGATCGAACTGAATAATAATAACCATGCTCATCCAATACCACCAGCCAGAACAAAGCGATTACCTTTAGACATTGTTGGGAATGCCGCCAATTCCCTGTTTGGCGTTCTCGACTTACATTATACCGAACAAAGCTGAAACATTATAAACGAGCTGAATACTAACGATAAATATCTTCTCGATTTGATAAAGAATCAGCCATCCATTATCAACTCTACAGCAAACCTCATCCAAAAGTCCACAGAGTCGATCTCAAGGCAGGTACAACAGTTACCAGTTTTACCACTACGTCAATATAACTAAGGATGCAGTAAATCAAGTGAATAAAGCAGTGGATGATCAGCGGTTACTAGAAATTTTTAATTCCTTGTCAATACGACTAATCCTAGCTATGTCCAACCTCCAACGTATCCAGACGCTCAACATCAACGTCCTCACGGACAAGCAACATGGAAAAGTTAATTTATTGGTTATCTCGCCATCCCAGCTGCAGCAACAACTACAACTGTTCAAGGGGCATGCGCGAACTTATCTTCAAGCGCTTTTAAGGACCGACAACTTGATACGTATATATGGATTGTTATCCATTGAAGGAAGGGCGGTTGCAAATCTGATTATACCATTGTTCGCAGACACAGTACGAATTATTATCACTCATACCAATCCCTATAATGAAGAATGACACATTTCTCATCGTAAATCCAACAGCCTCATATCCATTAACTAACCTACGAAGAAATCAATACTATCCAATCAGCGAACAAAACTTGATCTCTCTATGTTCGAATTGTGGTATTTCTTCTAACTAGCTGGATCTGCAAACTTGGCCCATCAATCAAAAAATTAATAGGTAGAGAACACTTTTGCGAGTAATGTGTTTTTTTCCACAGCACCAAGCTTTCCGCCTGTACGTTTACGAGCGGAAATCGCATACAAAGGTGGACGCAATTGTCAAGGAGCAACTCATGGATTTATGCCTTGAAGGAGGCAACAACCATTAGCGTTATTTGTGAGAAAGAGTTTTCGCAAAACATCATTCAAGGGGTTGGCACTATCACCATTCCTTCTGGTTGTTCGATCAAGGACGACAAGACAATCCTGGAAGCTAGTCACTACACGCACTCTGTGGACGCCGTGCTGATGCCAATCACAGTCATAACTTCGGGAATACAAATTCAATACGGTACAATAACTCCTGGGTACAACCGGACTTCAACCAGAGCCTTTCCAAAGACATTATTTTGCTTAGTGGGGGATAGTAAAAAATGTTAATTATTGTCAGTGTTTGCGAGATGAAAAAAATGAAAAAAAAAAAATATTTTTGAATTAATACCAAGTAGTTTAACTAATTTTCGCTTTAAAACAATAATACCACATTCCACCTTTGTAGAGTTTGAAACAGGAAAAGAAATAAATTATTAATGAGCCAAAATTAGGTCAACTTTGTTCCCCCTGAAAGGGTAAGGAACCGCAACATGAGGGGATGCATTTTCTGATGTAGACCTCACAGGATTGCTCTCCTTCTTCGCTGGATTAAGGGGCTGCCATGCCAAGGGATGATAGGTCAATGAAGATGGGCCTGATCATCTGGATTTCGTCCGATTGGGAGGGTGCGTGGGGCACCAAATTCACCTGGTTGCCCATTTTCAGATCTTCGCTAGCTTTCCCGTTGAAAATGAAAGGATGACTTGTGTCATCAGTAGGTTAGGCAGGATACTAAAAGATCCCTCCGGTTTCCGTCAGACCGAGTTATATCTCCAAATCGTATGCATGAAAATATTTTTGTAGTATGGTCCTTGTGAAGAAGAAAGCTACTAGCCAGCACACATACGCGTCGTCAGGCTCATTCATTCCAGCGAAGCCCAAAATCTTAGCTCACTAAGGCAGTTACCATCGCTGCTGTCCTTATGGACTTCTTCCATTCAAACGAATCTACTACAATTTAACGTCCCTTTTTCCTTTTCCTTCTCTTTTGTTCATGTTTTGTGAGTCAGGTGGCCCAGCACAGGCAGAGACTTTCCCGGAGTCCCCACGAGACGACTTTGTGCTAGCCTTTCGTACCCCACTTCGGGTAAGGCTTCCCTCGGCTACCTTCCAATGTCTGCGATTGCATTAAACACAGTGGCTGTAACAAGTCACGTGACAAACAGTACTAGCTTAGGTTCTCAGGTAGCCAGCGGAGGTTTCCAGTGAAGAGCCCGGAAGCATTGTGTCGCTGAGATAGCTTTCAACTCACTATCACCAAAATTTGTTAAACTTTAATGCAGCTGAAATGATCTTCAAGACTTGTAATTCTAATTGAAAATAAAAACAGTAATCAATTCACCAATATGATACCGATGCCGTGATATTTATTTTACTTTTCAGGCTATTATGAAATTGATTGCCATTCTATAATGGTATTATTTCTAAAAATCATTAGTAACACTAGTTCTGATTTCGTCTTTTACATTATTATTTTTGGAGCTACTTAATGAATGAATATTATTACTTAAACAAATGAGGTAAGTATGTTGGTTTTTTATTCAAAATTATCAATCTCTGATTCTAGAATGATTTTTTGGACACTAGCTATCATATTTTTCCACTAACTTCTGGATCAAAATGTAGAGTTTTGTAATGATAGGTTCTCGAGTTAGTCTACTAATTTCAAATGTCTGATTTAATTATTTATCTATTTTTAAAGCAAAACATAATGAAGATGATTTGCTGCGCATTTTACACAAAAACTTATTGAGATTTGGATTCTACGTCTATTGTTCGTTGTTCGTCTATACGTGTTTTTAAAAGCTGCTGTCAATAATTTTTAAAAATTAAAATAATTTTCAAAACGCCAATTCGAAACTAATTTTTTAGGGTTTTGTACTAAAATACAAAACCCTATTGCAATCACGATCTGTGTCCGTCTGTCCGTCCGTCCGTCTGTATGTCACAGCACTTTTTCGCCGAAAGTATAGAGGCTACAGCCATGAAACTTTGTGGAAAGGTCAGAAGTGGTGACTTCTTCAAAGTTCAAGGGTGAAAAACTTTTTCAAAGGGGTTTAAGGGGGTCTCCCCATATAGGGAGGTGACCCCTCAAAAAAAAATTTTCACCATTGGTAGTCGAGTAGGGTGTCATTAGAAAGGTCTCAATGAGATCTTTTCAAAACAAGTCTTAAAATTGCCTTATTAGTACCGAGGGGACAGGGGAAGGGGAAATGTACGAACTTTTCGCGTACCCCCCCTTGCGATTGGACACCTTCCATCCGAAAAATTTGAAAAAAATCATGAATGTAGGCCTTAATGAGTACAACAATAACAAATACATGAGAAGTCGAAATTCACTCAACTTTGTTAGTAATAGTATGATTTATTGATTTTATGTTTTCGTGAATAAAATCTAAACGGTTCCCTTAAATTCAATAAAATGACTATTATAAGATTGATCTTTTCTGAAAGTTTCATAAAGATCGAATAGTATTTGACCAAGTTATAGCGATTTGAATTTTCCTGTATTACTATGGAACAATATGCCCTGTATTACTATGGAAACATATGGCTATGTAGCCATATGCGCTTTTTACCGACTTAGACACTACAGCTTTGCTAGGATTTGCATGAAAATTTCAGGAATGATAGGTGTCATGAAGATGAGTACATATAATTGAAACAAGTCGAAGAGGCAGGAGAGAGCTCCTAGCAAAGGGGCTTTGTAACCATTCTAGGATTCGAAAATCGATGATTACAGTACAGAGAAGTGGCCCCTGGAAAAAAATTTCATGAAAGGTAGCTGATATGAGAATCAACTGAAAGTTCTCTATGAGAGCTTTTCAAAACAGTTCTTAAACTGACCGTTTTTGCTTCAGTGGGGGCACAGGGGGGGTAATACACGAAAAATTGTTTCCTCCCTCGCGAATGGAAGTAGTGATCTAAAAAATCTGAAAAAATTATCAAGGGAGAAATTTATGGGTATAACTCTAACAAATACTTCAGAAGTCAAAATTCTTTCGACTTTGTTAATAATAGTATGATCCTCGGGTTTTCTCCAATAAAATCGTCTTTGACATGTTTCTTGATTTTATTCGTTGCTGGGTACTGCATTTTCTCCAATAAAATCGTCTTTGACATGTTTCTTGATTTTATTCGTTGCTGGTTACTGCATTTTGTAAGTTGAGTACAAAACCCTTCTGACATGAGCAAAGGTCTGTCTACCCAACTTGTTAAAACTTATTGCACCATCGAATTATTCGAACAATTTATAGAATATCTGGATTTTTCTTGCGAAGAAGTCTCAGAACGTTCAATGAACAAGAAACGTTTTTTTTTCACCGGAGGCATGGAGGAGCCCGACGGCTTCCCACCGCTGGAGAACTCGGGACCAGGCATTTCAAATGGAACTAATGAAAAAACAATGGAAAGAAAAAACGAACAAGAACGCTTTGAACATGGGAAGCGTATTATGCTATCAAGCGAAGAACTGCAAAGATTTTCGAGAGAAAATGAAGAGATGAAACTCCGAATCCAAAAATGATCCGTAAATTATCAAACGTCGACAAAACTAAAGTTATTAAGTCACAAAGTACGTCCGGGCACAAAAAGCCATAACAATAAGACGAGCGAAAATAAAGTAGCTACCCAAAAGGCTCAACAAATAACGAAACCAATAATACAAGATGCAAAAAAGACAAAAATTCATGATGCCAATATCATAATAAGTGCGGGAGGTGCAAACGACAGCGCAAATTACTATGCGGTACTTGCAGCGATAAATGACGATAGGGATACCGAGATGGAGAGCCAAGAAAATATAGGTAATATTAATCATTCTAATGATAACTTTATCGAATATTTACGAGTAAAATCTAAAAATAAGGAGAAGAAGAAGCCAACCGGTGTGTCTGCTGGTTCTCCTATTAAAAATAATAATATAACTGAGATAGTTCCCCCGGTTAATGTCTTTGGGCAGCGCGGAGAGGATATGGTTCGGCTTTTGGCAGCCGACCATAAAATACATAATTTCAAAGTAAAGACAAGTACACTGATTTCATGCTAGCCAAAGATGCTCTAAATTGTGTGAAAGCTCCCCACTTCACATACACGCCAAAAGCGGAGACAAAGCAGACCTTCCAGTTGAAGGGCCTGGACTGTGGGGAGAATACAGTTGATCTCCCTGAAATGTTACCGGAGGCAGCACCAGTTGTCAAATTCATTAGTGTGAAAAATGTTGCTACAAGGAGATCAACTATTAATAGCAAAATAAGACCATTTTATTTGGTACCAATTTCAAACGATAGCAGTCCAAGCGCCCTCCAATAGGTAAGGTACTTGAACTTTAGAGTTGTGACGTGGGAGCGTCTTCAAAAAACCGAGATCAACCAGTGTTACAGGTGCCAAAATTTCGGTCATTCGACTGACAATTGTGCCATGCACTATCGGCACGTTAAATGTAAAGAAATTGGCTCAGATGGAGCCAAAAGAAAAATTATACTGTGTTAACTGCGGTGTCTTTGGTCATCCAGCATCATATCGAGGATACCCTCGATATCGATATCAGTTAAATTTTTCCAAAACAAACCCAGGTACATCGCAGTGTCTTACCTTCCAACTTCGTCAAGCCCGGAGTATCATTTGAACTTGCTGCTAGAGGACCAGCAGACAATAATGTAAATATAATAAATTATGTAAGTGGCAATAATGAGCTGCTTCTCAAAGTTTACCAACAGCTTGAATCTCTTTCAGAAAGAATAAATAAACAAGATCAAAAAATCAATTTCATTTGTCATCAAGTCACATTTCCATGGATAAACTTCGTCCCATTTCATCAACGTCAACTCATTGTGAGCTGAATTCCTTGTTTGAAATATTCGAATTGAATAGGCTGCATAGTTATTATATTCTTACCGGTTATCTGAAAGCCAAACATACATCATGAATGAACGCCAAAAATAATCCCAGGGGTGTATTTCTGAAATTGTGGATAACAAAGAACCAAATTGAATGCAGGTGCAATCTATATGGGTCGAAATTTCCAACATACCTTAGGACAAATTCATACTTGAACCTCTGCATTGCTGATGCAAGACTTGAATTCAACTTTAATAGTCCTCAACGGAACTGTAGGCGCTTCCTTACGATAGCGACCATAACAATCCGAATGGAAATCAATCATCACTGTTTGTGAAGTCGTTAGCCTCGTCGCTTATTTTTCCTTTATCTCTCCTCTTCAATCTAAGTTTGAGTACTGGTAATTTCCCTAACCCTTGGAAAACAGCTAATATTGTGCCTATTTTTAAAAGTGGTGATCCTACGTCAGTTTCCAATTATGGCCCTATTTCCTTACTTTCCTGCTTTCCAAAGTTACTTGAACGGTTGGTTCATAATCGACTCTTAAACTCATTAGCTCCTATTATTGTTCCAGACCAGCATGGCTTTCTCAAAGGATACTCCACTACCTCTAATTTAATGGAGTTTACAAACAGTATTGCAAGAGCTTTGGATAACCAACTGCAAGTTGATGTGACCTTCACAGATTTCTCCAAAGCCTTTGACACTGTAATCATTTACTTCTTTGTCGAAAGCTTAAAGCTCTTGGAAATGGTGTGCACCAAACTATTTATGTCTTAACATTAGTAAAGTTCATAAAATGACTTTTTCTCTCAAGGACTCTCCTATTTATTTTAATTATATATTAAATGATGCTTTGCTCTCTGAAGTGTTCAGTCATAAAGACCTTGGAGTAACTTTCGATCCAAAACTCAAATTTGATGCGCATATTTTAAATGTGATTACTAAGGCGTCTAGAGTTTCTGGGTTTATCCTTAGACATGTACATAAATTCAATAGCATCTCTTCTTCTGTCCGCCTATTTGTTTGTGTTGTTCGCCCTTTTCTTGAATACTGTTCTGTTATCTGGTCCGCCCGATATTCCTATCTCATGTCTTCTTTAGAAATTGTCCAAAGAAAGTTCACGCGTTTTCTTTTCCTTAACTTTAATTTGCCGTATCAGCCTTATGAAAGCCGTTTTTCTTTCGTATCTCTTCCATCTCTAATATCCCGACGAACTTATTTAGACCATTGTTTTTTGGTATAAACTCTGCTACCATCAAGTTCCGTTAAATATTTTTTTCTGCGCTGTGTTTCCGACAAACATCTCGTTCATCTCGGATGAATTCTTATTTCGTTATCCCATATGCTAGAACTGATTAATATTTCCATTCACCAATTTTAAGAATCGTACGAAATCATAATAATCTTGACCTTGGTCCTTTCCCCTTTTCTTACATAGCATTTAAGAAAAAACTAAGAGACTTACTACTGGTTTAACTTTCAATTATCGTCATTTTATTATTCTTTTTCATTTAAATATTGCTGTAATTATTCTTTGCGTTGCATTTTGTTATTTGATTATTTAGTCTGTAAGATGGAATAAATAAATTAATAAATCAAAGGGATGATGTCTTCTCATTCCTATTCAGCATGAAGGCCCTCCTTCTGATGATGACAACTCTTGCTCAATGGTTCCTAATGACAGGAATTTAACTAACGATGAAATAGATCCTATTTGACCAAGTTAGAGAAGCTGACGTTGGAAACGATTGAGAAAGTAGTTCCCAAGATTAAACATCGAAACAGTATGGAAGGCTATGATATACCAATCATTGTAAAGTTAAAAAGATTAAAAAGCCTTCTTCTCATACACGTCAACCAATATTTATCGGCGATTTTTGGACTACAACCATCCATCGTTCGCTTTCTTGAAATTACACCTGAAAATGTCCGGAACTTAATTCATTCATACTTTAGGAGTGAATTCAGGAACCAATGGGCGGGAAAACTGAGGATCAAGATGGCGTTTTCACGAAAGTGAATAGCTTATTCTCGAGTGCAGGTATCGAATCTTGAAGTCACCAGTGATCTTCTCGATAGGTATCGAAATTGATAGTACGACTCCGGATAGCAATGGAAACAGGATTATATGCAGAAACTGGCCCTGATTGGAACTCATTTTGAATTGGTTTATCTACCAAACACTGAGAGAGCGAATCAAATACTTCCAGAGATCATTCAAGGAAATGTTTCCGACTTCAAATCAAGCCTAAACGGTGGATCAATTCTTCATTTCAATGAAACATTAACATCTGACCTCATACCGAGCTTGAATCTTATTGATTATTTTCTCAGCTATGAAGATTTGGATTCCATATTTGGCAAGATAAACAACAAGATATCATGTAGTATTGACGGTGTTCTAAATATAGTTCTCAGACATTTGCCTGAGGTTGCTATTAGGAATTATTGCAGATTGTTCAACAACATATCGAGCAATTCACATTTGCCAAATGAATGGAAACAGGCTAAGGTATTTCCGATCTTGAAGAAAGGAAAAGAATCTTCGTGCCCTAAAAGCTTTCGCGCAATCAGGTGGCTGCCTAACATCAGCAGGTTGTTTGAAGTGATATTAAACAAAGCATCAAACGCCCACATTGAGAAATGTGAGTTGATGCCGAATATTGCCAATTTGGGTTTCGTGCTAGACATTCGACCATACATGCGATAACGAAAGTAACGACAGACATCTGTTGAAAACTAAACAACAGAGAATGTGTTGGAGCGTGTCTCATTGATATGGAGAAAGCCTTCGATACGGTGTGGTTAGATGAACTAGTTTTTAAACCTCTTCAGGACAGGTTCCCCAGAAACCTTGTCGTCATGATGTGCAATATGTGTTAGGAGAAATCATTTGTTGTAACTGATGGAAATCTGATGACAATGCGCGGCTTCAAGGTCTTGAATAATCTACAGCAGGGAACAAATACTGCGCCCCTGCTATTCTCAATATTCATTCGCAAGCTATTGAACGGCTTTGATTTTCACGTCTCGCCAACGCTATCATTGGTAGCGTTTGCTGATGATCTGATTATCTATACGGCAGACCGAAAAGCTACAATAGTTCAGAGCAATCTCCAAAAAATGTTCAATGAATTGCAGCTATACACTGACAGTTGGCGAATGGAAATCAATGCGCAGAAGTGCGCAACAAATTGGTTTCGGACAACGCTGCAGGGGGTCGGTCAAGACCTGCAACGTAATTGGAAGGATTTCCACATCATGGCTGGCGAGGGTAGTTCAGAACGGGTCCCACATAAATCCTGTGTTCGATACCTCGGTGTTCATCTCGATCAGTATCTGTACTATACTGAACATGCCAAAATCATGCTCAGTAAGGCACAAAAAGTAGTCATGGCCCTTCGCCGACTCTTTCATTCCAGATATATTGATCACAGGTCAAAGTTATCTGTTACAAAACCCTGGCTAGACCAGTTTTGACATATGGATGTCAGATCTGGTAAAACCAAAGTGTTAGTACTATGGAAAAATTAAGACTTTTCGAAAGGAAATATCTTCGTGCATGCACTGGTTTTTACAGACAGGCTTAGACGGATTGGAAGCACTATATATGGAATAGAAGAATTTATCAAACTGCTAAAGTGACGAGAGTCGTTATCTTCATATTGAAACTTCTTTGGAATAATACTGCAAGATCTGTAACTGTGAGCGAAAACCCCGGGATTTCACAGCTGTTCCACCCTACAGACCGATATATTGAGACTTGTCTAACTACTGGATTCAGTCCTCCAGAAGCATTCGTGTATTTAGACATGAATCTATATGTTTTTGAGTCTGACGGTGTCCGAATCATATATCACATATATAGACGGGCCACCGACAAGAAGATAAAATCTTCTCCGAATTTGAGTTCACGAGACTAACAATTCCAATGGAGATACTCATTTGCTAGATTTGTTGAGGCTGATCGAGCTGAGACAGAGCAATTTAGGTCTTGATGGCTGAATGGCAATCTCTAAATTATTCGTGGTTATTTTTATTTTTGGTTGGTGTTTTTCGTTGCTTCGTTTTGAGTTTCAGTTCATTGTAGCTACATTTAGTATTGTTTGTTTGTGTTAAAAATTAGGAATAGATTTCAATATTTGGGGTAGATATATGTTATCTTTATCATATTAGGTTTAGAGATAAGGTTTAACGTTTAGGTTAGAAATATTATGATAGCATTTTTTTAGTATAAGGTAAAGTTTTTGATTCAATTTTATTGGAATTAGGTTATAACATATTAGGTATAGGATAAAAGTTCTCTGTTGTGTTAAACTTATAAATCATTTTTGAATGGTGTTGGTTGGTTTTTTCTTCTTTTTCTAATTGAATCATAAAATATGTAATAATTTTAAGCAATTTGAATCTGATATTGTTTTTCGATTTAATGATTTTGATTGATAACGTATAACTTTAATGCCCATTTGGGCAGTTTTAGTATTTTTACTTTTTGGAATTTGCTTTCTATGATTTGAAAATTTATAAGGAATGAATACTTTATGCATTGGGATCCGAATGTTTATCTTTATGATCTCTATAACTATCAGCTGTTTGGAAGGACTCCCCACATAAATCGCACTTAAACAAATCGGGATTTGAATGTTCAACTTTATGATCTTTTAAACTAGAAGTTGTTTTAAATAATTTTCCGCATAAATCGCACTCATATGAAACGCGGCCACACTGGCGGGCTGTATGCTTTTTCAATGATTGAGCATTTGACAATATTTTTCCGCATTGTTTGCATTTATACTTCTCAGGATCAGCATGCCAAGATTGGTGTCGTTTAAGCGGTCCCATTTGCTTAAATAATTTGTTGCATATATCACACTTATAAGCATGTGCATTCGAATGTTTAGCTTTATGATCTTTATAAGTGCGAGCTCTTAGGAACCTCTTCCCACATAAATCGCACTTAAATATATCGGGATTTGAATGTACAGCTTTATGATCTTTTAAACTAGCAGCTGATTTAAATAACTTTCCGCATATGTCACACTCAAATGAAACATTGCCACACGGGCGAGCTGCATGATCTTTCAATGGCTCGGGACTCAAATATATTTTTCCACACTGCTTGCATTTATACTTCTCAGGATCAGCATGCAAAGATTGATGTATTATAAGCAGCGCCGCTTGCGTAAATAATTTGTTGCATATATCACACTTATATGCATTTGGATTCGAATGTTTAGCTTTATGATCTTTATAAGTGCGAGCTCTTAGGAACGTCTTCCCACATAAATCGCACTTAAATATATCGGGATTTGAATGTACAGCTTTATGATCTTTTAAACTAGCAGCTGATTTAAATAATTTTCCGCATAAGTCACACTCAAATGAAACGTGGCCACACTGGCGGGCTGTATGCTTTTTCAATGATTGAGCATTTGACAATATTTTTCCGCATTGTTTGCATTTATACTTCTCAGGATCAGTATGCAAAGATTCGTGTATTTTAAGCGGCCCATTTGTAGTATGATTTTTCCATGACACGGGATTTAAAAATATTTTTCCACACTGCTTGCATTTATACTTCTCAGGATCAGCATGCAAAGATTGATGCATTATAAGCAGCGATGGTGACTTATATATTTTATTGCATATATCACACTTATAAATGTTGGGGTTCAGGTGGACAGCTTTATGATATTTATATGAAGCGGCTTTCTTGAACGACTTCCCACATAAATCGCACTTAAATAAATCGGGGTTTGAATGCAAAGCTCTATGATTTTTATACCCACGGGCTGTTTCGAATGCTTTTCCACATATATCACATTTAAATAAATCGGGATTAGAATGAAGAGCTACGTGATCTTTGAATGTATTTACTCCTTGAAATGATTTTCCGCATTCTTGGCACTGATATTTTTCTCGTTTGAAATGTAACGCTTTATGTGTTTTAAGCGACGATGATGCCGCGAATGATTTGTTGCATATGTCACATCTATATTTTTTGGATTTTGAATGAGCATGTCTATGCCTCCTTAAACTGTTGGCTGATGCTAATGACTTTCCACACAAATCGCAGTTAAATAAATTCGGATTGGAATGAAGAGCCAAATGAACTTTCAATAACTGAGGGCTTCCAAATGACTTTCCACATTCATTACACTTATATTTCTTCAGATTGGTTTGGTGATCATGCGGCTTTAAGTTTTGTTGTTTCGCACACGTAGAAACTCTGAAATGAATCAAAGAAGCGGTTCAAAGAAATGTGACCATTGAGAGATGTGATTTTGTACATGCTAGATTTTAAACGCAGCTTCATCTTTGAGCTAAAACATTAACCTAAGATATATTATTTTAAGGATTTTGTAAAGTAATTTTACAATACCCTACTACGCCTGTCTGTCCGTCGGCTCGTGTGTCACAGCACTTTTTCTCATGAAGGGTTTAAGCTACAAACATAAAATTTTGCATGTAGGTGCAAAGTGGTGCCCTCTTTAAAGTTCCACTACAAAAAAAAATTATTTTACAGGGTTCTAAAGGGGTCTCCCCATATAGGGAAGTAGTAGAACTTTTCAAAATAGGTCTTAAGCTGATATTTTTTGTTTCGAGCGGGTGCACAGGGAGTGTGTGTGTGTCCCGCCCCTCTGGATTGGACACCTGTGATCCGAAAAATCTGATAAAAATTACGGAAGCAGGTGTTTATGAGTACAACAACAACAAATGCATTAGAACTCGAAATTCGCTTGGCTTTGTTAATAATAATATGATCATCGAATTTTACATTCCCTATAAAATCGTATGGATAGCCTTAAACTCGACGAAATTTGGTATTTAAGTAGTCTTACAAAAGGTCTCTAATTACATCAGTAATAACACAAAATTGTGGTACTTAATGGACTGTCCATCGAATCCGACGGTACAGTTTTGATTTGATCTTCTTAACGCTTTCAGATAAGATCAATAACATAAATATTTTTGGGAATTCATTATATGAGTGATTTTTGTTACTTTGCAACAAAATGGCGACCGTTAGAAATGGAAAAACAAGCAATTTTCTTTTAAATGTGCACATTTCTTTGTGTGTTTCTTGATTTTATTCGTTGTTGGTGACTAAATATCATAAGTTCAGTACAAAACCTTTCTGGCATGAGCGTAGGTCTGTCTACCCAACTTCTTTTTCCTTTAAAAGCAGCCGGGCCTTGCTTGAGCAGACGCGTTTCGACTACTTTGAGTCATCTTCAGTATCTAAATAATTTGTTGAAGGGAATGACTTTATATAGTCGTAGGATGTGTATTAATCGTGCAGTCACACAATCAAACTGCTCGAAAACCTTCCTATCTCCTCCTCGGAATTTTGTGGCAGATTTGGAGAAAAATATGTAGTTGATTTTATTTGCAAACATATTTTTGTAGAATACTTTTTCGTTTTATTAATCTTATCAGATGTTATTTTATATCAATTTTCCTTTATATTAAAATTTAAATGTCTCCCTTTAATTTCATTCGTCATTAGATTTAACTTTCGTAACAATTTAAAATTTTCGTTTCTTTACTATAGTTTAAATTTCTTCACTTTATTTAAATTTCTTCACCCCATTTAAATCGTCTGTACCTCATTTAAATTTCTTTACTACATCTAAATTTTCTTATTTCCTTTCAATTTTTCTACTTTAATTAAATTCTGTTTTAAAAATTTCCAATCTACATGTAAAATCCCGTGATTGAGGAACGTTGATGCAATACTCCTCAACGGTGTATTACATCACGGAAGAGAAGGGAACAGAGCTGATGGAATCAGCTGAGGCGATTCACCGTATGCACGGGTTGGGAAGAAAGGAAATACAAGTTTTGGAGACGGATCGGGAAGTTCGCTTGAGATCGCGAAACCACAAGCACTCCAAGGGAGAAGTTCGAGAACTCGCGTGACAATAACTCGGATTTGGCGGAGTTGTAGAAAATCGAAGGGAGTTGAGTCCGAACGCGAAGCGGTGTGATCGAATAGTGCAATTTAATGTGTGTACCACATGTAACTCATAATAAACGAGCGGGAGAACGGTTTGCGGAGTGTGTCGGTTCCACAGTTTGCCGCTATTTCAATCGTTCACCTATTGCTGCAAGTACACGTATTACACTTTGCACGTCTTACAACAATGACTATCGTCAATTAGTGCAGGCGGAAAGAATGATGTTCGGTGAAGCCTTAGGACGTGTGTGGATGTTGTGATATGGGCTTAGGAAGTTTTACAACGTTGTGAACTAGAGCAAGAATCTTCTAGTTAGGTTCATTGTGTTCATGTTCGGAAAAACAAGAGAGTGCGAGGTTCACTGCGGTTTGAAGCGAGTAACCAAAGTCACGAGCGATGAAAAAGTGTAATTTTATCAAGAACGGAGTGAAACTAGAAAACTGTGAGGAGTGCTATGCTATGTGATTATTGATACAGAGTTGTGCGAAAGTCTTGCCGGTTCCGAAGTTCAACTAATCACTGACGAACAACGGATGACAATTGATATTGTACTTTGATGAATTCCATAAAGTTCGTCTGTCAGGCAAGTGTCTGTTTACAATTTATTTAAAGAAGCATATAACCGTTTTTGTATTAAAAACCACGGGTAGATTCTATTTGTCCCATTTTTTATCAATTACGAAAGTATTTCCTTGCCGGCTTTTGACATTTTCTCCCGTGTTCTGTTAATTCGCGTGATTGAAATCCAAAACCTGGAAGTGGTTAATTGGCGGAACATGTTCCAAGATAAGATAGCTTCTAAATATAGTCCTCGGATTTACTTGTGAACAGTTTTAATGGTGCAAAGATAACTGCAGTTAATACCTTTAACCGAAGTGGGATTATGTGAAGAAACTGCAAAAGAATACAAGTTTCTACATTACGACCAGCAAAATGTTTTGATGTAATGTCTCAGTCTTGTACCATTCTAAGTGTCACAGTTTCTACAACAGTGAAGTTATAAAACGTAAAAAAGGTGCAGCCTGGATGGAATAAGTCATAAACTGCTATGATGGAAAATTAGTAAACGAAGTTCATCACTATAACTAGCCTTCAATTTTATATTTTTATGTGATATAGTGGTGTTAAGAACAGGGATCTTAAACATTTAAACTATAGGACATTCACCTTTGTTAGCCACCACCACATCACCAGCGGGTGCCGGCGAGGATGTTGGTGAGTACCTGTTTTTTTTTCTTAAATTTTATAATTGATTAATTTTTTTTATATTTGAGTAATTTTTTTTATTATTTGATTGAAATTTTTATATTGGAGTAAATTTTTATAGTTGATTAATTTTTTTCTATTTGATTAAAATTCTTATATTTTGATTGGATTTTTTTATCTTTGATGTTTTTTTATATATTTAATTATTTTTTTTTTATAAAACTTGTGCCAAAGCCGGCGCGGCAAAAGTAATTGCTGTAGATTGCTCGAACATAGTGGATTATGCACGACAGGTTGTTATTGACAATAAATTAACAGACGTGATAACTGTTATCAAAGGAAAAGAATTGTAACAATACAATGAATTGTTAAATAGTCAAACCCGGTCTTTCCATTCCGTCAAATCTAACCGAGTATAGGACCCGCATCGATGGCCGGCTTTTTCACTGATATGGGCTAGCCATCGGGCACGCTCCACCGTTTTGTTGTTTTCAGGTTCTCTTGTCGGGTAGAGTGGCCTTCCGCTCGCGTGCCCTTTTATGGTATAGGGTTATGTGATTCGATCACATAATTTTATAACATAAATCGGCCACGTGTATATTTCTCTTTTGATGGGAAAGTTCATGCAAATTATGTTTGTATGAGTTTTCCACCCAAATGTGAAATACTTATATGGCCACGTCTACGTTTGGACCTTGATCCGGTTGGGTGGGTGCGAGGTCGCACCACCTCCATCTGGATGCCCAACTCTTAGTTGTGGACCATAAGAATCGTCGGGTAACGACGAAGTCTCCGCAAGTCCGTCCGTTTTTACTCGTACCAACTTGTTCTCTGAACAAGCAATTTCAACCCTTAGGTTACCTCGGCATCGACACCAGTCGATCGGCATTCGATCCATTTAATTCGTGACTGCGAAATTTTATTGTAGTAGGTCCTTGTGCTAGGGGGAAAGAATCCGCCCCACGACACCGCAACGCTACCCTGCCAGCGCATTCGCGCGTCCCCAGACAAGGCCAATCTCGGCGGATCTTAACATCCTCTTCCGCCGAAGTAGCAGACCAACGCTGCAGTCCTGTACGGACATCTGTTTACCTACTTTCACTACAGACTGGTTAAACAGGTAGTGCTAAATTAGGTCAGGTACTAATTTGGGTCAGTTACTAAATTAGGCCAGGTAGCAGGATATTAGGCTTTCATTTTTTCGATTGTTAGATATCCGTTTGTTCTGTTTCATCTCGTTTCTGATTTCGTCTAAGAGTGTGATCTAGTACTGAGGAAATTGCGTCAGAATTTGTAACGAGTTGTTCGTTTATAATGGTAACGTCTGTTTTTCTATGTTTATATATTTCAAGCCTTTCTAGAATTTCAAATCTTCGTGGTTCAACGAATGCACTTTCCTACATTCTATAAAATGCAATTCTGCAAAATATTGCTATAAAAACTTCTATGCTTCGCCCGCTCAGCTCATCCTCGGATTTTTAATTAACAAATCAAAATAGTAAATTTTTTAAATTGTAAAAGCATTTGAAAGTAAATAAATTCTTTTTTAAAATAAATAAATTATTTTTTGTTTTAGTTAATAAATTTTTTTCTTGACGTACTACTCGTTTATTAACTGGCGCCCAATGAGGTGTGTTTCACGCGCGTGATTCAAAGTGGATAGACTAAATTATCAATGTATAATTTACCCTTAATAGTTCGAACAGTGCATTGAGGCTGACCAATGGTCCACTAGTCCAATCGACGGGGGGATAACCAGTGATCAATTAAACAAAATGACAGCCCTAAGTCGGCCAAAGTGCAATCAAGTGCTTAGTTGAACCGTCCCAAAAATCTCTTGCTTTCAATTTCCGTGCACACGGTAAATCTCATCAGCTGAGTTCGATTCCTTCGGTAATGTAATACACCGTTGGGGTGCAGCAAATCAGTGTTCCCATATCCGAAGTTTTAATTGGCATATTTAAAATAATTAAATTAAAGGGAAACGTTTAAATTTAATATAAAGGAAAATTGATATAAAATTACATTTAATGATGAGAAAGAAAACTATTTTGCAAATTACGATTACGAATGGAAGTAATTAAATATTTTTTTTCTAAACCTGCCATTAAAATTTTGGATAGGAGATGGAAAGGTTTTCGAGCAGTTTGCTTGTGTGACTGTTCGAATACTATAATTTAGTCATCAATCATGGGAATTATAGCTTGCAGCTACCCCGGGGCCAATGTGTAGCTTGATCTTGTCATTTTTCAGAACATCTAGTAAATTTGGCAAAGTTTTCAATTTGGTTTTGGCTGTGCAATCTCTTACACCACATTTCAAGGTTTCACTTAATACACAGTCATACAAACGAAATTTTGAATATGATGCTGCATTATATAATATTTTTGTTTCCAGTAGGATTTTATAAGATTTATTTTAAAAATACTAATGATTCTTTTGCTTGTAAATCTTACAAGTATCGAGCATCACAAGATTTTAATGAAGAGTATTTGAAGTATTGTATTTGAATCTATATATTAAAATACTATTACTAATTTATCCGAAGGGTAATATTATTTGCTACAGAGAATTTAACAAAACAATTTAATAACGATCTAAATAAAACAAAAATAATTTAAATATCTAATTAAAATATAAATAGTTTAGCAGATCTAAATAAAACAAAGATAGTTTAACAGACATAACTAAAACTAAAATTAATTTAACAAGATTTAAATAACGCAAAACAATTTAACTCAAATCTTATCTATCATGCTTGTGTTTCTTTTAGTATTATACATATCTGCATTAACCTTTTAAGATATCTATGAAATTTTTATCGAATTAAAGACAAATACACAGTATACTTTCAACTGTATTAAATTCTTTCAACTATAATTGAATACGTATTTATTAAGTGTGTGATATTGTTTTCTCGACGCCAGATATAAATATGTAGCTATCTCTTACAATGTTCAATTAAATGGATTGTTAAAAATAATTAACCTTTCGGTCTGCTCATTTCTTGACTCTAACGATGTAAGGATTTAACTCCACCAAACGTCCGACGAGATTTCCCTAACGAAATCAGAACCGACCTCTCATCGGTTTATGGACGTGCAGTCCGGGGCGTGCCAACGAATGGTACCCAGTCGGTCAACCCTTCCGTGCACTCGTAATCCATTTCGCGGTGGCTGCTTGACGGCCAGCTAGTTCGGAGAGGATTTCGGTCGCAGGTCTTAAAATGGATTACGCCCGATTACAATAATTTTCAGCCACCATAACACGCCCGTGATAAAAACGCGTCAAAGACCCGATGCATACGGAGACGAAACCTATCCTTACTCTAGTCCGTATGTACCACTTTCATAATTTCAATTCAATCCTATCAACAAAATCTAATTCATTTCGCGTTCCCGAAATATTCCCGACGCGGTACCGAAAATAAACTACCCGAGTCTAAAGTGCCAACAACCTACTCTAACGAAATTGAACAAACGCGAACAATGGTACCGCGTACCGCACCGGCCCGAAAGATGATGATCAGTGGGACCTTAGGAACTCCTATCGAGGGTTACTAAAGCCCCCACCCCAATCTTCGTCATACCTACCGCTGTTGGCACCCGGTTCTTGAAAAAGAGGATCTATCCTACCGGAAAGGAAAGATTTTCGTGAGTTAACAATTCATGTTATTCATTTATTCATAGGTCCAATCATTATTACTTAATTTGATATGACACTAATATCATTACTAATACCTATCATTTTATCGCACAGTAATCTCTGATGAATTTGCAAAATAACTTATGGTTTGCCTTAGTTCTAAAATAATTAACATATACAGTGGGTTGCCAAATTATTAGGGACAGTCACAAAAAAATCGTTTTCATGATGTACTAGGCCAAAATCAATTAGATAAACACTATTCTTAGTTTAAAATATATTTTATTAATACTATACAGATGTTCACAAACTAAATTTGACAAACTTAAGAGTAATAAAAACGCACATAACTTCAGAAATTTTAAATAAAGAAGCAAAAGGAAATGTGACTTTATTATTGTCAGTATTTAGTGACATTTCCTTTTGCCTCAATGAGCGCCTTTATTCGCCTGGGCATGCTTTCTATGCATTTCTTGGCACTTTCTTTTATTTTGGGGTTGTGATGCCAAACTTTTATTAAACTTTCGATTAGTTTTACTTTCGTGGTGATCATTTCTTTGGCAATTTCGGCCTTGGTAATCTCCCACAGGTTCTCAATGGGGTTCATGTCAGGAGAATTACCAGGCCAAGGTAAAACTGGAATGCGGTGCTCTGCCAAAAACTTGGTAACGCTTCTAGCTTTATGACATGGTGCTGAATCATGCATAAAAATGAAATCTTCACCATCAGGGAACCATTCCTGCAGTTGCGGTAACAGGCGAGTTTGCAGAACTTCCTTGTATTGATCTTGTCTCATGTTACCCTGGACTATGTAGAGGCGTCCAACCCCTTTAGCACTTATAACAGACCACACCATTATTTTGACGGGGTGTTTTACCCTCTCCACGATGCAGTCAGGATGGTATCTTTCACTTGGGCGTCGTCTGACAAAACTGCTCTTGTCGGCCAAAATCTCAAATGTTGACTCATCTGAGAAACACACCTGAAATAAAAAGAAAACTATTTATCAGTCTGAAAAATATTATTTGAAATGCTTTCAAATTCCACTTAAAACAAAAACTGACCTTATTCCAGTCCTCGACAGTCTTCTGACGGTGTTCACGAGCCCAAGCAAGACGTTTCTTCTTCATCGCTTCTGTTAACCGAGGTTTTTTGACAGGACGATGACCTGTCAAACCTTCTTCTGCCAATCTTCGCTGCACAGTTCTCTTTGAAACTGGTATACCTGACTCTTGAGCCAACTGGGTTAAGAGTCCAGCACTTTTTTTCCGATTTCGCAGACAGATGTCCCGTATCTTCCTGTCAGATCGCGGTGATGTGATTCTTTTTCTCCCACTATGGCCTTTTCTTTTTGGTGAAAGTGGTTGATTTTTGTCCAAATTAATCTTAATTTTATTCACCGCCGTTTTAGAAATTCCAGCAATTTCTGCTATCTTCCTTTGGGAATATTTTGTGTTCTGGAGTAGGGTTTTAACCTCCGATTTTTTTCGAGGAGACAAATCGCATCCACGACCCATGTTAGACACCGAAAAAAATTGAAAATAAATATTTATTGCAATGAAAATTATGTTATTAATTAGCTATAACAATAGCAATATTATTATACTCACATTTCAATTATTTTTCAGTAAAAATATTCGATCACAATTCTCGAATCCGTTATTCACTACTTCACGTGTATAGCAATCTGCGTCGCTCCCGGCACTAAACTATTTTTAGAACACACAGGTACTGCTTAACACCCATCACCCATACATGACTTGAAGCATAGAAACATGACAATCGCCCTAAACTCATTTCTGCATAGCTTACACTACTTAGAACTGCAGTAAAGTTCGCCTAACGGAACAAATTGCGAAAAATTGTGACTGTCCCTAATAATTTGGCAACCCACTGTAGTATCATGTAGTTGCATTAATTGGTTTCACCATAAAGCAATAAGCAAAAAGGAACAAAAAACAATATTGCTGACGTTAAGTCGTTATATTCAATTTAAGAAAACATGCTTAAACAAGCTAATTTTTTTTAACAGACTTCCAAAAGAAAGAAGGTTATCAATTCATCGCGTAAATTTTTTTTTTGCTTTTTTTTTGTATGTTCACGCATAACTTTTAAGCGGAGATAGATAGGAGTCCTGTTTTTGGCAAATGATACGTCTTTCTTCCAGTTAGGTCCCGTTTAAAGGATAAGAAATTCAAGTAACGGTAAAGGACTTGTACCGTTAAAACTAAAAAAATTCCGATTTTCACCCGGATTTTTCAGTAGAGGTTTCAAATGAAAGACAACATATTGATCTAAAATGTATCGGAACAGAATTGAAATCCTTCCAAGGACTCTGTAGATATTAACAGTTAAATATGATACATTGATGTCGAGAAATTGAATTTAAATGATATTTCGTACGAAAAGTGCCAATTAGTTGGCACTCTGCAAGGATTTGTTGGAGAGTCCTTTGGCGACGGATGATAAAAATGTTCAGTATCCTTAATTTTCTGCATAAACGGTACATTTTAGTCCATGATTTCTACCGGAAATAACCAAGAAATTAATTCTAAATGTGGCATAAATACAATTCAACAATAGTTAAAGGGAACCTTTCAGGATGCATTTCTCTTCCGCATTTACTTTTGCTTATCAATGGGCTTGGTATAGGATCCTTCTTACATCCTTGGCCGTAAACGTTACATAATGGATTATAAAATTCCCCGAAGCAATTATAAGGATTGAGTGATTGCAAATTATAAAGCTGAGTCGTTACTTTCCAGTTAATATTATATGTACATTACAACATATGCCCAGAAATCTAAAATTAGTGATTTCCATACTTAAAAACCGGCGAGAATCGCAATCTAAAAAAAGATACGTTTCCTGCTATTATTGATCATAACTGTACAGATGAAGATGAAAATGCATAGCCGTGTTTTCATTGAACTATATGCTATGATTTTCTTGAAACTTTCATGAAAATTAGGTGTAATAGTTAACTGAAATCGAAGGCGATGGGTATCGAATAAACGTGAACGAATGATGCGGTTAAGTAGGATATTTTTAAGTAAATTTCATGAGATTGATTGCGGAGTGAATTTTGTGGTTACATATATAAATACATATGTCTATATATATATATATATATATATATATATATATATATATATGCATATATATATATATATATATATATATATATATATATATATATATATATATATATATATATATATCTATATATCTTTACATATATATATATATATATATATATATATATATATATATATATATATATATATATATATATATATATATATATATATCTTTACATATATATATATATATATATATATATATATATATATATATATATATACGTATTTAATATATATATATATATATATATATATATATATATATATATATATATATATATATATGTTTGTGTGTGTATATATATATGGCTATGTGTGTGTATGTGTGTGCTTTTGCTTCGATTTTCGCGAAATTTTCAGCAATATTTCTGTTCTGGCCAAATTATAGCTCCAGTTTGTACCAAAACTAGTACAAAGATTTATTCAATTGTGTGATAAAGCTCACAATAAAAAATCCAAAGTCGAACTGAAAGGTTGAAAAAAGTTAAACGATAAAAAAGCACTTCAGGGTCAGGTCAGAATATAAAAATGGCGGCTAGGCAAAGTTCAAAATTCGATAATTTCTCAAAGCTACAATTCATATTGGACTATTATGAAATCTAAAATCAAGGTAGACGTTGATGAGATCATGGATTAAATGTACCAGAGTTAAATTCGAATCTTATGAACGCTGCAGATTTTCGCCGTAGTGGGGTTTGCATTGCAGTAAAAAATTATATTTTAATATACGAGAACATGATACAATGTATTCAAGAAACTGAGTTTTGAAAAGTTTGAAATGAACAAATTTGCCACTAAAATGGGTGAAATAAAAAACTTTTAGAAAGAAAAAGAAAACCGACTTCGGAATGCCCTAAAAAGGATGAGATAAATTTTATGGAAGCGGTGCCAAATGAATTTCCCCATTTCAACATAAATACTTCTAACATCTACACCATCACAAAAAAATGGGGGAAAAATGATATGGCACCGCTTCCATAAAATTTATTTCATCCTTTTTAGGGCATTCCGAAGTCGGTTTTCTTTTTTTTTCTAAAAGTTTTTTTTTTTATTTGAAAATATGTTGTTATTTTGTCGCTGGCTGTGTTTAAATTGATTTTATTTTATTTTGTAAGACAGCAATCAAGTACAACATTAAAATATTAGTCTGTCTTAGTAAAAATAATTTGTACTTTTCAACGAGGAAATGAAGAAGGAAGGGGAACTATATGTGATCTAAGATATAAAACACCATTTGATTTGATTCCGTTCTCTACAACAAGCAATAACAAATAGATTTTTTTCTTCTAATTTATTCATAGCATAGTGATGTGATTTGCAGTTTTTGCATTATATGAAGGCAAAACAAGTGTAAGTAATTTAGTAATTCAATCAATACCATTTAGCTGTGAAATGAATAACTGAATTACTCACTTGATTTACTTGCGATTGGTAGGCGGAGAATAATTACGCCCTCTGATAGGTACGTTATTCAAATGTGAGCAAATATAACATTGCACAAATGTATGTATGCCCACAATCTTTTTTTGTCAAAAAAAAACTTTCATGTAGCAATTGTGTCATCCATATATTACCTCATTCGTTAAACATTTCCTCGAGAGATGTTCTTAATGTGAAGAATGAATGAAGCGTTTAGGCTCTACGAGCATCACTGTGCGTGTTTAATTTGGATAAGGTCAAGCAATTGCATTTATCACGATTATGAAATATTAGCATTTAAAATAAAATGCCAACAAATTTTGGTGTTCAAGCCACGCATTAATGATAAATTCCGATTACATTCAATTTTGAGCGTTTTTTTTTTTTCTTGGAAACGCTTACATCTACAGCTCACAGATACGAGTTTTCGTTAAATGGTTTATTACATAAATTTTGTTATCTTCGATTTTATTTACAAATTCAGACCTAGGAGAATGTTGAATCTATCGCTGATGCATGTACAGGTACTTCACATTAGTTTCATTTAATTTAAATGAAATTTTAAACCGCCTTTTAAATTGAATTTACTTAGCAGGTGAACGCCCATTTAATGCATCCACTTTCAAGGTGTTAACATTACACTGTTGAACAGAAATTGCAAACTCCCTTTTGACTCCCGCGACATTCTCTGGTCTTAATATCAAAGAAGCTTTCTTTATGTTTTTCACCGCAAAACTAACTTAAGGCATCGAATTACATAATCCTAAATGTCTCTCTTAATTAAATTTCAATGAAATTCATTTCAAATGTTATCTTTCAACACGAAAAATTAAGCAAACATAAAATTCTATAGTTTTGCATTGCGTTCCTAACAAATCGTGGGCAATTCATTCTTCTGATCAACTGACGAGACTTTTTCTTTGGTCCTCAACTTTAGGATCTCTACACATTGTGGAATTTCTATTCAAGCAATTTATCATTCTTCTTAATCTAACTCAGCTTCAGTAAGATTTTTCTTAAACTTATTTAGAGTAGTGCATTGCACAAATTATGGCAAATAACAATCTAACGTTATGCTTATTCAACTCGTACTTAAAAACCTAAATCAAACAGCTTCCTACATCTACGTGAATATCTTTGGATCACCTGTGAACCATTGCGTTATGTTGCAATGATTTCCGCCTTCATTGGAACACTGTTACGATTATTTAGTCGACAATTCTTGGTCCATCGATTGGCGTTGCATGTAAAACTTCATCGAGCAGCTGAAGAGCACGATGTAAATGCAATTCTATTCCACATTGAGTATCTTTAATTGATTGTCGTAGATAATCCGGTCCCCAACCTTATACAAAGCTTAAACGAAGAATGCCAAGATGACGCAAGTCATCAACACCGATGCCAGCTATTTGAGATTCAGCTGTCACTTGTACGAAATGGCATGTGTGTTGAATTTTTTTCCGACAGTAGCAAATCCTTACGAGCTTCTCCTACTGGTTGCTGTGGGATCGAATTACATTAATTGAGGTGTTTCAGACACCAATTTCAACAATATTTACCTGATGCTTCGGGTTTTTCTCGCTTCTTATCGCCCCACGGTTCTGCTTCCTCACTCGCTGACAGCTCCTACACCGGATGTCATTTGACTGTCAGGCAAACTTTTTCATGACAGTCAGATGTCGTGGTGGTGTGCAGGGTGATGCCAGATGGTACTTTTCATTTCCCAATTAATTTCCGGTGCGATTCCGAATCGGAGAGAACATTCTTTTAACGTGATTAGATCGAAAGAAAATATTTTCCTTGCACTATAAAAAATGAAAGAAAACATTTTCTTTGCGATAGAAACCACACAACAAAAAAATATTCGCTATGTAATTCGGAATCGGTGCAGGGATTGGACAAGCGATTTGAAGAATATTAGCAGAACCATGAGCATGGCCTTCGGGTGCCAGTCAGGATCGGCATCACTTCGATCCCGGGCGGCGGCGTACTATTACAACGGGTATGAAGCTGTAACGAGGACAGGCTCTTCTGAAAATGAGCTAACCATCGGGTAAAGCTTACCTTCCTTTTGTTTCAGAGGCTCTTGCTACAGGATAATTGGTCATCCACTTGTATACTTATGATCAAGTAATCAATAGGATTTAGATCCCGGTGGAAGGGTGTGTGGGGGCATCGCTACCAATCAGATACCCCACTCTTTTTTGTGGGCTTTTAACTTTCGAAGCAAAGACGGTTTTCGTTTCGGCAATCACGCATGGTTGATTCGGAAAGGTCAGTTTTATCTGTAAAGTAAAAATCCTTCGGTAATTTTTAATCGCCTCAACGCCATTTTTGACTTGGTTGAGTTTATTTTAGTTCGTATAGTTCGGTACAGTACACGTGAATTTGATAAATAATGAGTAGCGTAACCTTGCACTGACGAAAACGGACCTCACATTACACCGCATAATGCTAGCTACCAGCAGGTGTACACGTCGCCAGGCAAGCACTTCTTCCAGCTGAGCATTATTTCTTTTGCTCTTAGATAATTCTTGTTTTTAAGGTTTTGTAAAATCATTTTACAAAACCTTACTAAAATCGCGTCCTGTCTGTCCGTCCGTCCGTCCGTGTGTCACACCACTTTTTCTTGCAAACTACATAAGCTAGAAACATAAGATTTTGTAGATATATGCAAAGTGACGCCGCTTCAAAGTTTCACTACAATAGGAAATTTATAAGGTGTTTGAGAGGGCGTCTCCCCATGTAGCGGAGTGGCCCCTGAAAGAAAAAAATCATCGCATGTATGCAATATGGGTATCAAATGAAAGGTCTTGATGAGAACTTTTTAAAGCAGGTCTTAAAATGACAAATTATGCTTTGAGGGATGCAGGAGAAGGGGAAATGTATGAAAATTTGTCGACATTCAAAGCCACATTATGAAGATTGAGACACCAAAAGCTACGCCAACTAAACACGATACCGAAACGCATTCAACACCACCTATCCCAACGAAGTAGAAAGTGGTACAGTCCTGTTATAAAATTGGTCAGGGCCTTTCCGGCCACTTCCGGGGTTCCCTGCACCAGTTTAACTTACCTACACTCGTTCCACGCACCTGAAAATAATTCCTTTGACTTCGTTATCCTATGAAGCTGTAACGAGGACAGGCTCTTCTGAAAATGAGCTAACCATCGGGTAAAGCTTACCTTCCTTTTGTTTCAGAGGCTCTTGCTACAGGATAATTGGTCATCCACTTGTATACTTATGATCAAGTAATCAATAGGATTTAGATCCCGGTGGAAGGGTGCGTGGGGCATCGCTACCAATCAGATACCCCACTCTTTTTTGTGGGCTTTTAACTTTCGAAGCAAAGACGGTTTTCGTTTCGGCAATCACGCATGGTTGATTCGGAAAGGTCAGTTTTATCTGTAAAGTAAAAATCCTTCGGTAATTTTTATTCGCCTCAACGCCATTTTTGACTTGGTTGAGTTTATTTTAGTTCGTATAGTTCGGTACAGTACACGTGAATTTGATAAATAATGAGTAGCGTAACCTTGCACTGACGAAAACGGACCTCACATTACACCGCATAATGCTAGCTACCAGCAGGTGTCTACGTCGCCAGGCAAGCACTTCTTCCAGCTGAGCATTATTTCTTTTGCTCTTAGATAATTCTTGTTTTTAAGGTTTTGTAAAATCATTTTACAAAACCTTACTAAAATCGCGTCCTGTCTGTCCGTCCGTCCGTCCGTGTGTCACACCACTTTTTCTTGCAAACTACATAAGCTAGAAACATAAGATTTTGTAGATATATGCAAAGTGACGCCGCTTCAAAGTTTCACTACAATAGGAAATTTATAAGGTGTTTGAGAGGGCGTCTCCCCATATAGCGGAGTGGCCCCTGAGAGAAAAAAATCATCGCATGTATGCAATATGGGTATCAAATGAAAGGTCTTGATGAGAACTTTTTAAAGTAGGTCTTAAAATGACAAATTATGCTTTGAGGGATGCAGGAGAAGGGGAAATGTATGAAAATTTGTCGACATTCAAAGCCACATTATGAAGATTGAGACACCAAAAGCTACGCCAACTAAACACGATACCGAAAAGCATTCAACACCACCTATCCCAACGAAGTAGAAAGTGGTACAGTCCTGTTATAAAATTGGTCAGGGCCTTTCCGGCCACTTCCGGGGTTCCCTGCACCAGTTTAACTTACCTACACTCGTTCCACGCACCTGAAAATAATTCCTTTGACTGCGTTATCCTCTCCGAACCAATAACAACACTTAATTTCTACGTATCTGAATGGGTGTTTATTTGACCGTTTGTTGGTTACAATGTGTTAACAATTTTTTGGTGTGGATTCGCTCCCGTTTCTCCTCCTTTATTCCGCGGCGCAACGCCTTAGCTTGCCTCCGGGAAAGGTCCCGCTCTGCTGCTGTCGTGGAGGGGCGGGCGAGTCGATGCAACTCATACAGCTCCGTCCGCTTGCGCTTCCTGCGTCCCCCACGCTGCTGTTGCTTCGGACGGATGTGGTGTGCACTGATCGGGGGTGGCTTGCGTCTGGCTAGGTACTCCTGCACTGTGATAGGCAGGGGTCCAGCTCGGGGTTCCGCCTGCAGTGCCTCCTCGAGACTCCTGGGCGGTGCAGGTTGGTGGTTCCAGGTCGTGGTGTGGAGCCCTGCTGCACTGGTTGCCAGTGGATAGGTTGGGCTGCTGGCGAGCTGGTGTTCACTCCGTTGTCCTCTTCGCTGTGGCGACGCGGGTTTCCTATCATGTGCTGTGACCGCGGGGTCCGCCTTTCCCGATCCCTCGTTGTTATTATTGTGGCTGGCCTGAAAATATAGTGAGTTGCGTTAATGGTGGCTACGCAGCGCTGGGCGCTAAAAAGTCTAAAGAGGTACACGGAACAAGCCAACACCTCACCATTAAGCAACACCTAATTCCTTCATCCGACTTGAATTCTTTGAATACGAGCGACGCTTCAAAACCACCGCGCGTGGAGTTCCATTGACTGACTGGCATAAGACTCCACGACTATAAATATTGATCCAATACGAGCTTTTGATCCAATTTGCCGCTTAAACCGCTGACACGATGCGAACGTGAGTTCTCATTTACTGTGAACTTCTCTCCCCGCTTCACCTTATCAATTTGTAGATGCTGAGAGCCATTCTGCAATATTACGATATTATCGTAGCCAGCTTGGGGGAAATACGTAACATATGAGCGAGGAAAGCTTTTCGCCCCTATATTCGCCGCAGCCCTCAGTCGGCAGGCGAAAGATTTCACATGATCGCTATTCCATTAGCTTGCTCATACATGCTTCTCGCTTGTGGTTACTCATTGCCATGTACGCGTCATCCATATGTCGAAGCTTCGCCGCAACGTACATGGTTATCATGATGTTGTTTATCAGTCGGCAGGCGAAAGCTTTCACATGACCACTATTACATTAGCTTGCTCATACATGCTTCTCGCTTGTGGTTACTCGTTGCCATGTACGCGCCATCGATATGTTGAAGCTTCACAGCGGCCGCAACGTACATGGTTATCATGATGTTGTTTATCGCCGTAATGTGCATTGGCGTCATTGGCTGACGCTTTTAGCGCTAAACGATAGGCGGGAGTTCAACTCGCTCGTTCGTAGAATGAAGCCTCCATTCGCTGGCGCTGAACGGTAGGCGAGGAGTTTCCTTCGCTCGTTCATAGCAGTCCTTACTACTGACACTATTGGTAGTCCGCCTGATATTACCAATACAAGGTACAACTGGGGTCAAAATCACGCCATTTAACACAGCCGGGGATTTATTTTGAGAAGTTGGGTACAGCAGAAAAATATGGTGGTGTACTATGACATGAAGCCATATTGGAGGGAACACAACTTTATAATTAACGGAACAGATTAGCTAAAAAGGTTCTGCAACCGCATGCTCGATAATGTAGCAAGTTGTAATACGACGTTTTTATTCCTTTTATAAATTCTCTCGCGTCAATGCAAATCGTCACCCGTATTTCATTACATTCATTACACTATCTACACTATCATACTCACACATTATACCGCGTCCATGACATATAAATTGGATATTCTAAAAAAATTTTTGGGTAGAATAAATAGTAGCCTAGAAAGAAGAAAATAAAAAATCAGACGAGATCTCAAGGAAGAAGTTTTCTATTACAAAAATAAAGCAGTCACTAAAAGAATTTTCAAATGGTATTTGGTGGAACTTCAGTACAAAAGCATGTCTCGTAAGTTTCTGTCGATAATTGAGGCATAACAATTTCTAAAAACTATCAATCACTTTATGACGACCTTGATCGAACTGAATAATAATAACCATGCTCATCCAATACCACCAGCCAGAACAAAGCGATTACCTTTAGACATTGTTGGGAATGCCGCCAATTCTCTGTTTGACGTTCTCGACTTACAATATACCGAACAAAGCTGAAACATTATAAACGAGCTGAATACTAACGATAAATATCTTCTCGATTTGATAAAGAATCAGCCATCCATTATCAACTCTACAGCAAACCTCATCCAAAAGTCCACAGAGTCGATCTCAAGGCAGGTACAACAGTTACCAGTTTTACCACTACGTCAATATAACTAAGGATGCAGTAAATCAAGTGAATAAAGCAGTGGATGATCAGCGGTTACTAGAAATTTTTAATTCCTTGTCAATACGACTAATCCTAGCTATGTCCAACCTCCAACGTATCCAGACGCTCATCATCAACGTCCTCACGGACAAGCAACATGGAAAAGTTAATTTATTGGTTATCTCGCCATCCCAGCTGCAGCAACAACTACAACTGTTCAAGGGGCATGCGCCAACTTATCTTCAAGCGCCTTTAAGGACCGACAACTTGATACGTATATATGGATTGTTATCCATTGAAGGAAGGGCGGTTGCAAATCTGATTATACCATTGTTCGCAGACACAGTACGAATTATTATCACTCATACCAATCCCTATAATGAAGAATGACACATTTCTCATCGTAAATCCAACAGCCTAATATCCATTAACTAACCTACGAAGAAATCAATACTATCCAATCAGCGAACAAAACTTGATCTCTCTATGTTCGAATTGTGGTATTTCTTCTAACTAGCTGGATCTGCAAACTTGGCCCATCAATCAAAAAATTAATAGGTAGAGAACACTTTTGCGAGTAATGTGTTTTTTTCCACAGCACCAAGCTTTCCGCCTGTACGTTTACGAGCGGAAATCGCATACAAAGGTGGACGCAATTGTCAAGGAGCAACTCATGGATTTATGCCTTGAAGGAGGCAACAACCATTAGCGTTATTTGTGAGAAAGAGTTTTCGCAAAACATCATTCAAGGGGTTGGCACTATCACCATTCCTTCTGGTTGTTCGATCAAGGACGACAAGACAATCCTGGAAGCTAGTCACTACACGCACTCTGTGGACGCCGTGCTGATGCCAATCACAGTCATAACTTCGGGAATACAAATTCAATACAGTACAATAACTCCTGGGTACAACCGGACTTCAACCAGAGCCTTTCCAAAGACATTATTTTGCTTAGTGGGGGATAGTAAAAAATGTTAATTATTGTCAGTGTTTGCGAGATGAAAAAAATGAAAAAAAAAAAATATTTTTGAATTAATACCAAGTAGTTTAACTAATTTTCGCTTTAAAACAATAATACCACATTCCACCTTTGTAGAGTTTGAAACAGGAAAAGAAATAAATTATTAATGAGCCAAAATTAGGTCAACTTTGTTCCCCCTGAAAGGGTAAGGAACCGCAACATGAGGGGATGCATTTTCTGATGTAGACCTCACAGGATTGCTCTCCTTCTTCGCTGGATTTAGGGGCTGCCATGCCAAGGGATGATAGGTCAATGAAGATGGGCCTGATCATCTGGATTTCGTCCGATTGGGAGGGTGCGTGGGGCACCAAATTCACCTGGTTGCCCATTTTCAGATCTTCGCTAGCTTTCCCGTTGAAAATGAAAGGATGACTTGTGTCATCAGTAGGTTAGGCAGGATACTAAAAGATCCCTCCGGTTTCCGTCAGACCGAGTTATATCTCCAAATCGTATGCATGAAAATATTTTTGTAGTATGGTCCTTGTGAAGAAGAAAGCTACTAGCCAGCACACATACGCGTCGTCAGGCTCATTCATTCCAGCGAAGCCCAAAATCTTAGGTCGCTAAGGCAGTTACCATCGCTGCTGTCCTTATGGACTTCTTCCATTCAAACGAATCTACTACAATTTAACGTCCCTTTTTCCTTTTCCTTCTCTTTTGTTCATGTTTTGTGAGTCAGGTGGCCCAGCACAGGCAGAGACTTTCCGGAGTCCCCACGAGACGACTTTGTGCTAGCTCTTCTGAAAATGAGCTAACCATCGGGTAAAGCTTACCTTCCTTTTGTTTCAGAGGCTCTTGCTACAGGATAATTGGTCATCCACTTGTATACTTATGATCAAGTAATCAATAGGATTTAGATCCCGGTGGAAGGGTGTGTGGGGGCATCGCTACCAATCAGATACCCCACTCTTTTTTGTGGGCTTTTAACTTTCGAAGCAAAGACGGTTTTCGTTTCGGCAATCACGCATGGTTGATTCGGAAAGGTCAGTTTTATCTGTAAAGTAAAAATCCTTCGGTAATTTTTAATCGCCTCAACGCCATTTTTGACTTGGTTGAGTTTATTTTAGTTCGTATAGTTCGGTACAGTACACGTGAATTTGATAAATAATGAGTAGCGTAACCTTGCACTGACGAAAACGGACCTCACATTACACCGCATAATGCTAGCTACCAGCAGGTGTACACGTCGCCAGGCAAGCACTTCTTCCAGCTGAGCATTATTTCTTTTGCTCTTAGATAATTCTTGTTTTTAAGGTTTTGTAAAATCATTTTACAAAACCTTACTAAAATCGCGTCCTGTCTGTCCGTCCGTCCGTCCGTGTGTCACACCACTTTTTCTTGCAAACTACATAAGCTAGAAACATAAGATTTTGTAGATATATGCAAAGTGACGCCGCTTCAAAGTTTCACTACAATAGGAAATTTATAAGGTGTTTGAGAGGGCGTCTCCCCATGTAGCGGAGTGGCCCCTGAAAGAAAAAAATCATCGCATGTATGCAATATGGGTATCAAATGAAAGGTCTTGATGAGAACTTTTTAAAGCAGGTCTTAAAATGACAAATTATGCTTTGAGGGATGCAGGAGAAGGGGAAATGTATGAAAATTTGTCGACATTCAAAGCCACATTATGAAGATTGAGACACCAAAAGCTACGCCAACTAAACACGATACCGAAACGCATTCAACACCACCTATCCCAACGAAGTAGAAAGTGGTACAGTCCTGTTATAAAATTGGTCAGGGCCTTTCCGGCCACTTCCGGGGTTCCCTGCACCAGTTTAACTTACCTACACTCGTTCCACGCACCTGAAAATAATTCCTTTGACTTCGTTATCCTATGAAGCTGTAACGAGGACAGGCTCTTCTGAAAATGAGCTAACCATCGGGTAAAGCTTACCTTCCTTTTGTTTCAGAGGCTCTTGCTACAGGATAATTGGTCATCCACTTGTATACTTATGATCAAGTAATCAATAGGATTTAGATCCCGGTGGAAGGGTGCGTGGGGCATCGCTACCAATCAGATACCCCACTCTTTTTTGTGGGCTTTTAACTTTCGAAGCAAAGACGGTTTTCGTTTCGGCAATCACGCATGGTTGATTCGGAAAGGTCAGTTTTATCTGTAAAGTAAAAATCCTTCGGTAATTTTTATTCGCCTCAACGCCATTTTTGACTTGGTTGAGTTTATTTTAGTTCGTATAGTTCGGTACAGTACACGTGAATTTGATAAATAATGAGTAGCGTAACCTTGCACTGACGAAAACGGACCTCACATTACACCGCATAATGCTAGCTACCAGCAGGTGTCCACGTCGCCAGGCAAGCACTTCTTCCAGCTGAGCATTATTTCTTTTGCTCTTAGATAATTCTTGTTTTTAAGGTTTTGTAAAATCATTTTACAAAACCTTACTAAAATCGCGTCCTGTCTGTCCGTCCGTCCGTCCGTGTGTCACACCACTTTTTCTTGCAAACTACATAAGCTAGAAACATAAGATTTTGTAGATATATGCAAAGTGACGCCGCTTCAAAGTTTCACTACAATAGGAAATTTATAAGGTGTTTGAGAGGGCGTCTCCCCATATAGCGGAGTGGCCCCTGAGAGAAAAAAATCATCGCATGTATGCAATATGGGTATCAAATGAAAGGTCTTGATGAGAACTTTTTAAAGTAGGTCTTAAAATGACAAATTATGCTTTGAGGGATGCAGGAGAAGGGGAAATGTATGAAAATTTGTCGACATTCAAAGCCACATTATGAAGATTGAGACACCAAAAGCTACGCCAACTAAACACGATACCGAAAAGCATTCAACACCACCTATCCCAACGAAGTAGAAAGTGGTACAGTCCTGTTATAAAATTGGTCAGGGCCTTTCCGGCCACTTCCGGGGTTCCCTGCACCAGTTTAACTTACCTACACTCGTTCCACGCACCTGAAAATAATTCCTTTGACTGCGTTATCCTCTCCGAACCAATAACAACACTTAATTTCTACGTATCTGAATGGGTGTTTATTTGACCGTTTGTTGGTTACAATGTGTTAACAATTTTTTGGTGTGGATTCGCTCCCGTTTCTCCTCCTTTATTCCGCGGCGCAACGCCTTAGCTTGCCTCCGGGAAAGGTCCCGCTCTGCTGCTGTCGTGGAGGGGCGGGCGAGTCGATGCAACTCATACAGCTCCGTCCGCTTGCGCTTCCTGCGTCCCCCACGCTGCTGTTGCTTCGGACGGATGTGGTGTGCACTGATCGGGGGTGGCTTGCGTCTGGCTAGGTACTCCTGCACTGTGATAGGCAGGGGTCCAGCTCGGGGTTCCGCCTGCAGTGCCTCCTCGAGACTCCTGGGCGGTGCAGGTTGGTGGTTCCAGGTCGTGGTGTGGAGCCCTGCTGCACTGGTTGCCAGTGGATAGGTTGGGCTGCTGGCGAGCTGGTGTTCACTCCGTTGTCCTCTTCGCTGTGGCGACGCGGGTTTCCTATCATGTGCTGTGACCGCGGGGTCCGCCTTTCCCGATCCCTCGTTGTTATTATTGTGGCTGGCCTGAAAATATAGTGAGTTGCGTTAATGGTGGCTACGCAGCGCTGGGCGCTAAAAAGTCTAAAGAGGTACACGGAACAAGCCAACACCTCACCATTAAGCAACACCTAATTCCTTCATCCGACTTGAATTCTTTGAATACGAGCGACGCTTCAAAACCACCGCGCGTGGAGTTCCATTGACTGACTGGCATAAGACTCCACGACTATAAATATTGATCCAATACGAGCTTTTGATCCAATTTGCCGCTTAAACCGCTGACACGATGCGAACGTGAGTTCTCATTTACTGTGAACTTCTCTCCCCGCTTCACCTTATCAATTTGTAGATGCTGAGAGCCATTCTGCAATATTACGATATTATCGTAGCCAGCTTGGGGGAAATACGTAACATATGAGCGAGGAAAGCTTTTCGCCCCCTATAGTCGCCGCAGCCCTCAGTCGGCAGGCGAAAGATTTCACATGATCGCTATTCCATTAGCTTGCTCATACATGCTTCTCGCTTGTGGTTACTCATTGCCATGTACGCGTCATCCATATGTCGAAGCTTCGCCGCAACGTACATGGTTATCATGATGTTGTTTATCAGTCGGCAGGCGAAAGCTTTCACATGACCACTATTACATTAGCTTGCTCATACATGCTTCTCGCTTGTGGTTACTCGTTGCCATGTACGCGCCATCGATATGTTGAAGCTTCACAGCGGCCGCAACGTACATGGTTATCATGATGTTGTTTATCGCCGTAATGTGCATTGGCGTCATTGGCTGACGCTTTTAGCGCTAAACGATAGGCGGGAGTTCAACTCGCTCGTTCGTAGAATGAAGCCTCCATTCGCTGGCGCTGAACGGTAGGCGAGGAGTTTCCTTCGCTCGTTCATAGCAGTCCTTACTACTGACACTATTGGTAGTCCGCCTGATATTACCAATACAAGGTACAACTGGGGTCAAAATCACGCCATTTAACACAGCCGGGGATTTATTTTGAGAAGTTGGGTACAGCAGAAAAATATGGTGGTGTACTATGACATGAAGCCATATTGGAGGGAACACAACTTTATAATTAACGGAACAGATTAGCTAAAAAGGTTCTGCAACCGCATGCTCGATAATGTAGCAAGTTGTAATACGACGTTTTTATTCCTTTTATAAATTCTCTCGCGTCAATGCAAATCGTCACCCGTATTTCATTACATTCATTACACTATCTACACTATCATACTCACACATTATACCGCGTCCATGACATATAAATTGGATATTCTAAAAAAATTTTAGGTAGAATAAATAGTAGCCTAGAAAGAAGAAAATAAAAAATCAGACGAGATCTCAAGGAAGAAGTTTTCTATTACAAAAATAAAGCAGTCACTAAAAGAATTTTCAAATGGTATTTGGTGGAACTTCAGTACAAAAGCATGTCTCGTAAGTTTCTGTCGATAATTGAGGCATAACAATTTCTAAAAACTATCAATCACTTTATGACAACCTTGATCGAACTGAATAATAATAACCATGCTCATCCAATACCACCAGCCAGAACAAAGCGATTACCTTTAGACATTGTTGGGAATGCCGCCAATTCTCTGTTTGACGTTCTCGACTTACAATATACCGAACAAAGCTGAAACATTATAAACGAGCTGAATACTAACGATAAATATCTTCTCGATTTGATAAAGAATCAGCCATCCATTATCAACTCTACAGCAAACCTCATCCAAAAGTCCACAGAGTCGATCTCAAGGCAGGTACAACAGTTACCAGTTTTACCACTACGTCAATATAACTAAGGATGCAGTAAATCAAGTGAATAAAGCAGTGGATGATCAGCGGTTACTAGAAATTTTTAATTCCTTGTCAATACGACTAATCCTAGCTATGTCCAACCTCCAACGTATCCAGACGCTCATCATCAACGTCCTCACGGACAAGCAACATGGAAAAGTTAATTTATTGGTTATCTCGCCATCCCAGCTGCAGCAACAACTACAACTGTTCAAGGGGCATGCGCCAACTTATCTTCAAGCGCCTTTAAGGACCGACAACTTGATACGTATATATGGATTGTTATCCATTGAAGGAAGGGCGGTTGCAAATCTGATTATACCATTGTTCGCAGACACAGTACGAATTATTATCACTCATACCAATCCCTATAATGAAGAATGACACATTTCTCATCGTAAATCCAACAGCCTAATATCCATTAACTAACCTACGAAGAAATCAATACTATCCAATCAGCGAACAAAACTTGATCTCTCTATGTTCGAATTGTGGTATTTCTTCTAACTTGCTGGATCTGCAAACTTGGCCCATCAATCAAAAAATTAATAGGTAGAGAACACTTTTGCGAGTAATGTGTTTTTTTCCACAGCACCAAGCTTTCCGCCTGTACGTTTACGAGCGGAAATCGCATACAAAGGTGGACGCAATTGTCAAGGAGCAACTCATGGATTTATGCCTTGAAGGAGGCAACAACCATTAGCGTTATTTGTGAGAAAGAGTTTTCGCAAAACATCATTCAAGGGGTTGGCACTATCACCATTCCTTCTGGTTGTTCGATCAAGGACGACAAGACAATCCTGGAAGCTAGTCACTACACGCACTCTGTGGACGCCGTGCTGATGCCAATCACAGTCATAACTTCGGGAATACAAATTCAATACAGTACAATAACTCCTGGGTACAACCGGACTTCAACCAGAGCCTTTCCAAAGACATTATTTTGCTTAGTGGGGGATAGTAAAAAATGTTAATTATTGTCAGTGTTTGCGAGATGAAAAAAATGAAAAAAAAAAAATATTTTTGAATTAATACCAAGTAGTTTAACTAATTTTCGCTTTAAAACAATAATACCACATTCCACCTTTGTAGAGTTTGAAACAGGAAAAGAAATAAATTATTAATGAGCCAAAATTAGGTCAACTTTGTTCCCCCTGAAAGGGTAAGGAACCGCAACATGAGGGGATGCATTTTCTGATGTAGACCTCACAGGATTGCTCTCCTTCTTCGCTGGATTTAGGGGCTGCCATGCCAAGGGATGATAGGTCAATGAAGATGGGCCTGATCATCTGGATTTCGTCCGATTGGGAGGGTGCGTGGGGCACCAAATTCACCTGGTTGCCCATTTTCAGATCTTCGCTAGCTTTCCCGTTGAAAATGAAAGGATGACTTGTGTCATCAGTAGGTTAGGCAGGATACTAAAAGATCCCTCCGGTTTCCGTCAGACCGAGTTATATCTCCAAATCGTATGCATGAAAATATTTTTGTAGTATGGTCCTTGTGAAGAAGAAAGCTACTAGCCAGCACACATACGCGTCGTCAGGCTCATTCATTCCAGCGAAGCCCAAAATCTTAGGTCGCTAAGGCAGTTACCATCGCTGCTGTCCTTATGGACTTCTTCCATTCAAACGAATCTACTACAATTTAACGTCCCTTTTTCCTTTTCCTTCTCTTTTGTTCATGTTTTGTGAGTCAGGTGGCCCAGCACAGGCAGAGACTTTCCGGAGTCCCCACGAGACGACTTTGTGCTAGCCTTTCATACCCCACTTCGGGTAAGGCATCCCTCGGCTACCTTCCAATGTCTGCGATTGCATTAAACACAGTGGCTGTAACAAGTCACGTGACAAACAGTACTAGCTTAGGTTCTCAGGTAGCCAGCGGAGGTTTCCAGTGAAGAGCCCGGAAGCATTGTGTCGCTGAGATAGCTTTCAACTCACTATCACCAAAATTTGTTAAACTTTAATGCAGCTGAAATGATCTTCAAGACTTGTAATTCTAATTGAAAATAAAAACAGTAATCAATTCACCAATATGATACCGATGCCGTGATATTTATTTTACTTTTCAGGCTATTATGAAATTGATTGCCATTCTATAATGGTATTATTTCTAGAAATCACTAGTCACACTAGTTCTGATTTCGTCTTTTACATTATTATTTTTGGAGCTACTTAATGAATGAATATTATTACTTAAACAAATGAGGTAAGTATGTTGTTTTTTTATTCAAAATTATCAATCTCTGATTCTAGAATGATTTTTTGGACACTAGCTATCATATTTTTCCACTAACTTCTGGATCAAAATGAAGAGTTTTGTAATGATAGGTTCTCGAGTTAGTCTACTAATTTCAAATGTCCGATTTAATTATTTATCTATTTTTAAAGCAAAACATAATGAAGATGATTTGCTGCGCATTTTACACAAAAACTTATTGAGATTTGGATTCTACGTCTATTGTTCGTTGTTCGTCTATACGTGTTTTTAAAAGCTGCTGTCAATAATTTTTAAAAATTAAAATAATTTTCAAAACGCCAATTCGAAACTAATTTTTTAGGGTTTTGTACTAAAATACAAAACCCTATTGCAATCACGATCTGTGTCCGTCTGTCCGTCCGTCCGTCTGTATGTCACAGCACTTTTTCGCCGGAAGTATAGAGGCTACAGCCATGAAACTTTGTGGAAGGGTCAAAAGTGGTGACTTCTTCAAAGTTCAAGGGTTTAAGGGGGTCTCCCCATATAGGGAGGTGACCCCTCAAAAAAAAATTTTCACCATTGGTAGTCGAGTAGGGTGTCATTAGAAAGGTCTCAATGAGATCTTTTCAAAACAAGTCTTAAAATTGCCTTATTAGTACCGAGGGGACAGGGGAAGGGGAAATGTACGAACTTTTCGCGTACCCCCCCCTTGCGATTGGACACCTTCCATCCGAAAAATTTGAAAAAAATCATGAATGTAGGCCTTAATGAGTACAACAATAACAAATACATGAGAAGTCGAAATTCACTCAACTTTGTTAGTAATAGTTTGATTTATTGATTTTATGTTTTCGTGAATAAAATCTAAACGGTTCCCTTAAATTCAATAAAATGACTATTATAAGATTGATCTTTTCTGAAAGTTTCATAAAGATCGAATAGTATTTGACCAAGTTATAGCGATTTGAATTTTCCTGTATTACTATGGAACAATATGCCCTGTATTACTATGGAAACATATGGCTATGGAGCCATATGCGCTTTTTACTGACTTAGACACTACAGCTTTGCTAGGATTTGCATGAAAATTTCAGGAATGATAGGTGTCATGAAGATGAGTACATATAATTGAAACAAGTCGAAGAGGCAGGAGAGAGCTCCTAGCAAAAGGGCTTTGTAACCATTCTAGGATTCGAAAATCGATGATTACAGTACAGAGAAGTGGCCCCTGGAAAAAAATTTCATGAAAGGTAGCTGATATGAGAATCAACTGAAAGTTCTCTATGAGAGCTTTTCAAAACAGTTCTTAAACTGACCGTTTTTGCTTCAGTGGGGGCACAGGGGGGGTAATACACGAAAAATTGTTTCCTCCCTCGCGAATGGAAGTAGTGATCTAAAAAATCTGAAAAAATTATCAAGGGAGAAATTTATGGGTATAACTCTAACAAATACCTCAGAAGTCAAAATTCTTTCGACTTTGTTAATAATAGTATGATCCTCGGGTTTTCTCCAATAAAATCGTCTTTGACATGTTTCTTGATTTTATTCGTTGCTGGGTACTGCATTTTCTCCAATAAAATCGTCTTTGACATGTTTCTTGATTTTATTCGTTGCTGGTTACTGCATTTTGTAAGTTGAGTACAAAACCCTTCTGACATGAGCAAAGGTCTGTCTACCCAACTTGTTAAAACTTATTGCACCATCGAATTATTCGAACAATTTATAGAATATCTGGATTTTTCTTGCGAAGAAGTCTCAGAACGTTCAATGAACAAGAAACGTTTTTTTTTCACCGGAGGCATGGAGGAGCCCGACGGCTTCCCACCGCTGGAGAACTCGGGACCAGGCATTTCAAATGGAACTAATGAAAAAACAATGGAAAGAAAAAACGAACAAGAACGCTTTGAACATGGGAAGCGTATTATGCTATCAAGCGAAGAACTGCAAAGATTTTCGAGAGAAAATGAAGAGATGAAACTCCGAATCCAAAAATGATCCGTAAATTATCAAACGTCGACAAAACTAAAGTTATTAAGTCACAAAGTACGTCCGGGCACAAAAAGCCATAACAATAAGACGAGCGAAAATAAAGTAGCTACCCAAAAGGCTCAACAAATAACGAAACCAATAATACAAGATGCAAAAAAGACAAAAATTCATGATGCCAATATCATAATAAGTGCGGGAGGTGCAAACGACAGCGCAAATTACTATGCGGTACTTGCAGCGATAAATGACGATAGGGATACCGAGATGGAGAGCCAAGAAAATATAGGTAATATTAATCATTCTAATGATAACTTTATCGAATATTTACGAGTAAAATCTAAAAATAAGGAGAAGAAGAAGCCAACCGGTGTGTCTGCTGGTTCTCCTATTAAAAATAATAATATAACTGAGATAGTTCCCCCGGTTAATGTCTTTGGGCAGCGCGGAGAGGATATGGTTCGGCTTTTGGCAGCCGACCATAAAATACATAATTTCAAAGTAAAGACAAGTACACTGATTTCATGCTAGCCAAAGATGCTCTAAATTGTGTGAAAGCTCCCCACTTCACATACACGCCAAAAGCGGAGACAAAGCAGACCTTCCAGTTGAAGGGCCTGGACTGTGGGGAGAATACAGTTGATCTCCCTGAAATGTTACCGGAAGCAGCACCAGTTGTCAAATTCATTAGTGTGAAAAATGTTGCTACAAGGAGATCAACTATTAATAGCGAAATATGACCATTTTATTTGGTACCAATTTCAAACGATAGCAGTCCAAGCGCCCTCCAATAGGTAAGGTACTTGAACTTTACGAGTTGTGACGTGGGAGCGTTTTCAAAAAAACTGAGATCAACCAGTGTTACAGGTGCCAAAGATTCGGTCATGCCAATTGTGCCATGCACTATCGGTACGTTAAATGTAAAGATATTTATGTCCCCGATGAATGCAAATTGGCTTAGATGGAGCCAAAAGAAAAATTATACTGTGTTAACTGCGGTGTCTTTGGTCATCCAGCATCATATTGAGGATGCCCTCGATATCAAGATGCACAAGTTAAATTTCCCCAAAATAAACCCAAGTACATCGCAGTATCTAACCTTCCAACTTCGTCAAGCCCGGAGTATCATTTGCACTTGCTGCTAGAGGACCAGCAGACAATAATGTAAATATAATAAATTATGTAAGTGACAATAATGAGCTGCTTCTCAAACAAGATCAAAAAATCAATTTCATTTGTCATCCAATCACATTTCCATGGACAAACCTCGTCTCGTTTCGATCAACGTCAACTCCATTGCGACTCTACATCGACGTGACTATCTCCTTGAATTTATTGTTAAGCAAAAGCCTGACATCATGCTCCTCACTTAAACCCACCTCAATTCATGGCGCGCCATGACTTTTAAGGAATTTGAATTAGTAAGAAAAAATGCGGTAAACGGTGATGGGGAGATAGCACCCGGTAATTGGTTAGAAGACCCTATTGTTGCCAAAATATTGAAAAAGTTGAATTCAAAAACTTTGAATTTCTTGAATTGTCCGTTATCAAAATCTCACTGCCAGGTGGGGATAATTTCTTCGTTATCTCTGCCTATGCAACTGATCGACATGTTTTCATGTTCAAGAAGGAACTCAATTCCTTGTTTCAAATACTCGAATTGAATAGGCTGCATAGTTATTATATTCTTACCGGTGACCTGAAAGCCAAACATACTGAACGCCAACAATAATCCCAGAGGTGTATTCCTGAAATTATGGATAACAAAGAAACAAATTGAATGCAGGTGCAATCTATATGGGTCGAAATTTCCAACATATACTAGGACAAATTCATATTTGAGCCTCTGCATTGCTGACGCAAGACTTTAATTCAACTTTAATAGTCCTCAACGGAAACTGCAGGCGCTTGCTTACGATAGCGACCATAACAATCTCAATGGAAATCAATCATTACAGGGATGATGTCTTCTCATTCCTGTTCAGCATGAAGACCCTCGGTTGAATTTAAAAAAAAAACGGATTGGGGAAAGCTTCAAAAGAAGCTTAAACCGGATTACCAGAAGCAATGTCCTCCTTCTGATGATGGCAACTCTTGCTCAATGGTTGCTAATGACAGGAATTTAACTAACGATGAAATAGATCATATATGATCAAGCTAGAGAAGCTGACGTTGGAAACGATTGAGAAAGTAGTTCCCAAGATTAAACATCGAAACAGTATGGAAGGCTATGAAATACCAACAATCGTAAGGTTACAAAAATTAAAAAGCCTTCTTCTCATACACGTCAACCAATATTTGTCGGCAATTTTAGGACTACAACCATCCATCGTTCGCTTTCTTGAAATTACACCTGAAAATGTCCGGAACTTAATTCATTCATACTTCAGGAGTGAATTCAGGAACCGATGGGCGGGAAACTGAGGATCAAGATGGCGTTTTCACGAAAGTGAATTGCTTATTCCTTAAGAAATCTCGAGTGCAGGTATCGAATCTTGAAGTCACCAGTGATGAGATAAATCTTCTCGATAGGAGTGGTATCGAAATTGATAGTACGACTCCGGATAGCAATGGAAACAGGATTATATGCAGTAACTGGCCCTGATTGGAACTCATTTTGAGTTGGTTTATCTACCAAACCCTGAGGGAGCGAATCAAATACTTTCAGAGATCGTTCAAGGAAATGTTTCCGACTTCAAATCAAGCTTAAACGGTGAATCAATTCTTCATTTCAATGAAACATTAACATCTGACCTCATATTGGGCTTGAATGTTATTGATTATTTTGTCAGCTATGAAGACTTGGATTCCATATTTGGCAAGATAAACAACAAGATATCATGTGGTATTGACGGTGTTCCAAATATGGTCCTCAGACATTTGCTTGAGGTTGCTATTAGGAATTATTGCAGATTGTTCAACAACATATCGAATAATTCGGCTAAGGTACTTCCGATCTTGAAGAAAGGAAAAGAATCTTCGTGTTCTAAAAGCTTTCGTGCAATCAGGTTGCTGCCTAACATCAGCAGGGTGTTTGAAGTGATATTAAAGAAAGCATCAAACGCCCACATTGAGAAATTTGAGTTGATGCCAAATTGCCAATTTGGGTTTCGTGCTAGACATTCGACCATACATGCGATAACGAAAGTAACGACAGACATCTGTTGAAAACTAAACAACAAAGAATGTGTTGGAGCGTGTCTCATTGATATGGAGAAAGCCTTCGATACGGTGTGGTTAGATGAACTAGTTTTTAAACGTCTTCGGGACAGGTTCCCCAGATACCTTCTCGTCATGATGTGCAATATGTGTTAGGAGAAACCATTTGTTGTAACTGATGGAAATCTGATGACAATGCGCGGCTTCAAGGTCTTGAATAGTCTACAGCAGGGAACAAATACTGCTATTCTCAATATTCATTCGCAAGCTATTGAACGGCTTTGATTTTCACGTCTCGCCAACGCTATCATTGGTAGCGTTTGCTGATGATCTGATCATCTATACGGCTGACCGAAAAGCTACAATAGTTCAGAGCAATCTCCAAAAAATGTTCAATGAATTGCAGCTATACACTGACAGTTGGCGAATGAAAATCAATGCGCAGAAGTGCGCAACAAATTGGTTTCGGACAACGCTGCAGGGGGTCAGTCAAGACCTGCATCGTAATTGGAAGGATTACCACATCATGGCTGGCGAGGGTAGTTCAGAACGGGTTCCACATAAATCCTGTGTCGGATACCTCGGTGTTCATCTCGATAAGTATCTGTACTATACTGAACATGCTTAAATCATGCTCAGTAAGGCACAAAAAGTAGTCATGGCCCTTCGCCGACTCTTTCATTCCAGATATATTGATCACAGGTCAAAGTTATCTGTTACAAAACCCTGGCTAGACCAGTTTTGACATATGGATGTCAGATCTGGTAAAACCAAAGTGTTAGTACTATGGAAAAATTAAGACTTTTCGAAAGGAAATATCTTCGTGCATGTACTGGTTTGTACAGAAAGCCTGAGAAGGATTGGAAGCATTTAAGAATTTATCAAACTGCTGAAGTGACGAAAGTCGTTATCTTCATATTGAAACTTCTTTGGAATCATATTGCAAGATCTGTAACTGTGAGCGAAAAACCCGGGTATACAGATGGGTATATAGCGACTTGCCTCGCTACTGGCTTAATTCCTCCAGAAGCATTCGTGTATTTGGACATGAATCGATATGTGTCCCAATCATATATCACATATATAGACGGGCCACCGATAAGAAGATAAAATCTTCTCCGAATTTGAGTTCACGAGACCAACAATTCCAAAGGCGAAAATTAGGAATTGGTTTAGAGAGAGTTTTTTTTGTGGTAGGGAGGTGAATGCTAATTATGCACAGAGTGTGGGACCTATGCGCGACTGGACTACCCACTAAACACTTCCCCTGTCAACCTGAGAACCCAGCCTGGAACCGTTTGACACATTACTTCGGGCCAGGTCTCGTTTTGTTACGCCGTGGGGCGCCTTCAAGCTGGGGAGTCCCTTTCCTAGCGGGAGGGGAGAGGGGAAGAGGAAATGCCAGAAGAGCGATCCCCCAGCCCCAGCGCCCCCGGCTGCTGTGAGTCCCTTTTATATTTTAGAACTGCCCGAGCATAATGTGCCACCTGGTTCCATTTGTCAACCGATTCGAGCATCACCGCAACTATATTATCCGGGGTGAGCTCTCCCGTCCCCCTGTAGAGTTCCCTTCGCAGCCTGACCCATTTTGTACACGCAAAAAATGTGTGACAGGCATTGTCCTCCTCTCCTGGGCAAAACCGACAATCGGGAGACAGTGACTTACCGATCTTGTGCAGATAAGACTGAAAACACCCGTGCCCGCTCAAAAGCTGGGCCAGATAGAAGTCAGTCTCACCATGCCTTCGATTTAGCCATTGTCTCACATCCGGGATGAGGCGCGCAGTCCACCTTCCCTTCGTGCAATTCACCCAAGACTGTTGCCAATCGTTGAGCGAGCGCTGTCTCTCCTCGCGGACAACTATCTCTCTCGCATTCTCGTTTCGGCGCAGGTAAATAGCGCGGCGCTCTCTAGCAAGGAGGGCGAAAGGTATCACGCCTGCAATCACTCTCACCGCCGAGTCGGAGACTGTTGGATACGAAGATGCAATTCTCAGTGCTCCTTTTCTCTGTACCTGTGCCAAACGTTTTCGGTATACCTCCTTGCTGAGAGCGTCGCCCCATACCTCTGCTCCGTACAGTAGCACTGACCCTACAGCACTCATCAAGAGGCCTACAGCACTCATAAAGGGAGATGAGGTTTAACGTTTAGGTTAGGAAGATTATGAAAGCATTTTTTTAGTATAAGATAAAGTTTTTGATTCAATTTTACTAGAATTAGGGTATAAAATATTAGGTATAGGATAAAAGTTCACTGTTGTGTTAATATTATAAATCATTTTTGAATGGTGTTGGTTGGTTTTTTCTTCTTTTTCCAATTAAATCATAAAATATGTAATAATTTTAAGCAATTTGAATTTGATATTGTTTTTTGATTTAATGATTTTGATTGATAACTTATAAGTTTAATTGCCATTTGGGCCGTTGTTTTAGTATATTTACTTCTTGGAATTTGCTTTCTATTCTTTGAAAATTTATAATGAACGAATACTTTATGCATTGGGATCTGAATGTTTAGCTTTATGATCTCTATAACTATCAGCTGTTTGGAAGGACTCCCCACATAAATCGCACTTAAACAAATTGGGATTTGAATGTTCAACTTTATGATCTTTTAAACTAGAAGTTGTTTTAAATAATTTTCCGCATAAATCGCACTCAAATGAAACGCGGCCACACTGGTGAGCTATATGATATTTCAATGTTTGAGCCCTTGACAATATTTTTCCGCATTGTTTGCATTTATACTTCTCAGGATCAGCATGCCAAGATTGGTGTCGTTTAAGCCGCCCCATTGATGTTAATAATTTGTTGCATATACCACACTTATATGCGCACTGGCGAGCTGTATGATATTTCAATGATTGAGCCTTTGACAATATTTTTCCGCATTGTTTGCATTTATACTTCTCAGGATCAGCATGCAAAGATTGGTGTATTTTAAGCAGCGCCCTTTGCGTAAATAATTTGTTGCATATATCACACTTATATGCATTTGGATTCGAATGTAAAGCTTTATGATCATTATAAGTGCGAGCTCTTAGGAACGTCTTCCCACATAAATCGCATTTAAATATATCGGGATTTGAATGTACAGCTTTATGATCTTTTAAACTAGCAGCTGATTTAAATAATTTTTTGCATAAGTCACACTCAAATGAAACGTGGCCACACTGGCGAGCTGTATGGTCTTTCAATGACTCGGGACTTGAATATATTTTTCCACACTGCTTGCATTTATACTTCTCAGGATCAGCATGCAAAGATTTATGTATTATAAGCAGCCATGGTGACTTAAATATTTTGTTGCATATATCACACTTATATGCATTTGGATTCGAATGTTTAGCTTGATGATGTTTATAAGTGTGAGCTGTTTGGAACGTCTTCCCACATAAATCGCATTTAAATAAATCGGGGTTTGAATGCAAAGCTCTATGATCTTTATAGGTACGGGCTGTTTTGAACGCTTTTCCACATAAATCACATTTAAATAAATCGGGATTAGAATGAAGAGCTATGTGATTTTTGAATGTATTTACTCCTTGAAATGATTTTCCGCATTCTTGGCACTGATATTTTTTTGTTTTGGAATGCAACGCTTTATGTGCTTTAAACGACTTTGATGCCGCGAATGATTTGTTGCATATGTCACATCTATATTTTTTGGATTTTGCATGAACATGTCTATGCCTCCTTAAATTGTTGGCTGATGTGAATGACTTTCCACACAATTCGCAGTTAAATAAATTAGGATTGGAATGAAGAGCCAAATGAACTTTCAATGACTGAGGTCTTCCAAAAGACTTTCCACATTCATTACACTTATATTGCTTCGGAATGGTTTGGTGATAATAGAGCTTTTCGTGCTGCTTTAAGTTTTGTTGTGTCGCACGCGTAGAAACTCTGAAATGAATCAAAGAAGCGGTTCAAAGAAATGTGACCATTGAGAGTTTTGATTTTGTACATGCTAGATTTTAGACGCAGCTTCATCTTTGAGCTAAAACATTAACCTAAGATATATTATTTTTAGGGTTTTGTAAAGTGATTTTACAAAACCCTACGAAAATCGCGCCTGTCTGTCCGTCGATTCGTGTGTCACAGCACTTTTTCTCGCGAAGCGTTTTAGCTAGAAACATAAAATTTTGCATGTAGGTGCAAAGTGGTGCCCTCTTCAAAGTTCCGCTACAAAAAAATTATTTTACAGGGTTCTTAAGAGGGTCTCCCCATATAGGGAAGTGGCCCGCGAAAAAAAAATTCCATCAAGGGTAGCCGATATGGGTATCAAATGAAAGGTCTTGAAGAGAACTCTTCAAAATAGGTCTTAAACTGATATTTTTTGTTTCGAGCGGGTGCACAGGGAGTGTGTGTGTCCCGCCCCTTGGGATTGGATACCTTTGGTGTGAAAAACCTGAAAAAACTTATGGAGGCAGGTGTTTATGAGTACAACAACAACAAATACATCAGAATTCGAAATTCACTTGGCTTTGTTAATAATAGTATGATCTTCGAATTTTACATTCCCTATAAAATCGTATGGATAGTCTTACAAAAGGTCCTAATGCTATGTAAGTTTGATGAAAATCTAATCATATTCACGAAAGTTATAGTCCTAAAGTTTCTCTAATTACACCAATAATAACACAAAATTGCGGTACTTAATGGACTCTCCATCGAATCCGACGGTACAGTTTTGATTTGATCTTCTTAAAACTTTCAGAAAAGATCAATTACATAAATATTTTTGGGAATTCATTATATGAGTGATTTTTGTTACTTTGCAACAAAATGGCGACCGTTACAAATGGAGAAACAATCGATTTTCTTTTAAATGTGCGCCCAACGTGGTGTGCTTCGCGCGCGCGATTCAAAGTGGATAGACTAAATTATCAATGTATAATTTACCCTTAATAGTTCGAACAGTGCATTGAGGCTGACCAATGTTCCACTAGTCCAATCGACGGAATAACCAGTGATCAATCAAACAAAGTGACTCAGCCCTAAGTCGGCCAAAGTGCAATCAAGTGCTTACCAAAACACCAAGTTTTGAAGACTACGCGAAATTCAGGGAAGGCTCCTCAGTAGTTTCATTTGGAAACCAAGGGTATTAAAACGCAACCGAATGCAGTAGCATCCTAGTAGCTCGACAGTGGGAACTTAAAGGCAAGTTTTTATATAGAGTGTATACATTGAAAGCCGAACTGTTACAAAAGATAGCGCCATTAAGACATGCGCTATAAGACTGCAATGACATATGTATAAGTCATTTTGAAGTACCATCGGTAAGTTGTCGCAGCCACAAAGACAATTTGCTTATATTGTATGGGCATAAGTATTTTACCCTCATAGAAAACTTCGGAAATTGGCGAAAACCCGCATTTGCGTGAAGGATTGTTGGGATACTTTTTTGCCAATATAACTTTTACTGCATGTTATCGTTTGGTGGCGGATGTTTATGGCGACGATGCTCTATCCAGAACACAGTGCTTTAAGTGGTTTCAGCGCAAATTGGCGATTTCGACACCAAGAACAAAGAGAAAAAATTTGAGGACGAAGAGCTAGAAATCCTCCTCAGTGAAGACTCATGCCGAACGCAAGATGAGCTCGCAAAAGCACTAGCCGTGGCACAGACAACCATTACCAGACATTTAAAAGCATTAGGGTTCATCCAGAACGTAGGAAATTGGGTGCCACACGAATTGAAGCCAAAGGATGTTGAAAGGTAATTTCGCATATCTGAAATGCACTTCGAAAGCGACCAAAAATGGATACATCATGATAACCCGATGCACAAGCAATCGTATGTGAAGTCCGGTCAACCAGGATCATCGATGTTAAAACCGAATTTACACGGCTCTAATGTAATGCTCAGTATTTGGAGGGATCAGAAGGGACCAATCCACTACGAATTGCTGCAATAAGGTCAAACTATCACGGGGTAGCTGCAGCGATTACAATTAATTCGTTTGAAGCGAGCATTGACAGAAAAACGTCCGGAATATGCGACCAGATACGAGTCTGTAATTTTCCATCATGATAATGCTCGACCACACGTTGTTATACCGGTCAAAAATTACCTGGAGAATAGTGGCTGACAAGTTTTACTTTACCCGCCATATTCACCACGCTTGGAGCTATTCAACTACTATTTATTTCGTTCGATGCAAGACGCTCTCACTGGAATACGCTTTACTTCTGAGCTGAGTATCAAAAATTGGCTTGATTCGCTCTTGGCCTCAAAAGACGAAGCCTTTTTCCGACGTGGAATTCATTTGCTACCAGAAAGGTGGGAAAAAATGATCGCAAACGATGAACTATATTTTGAATCACACGTAAATTCATTAATTAAGTAAAATAACGAACAATTGTATTATTTCTACATATATTTACTACACATGCATATATATACTCGTATACATATTGGCAATATAAAAAAGTTTAAAATTGATTATTATTGAAATGCCTGAAAATATCTACAAGTTGCCATTTGAATATTGAAAAGCTTGAAAATTTATTTAATTTTCTCAAGTTTCTGGAAATACTGGAATCATACTGAATATATAATATATTTTATCGAAAATATTCGAATCTTCTATATATTGAATTGGTCTGACTAAATTTAATTGTTCTCGACAAATTTAAGAAAAAGCGTGCCATTCAATTGTTTGATTTTGAGTTCATACGTTGTGATTTTGTGTAAAAGGTGACAAAATTCTCAGAAGTGTTTCGTGTCGCAAATTATATATCGATCTGGTTCCTCGTTTTGTGACTTTAACTCAAACAACCTTCTTAACCCTCCGCGTCTAGACCTCAGCAAGTGGCTCAGCCATCCGGTTCTAACTATTTAGTGATTGGCGAGGGCATTAAAAATACCATCGCACAGATTGTTGCCACAACGCTTCAAGCGCAAGGCAGACAAATGTTCCAATCTATAATGAATCCAGCTTCAAATATCAACAATGATGTTGATATCCCGATCAATTTAAGCAACGGTAATAATCTTGCCGACATGGACAATATACCAGACGTTATTAACAGTTTGAGGGATTTTCCGGCAACCCAGGAAAGTTTAGCTCCTGGAAGAAATCCTCTGATTGGATTCCTAAAATCTACGGTCATCTACGAGGTACGCCGAAATCTAACGCAATCCTGTAATAAAATCATAGCACACGCGGATGTTGCTCTAGGGTCATACAATACGCCCTTAAACTGGGAAAAAATTTCGAAGTGCTTGACACTCCATTACGCTAATAAGCACGATCTGGGAACTTTAGAGTACCAGATGACTAGTCTGATGCAAGGAGCAAATATGATCTCAGAGATTTCCCAAACAGTGTTCTATCACCTCTCATTAATTTTGAACAAACTTGGATTGATGTATATGTGCCAAGAAGCACTCAACATTATGACCCAGGCATACGGGAACAAAGCTCTGGATACCTTCGTTTGAAGGCTCAAAGGTGACCCCTCTAGACTCCTTAGCATAAGAGAGGCTGCTGACTTACCGCAGTCCCTGCACTTATGTCTGAAGCTTCAAATTATCGACTACAGGACGCAACATGCGAACAACACACATATTCGCACAAATACGCCTATTCTTCAAAATGCTTTGCCGGCATCTACGAAGGAGCATTTCTTGAATAACCACCCACCAACTCCTGGATTACTCCGAGACGGCAATCTTATCCAGCACGAAATAACAACCCTCATGTTTTCCAAACTCCAAAATTTTACAACCAACTACCGATATTTCTCTGAAACCAATAAACCTGAGCCAATAGATGACCAAAGTCTGCGTCCCCGCAACGTGAGTTATATGAAAAGACCACGAATCGGTTACGGATTCGATCACAAGAGGCAGCAATCAGCACCACAACACCCAAATAAATTCAAGTGTACACACATTACGACCTAGAATAATAGTATAAGGCCCGAAGCTTACGACAAAATGTTCGACAGCCCTGGATTCAACGACGAAGGTTTCTTAGAGTATCCAGGACAGGGCGATACGCAATCTTGTCCGAATGAACTGACTAGTTTTTCTCAAATAGATGAAGCCAATACTTCGCGGACTGAAATCGCGAACCAACCAGATAACCCAACCCAACCACGGACAATACAAAGCACTTCGATGACATATATTTTCATGCTGAAAAGCTCTTCACTTCCGTACTATCAACTCAAACTCAGAAGTGGAGAGCTATTAAAATTCCTCATAAACACTGGATCACAAAAAAAACAAAAGTCTTCATATCACCCAGTGTTGTGAACGCGCAAATGCGCCGCCTCATGCTTTTGCCAACCAATGGCATCAATACTAAAAAACATTTACGTTAATTCGCATGATACAATATATAGCAGATATGCGGTGAAGGTGAAGAGACTGCAGCGGCATGTATCGCGAAGAAGGAATAGACCATAGTACATGTTCATAGGATCCACACCTTCTATTTACTCCGTGTTGCACACTTTCAGAATTTTCTCAGGAGCCGGTCAGCTGAGCCGGGGCACGTCAGCTGAGCTGAGGCCTGTCGTCTTCAAAAAACAAAACAAAAAGCAAAAAAAACTTGCGCCGCACGTGTTCTTTTACGCATTTGAAACATGGGAGTGTTGTCAGATCCTAATAAAAACAAAAGGATTGGATAAAACGGATTCGTTTTTCTGTAAAGTTATTAATTTTTTGAGATATGGTAATCCTGAAGTCTCTCATCGAAGCACATGTTTATGTTCAAGCCAATCATCGCGCCAGCGCTTACGTACCTACCTGCTGCCGAAGATTTATAGTTCGGACTTTGGCTTGTGTTCAGTTTTTTTCCGAAGTCTAGGTTGAGTGTGGATACTATGTGAACGTACTATGGAATAGATAGCAGCAAAATTATCTCACGAGCGAGTGTAAATGAGCCAGGTAGAAGTTTCAGAGAAGAGAATGGCGCAGAAAGAAGAAGAGGAAGAAGAAGAAAAAGCCAGCAGCTCGCGAGTGAGCCAGGTGAAACCTCTAAGGATGAGAATGCTGCAATTATCAAAAGCTTCCCCCGCTCTTCTGCAAGTCTGTTTCCCCTAGAAGAATATCGAGGATAATAAAAACGAGACGAGACGGAGAGGAAGAGTTTCTGTGGAATGGGATCTCACTTTTTCGCATACTCGGCAGATTTCAGATTTAAAAACTTCAAGAATTTGTGAATGTATAACGAAATTAACAACGAAATAAAATTAATTCTTTAAAATAAACTATCGTCTTTGTTGATCTAGTTTGAAATGGAGAATAGTGGCAGGTAAATGTCATGCAGTGAGATCTCTCCTGTACCCACAATTTCTATCCGATTGTCAAAATTTTGGTCTCATTTTGTAGCTGGTAGTCTATTCTTTATGATTGAGGTATTTTTCCTCGACTGCGTCATGAGCTTTGTTTCATTCTCATTGATTTGTAGCCCTACTCGTCTTGCTTCGCTGTCGAGTTTCAGGAAAAGTTCTTTGGCAGTTGTTAATGACCGTGACAAAATGTTGATGTCGTCCGCATAGGCTACTTCTTGGCTCGACTTGAATAGTAATGTACCTCGCGTATCGACTGGTAGTTTCCTTATGACGTACTCCAGAGCCAAATTGAATAGCAATAGGGCCAGCCTATCTCCCTGCTTTAGTCCGATATTTGAGTCAAAGACATCGGTGAGTTGCTTATCGATACGGACTTGGGATGTCGTCGACGTCATTGTCATTTTGATAAGACGGACGAATTTGGCTGGGATGACAAAGCAAAGCATTATTTGGTACAGTAAGTTACGATCAATACTGTCGTATGCTTGCTTAAAGTTGACGAAAATTTGGTGTACGTCTATGTTGAGCTCCCAGCATTTTTCAAGTACCTGCTTGACTGAACAATTGAATCGTTGATCTACCTTCTCTAAAACCACCTTGATACTCCCCAATAATACTGTTGGCGTATGATCCGATTTTATTTTCAAAGATTTTAGAAAATATTTGGTACGCCGTACACGCCGTGATATGCCTCTATAATTTTCGCACTGTAGCTTGTCACCTTTTTTGTGGATAATTGATTGGCTCCTCAGAAGAATAGCAAATAAGATAATTAGAATTAAGAAAAGAAAATACTATGACGAGCAATTGAGAAGTATCGATGTAAATCTAGCGAGAAACAACACAAGACAAGCATACAAAGGAGTGAAAATCCTGAAACGTGGTTATCAGCCCATGACCACGCTCTGTCGTAATGACTGACATCGGCAATATCATCGTTGATGAAACCAAGATTAAGGAAAGATGAGCATCATATTTCAAGAACCTCCTTAATCCTCCGCACAGCTTCAGAACATCGGAGCCTATAAATATCTGCGGAGAGCTTGCATTGGCCCCACCAACTCTAGATGAAGTTTGTTCCGCCATCAAAGCCCAAAAGAATAATTAAGCGCCGGGCATTGATGAGATTCCAGTGGAGCTCATCAAATATGGAGGCAGTAGTGTTCATCAAGCTATTCAGAAAGTCATTCAGCACATTTGGCAACAAGAACATATGCCGAAAGAGTGGAGCCAATCAATTATTCTTTATCTATCCAAATCCTAAGGGGCTAGATTCTCAAAAAATCTCAAAGAACAATTACTATAGCAAACTAGAATACCTGCTTTCTTTGAACTCAAAAATAAGGTTTTATTACCTTGGTAAAGTCTATTATCTAATGAAGTTATTAATGTTCAAGTTTATTTATTATCTACTAAATTATTAAAGTTTATTATCTAATGAAATTAAATGAAGTTTCTTAAATAACAATATTTCTAAAACAATATGCAGTGTTAGTAAATTACGAAAATGAGGTATTGAATTGTATATATTATATGTACAATGTTACTCCTCCCACTAAGCTACAAGTAAAAGCTTATTTGGTAGGAGTAAAGAAGTAAATAAATGAAATTCCACTCGTCAATACTATTCGTAATATTTACTACTGTATCCAAAAAACATTTGAATTTAAACTGCGCACATCGAAGGATGTGGAGAATTTGTACTGTCAGTGACATCTGTGTCAAATTTATATATTAAAATATTTATTAGTGTTTGAGATACGCGTTGTTTTGTGAGCTGCTAAAAGTGAGTTTTTTGGTTTTTGCGATGTCGAAATTTGTTGAATTTGCATTAATTTTTGTTTGGGGAATCAATTTTCTGCTGCGGATACGTTGAGGATGGTGCAGAAAGCCTTTGGAGATGAGGCTTTGACTAAAAAAAAATGTTTACAAGTGGTATAGTGAGTTCCAAGCCGGCCGTGAACGTGTCGAAGACGAAGAGCGTCCTGGGCGACCATCAACCTCTTCTCTTCTTCGATTATTGTGGTGTTGTGCATTATGAATTCCTTCCACCGGGCCAAACAGTCAACATGGAATATTGTTTGAACGTTATGCGTCGTTTGCGTAACGCTATCCGCCTAAAAAGGCCAGAATTGTGTAAAAACAATTCTTGGTTTTTACACCACGATAATGCACCATCCCATACTGCACTCGTAATTCGTGATCATTTCGCCAAAAACTCAACCCATATCGTTCCGCAACCACCGTATTCACCTGATCTGGCGCCGTGCGACTTCTGGCTGTTCAGCAAGCTCAAAAGACCGCTCCGGGAACACCGTTTTGATACGAAACGGAAACGACGCGTATCTCAAATACTAATGAATATTTTGACATGTAAATTTGACATAGATGTCACTGACAGTACTACCAACCTAAAAAAAAATAATTCTCCAAATCCTTCGACCGGCGCAGTTTAAATCCAAATGTCACCTTATTTTTTGGTCACAGTAGTATCTATTTAATCATCTTTATTTATCACATTTTTTTTTGAGAGAGTTGTTATAGTTCGCCACTTTCGGCCACTTTGTGAAGATTTTGTCCTGTCAATACTTAAATTTTTATATCGTCAACTTTAGTGTCTAATTTACTCGCTTTTATCAAATTAGTTAAAACTTTTAGAATTACATTATGGACATTCGAAATGCATGCCGACTCTGCCTACACATTGGCGACGAAATGTATCCGCTGTGTGTCGTTAGCTTTCTGAAGGAGAACATCAAGATCAATATCACTTCTGAAGATGAGTCACCAGACCAAATCTGCGGTGACTGTTACACTGAAGTGGAACGGATATACCCTTTCATACGTCGTTGGAAAGAAACCGAGACGACGCTACAACGATTCAAATTGGCGCGAGGACCTCTAGACCTAACTATGAACCAGCCAAACCCGCTTCGGAGAGCAGACTACCTTTCGTCTGGGGCCCCGAAACCACTATCTCAACCGGCGATCTTCCACCATCTAAAGTAGCTCAAATAGTAGCTAGCCGGAAGTTGATGTTTACAGGCCAGAATGACCCTACGGCCATCGGTGCCTTCCTGAGAAGGGTCGAGAACATGGCTTCGTTGAACTTAGGTGGGAACGTGAGAGCCGTCACACGCTGCGCCCAAATGCTATTTACTGAGAGAGCTCTTCGTTGGTTCTGGAGATTTGTGGACACGTTTCCTACTTTGGCTGGGAAACGTTGAGGCATGCCGCCTTGCTGGTAGTTCACTCCAGTCGACGCGGATGACATCTTGAAGCAGCGAATCCGGAACAGACAGCAACAGACGCAGGAGACCGTAGATGACTACTACGAAGCCCTGTGTTGCCTGTTGGAACGTCTCTTTTGGGAGGGAATCAGGCCCGAGCTGCGCGAGCGGCCCCGCGCCACAACGTGCATACTTTTCGCGCGGCAGTAAAGGAGCTTGAAGCTGTCCACACCTCAAGGTAATTTCTTTAGCCGACGAGAGCAACTGGAACGATCCTCAGTAGCTGAGCTCAAACACAGCGTGCCTGCCACCCATAACGGACAGCACGTCGGAGACTATCTCTCCATCCTCCACAGAACTAGACCAAGAACATCAAAGCGAAACACACGAACTGGCCATTAGGTATTGGAATTGCCGGCGGACGGGACATCACTTTACCGCATGCCAGGCAGAGGCTCGCATCTTTTGTCTCCGTTGTGGGAAGCCAGATACACATGCGCCAGATTGTACCAATTGCAAGAAGTCAAATAACTTGCTAGCGAGTGCTCACAACAGCCAGCAGCACTCGCGACAGACCAAGTAACGGAACGGTATTCCATCCCGTCTACTAACAGTTCCACCACGACAAATTCCCCGCCAATAAACGCACTAGATACAAACACCACGATACCTTTGCTAGTCCACGATGCAGCAGATGCCACATCTTCTCCGGAGGCCTCTCCAAAGACATTGTTGAAGTACTGCCTGAAGAACCTCGACAGCCACAGGCCCGTGTATGGAAGCCATACCATATTAGGTTGCAAGAGTATATTGCTGCATGAAAGAGGATTTTTGCCGCAGAAGATGTCACCCCACGCCAGCACAAAACTAAGTGGTCAACTCGTCGTGGGAGGAGCTTCCGCAGGAGAGTGCGCATCTGTCGCCAAACTATAAACGTATGTAACATCTCGGAAGTTTCTGAGAATGAAACTCGAAATTATGCACCAACCAAAGCGTTGGGCGTTGTTGCACTGATTGACACGGGTGCAAATATTAGCTGCCTTGCCTTGAGCCTCAGCTCAAAGGTACTCCATCAAAACCCTACAGCGATAAAACCTTGGCGGTCTGAAATCAGTACAGCTGAAAGCACCAAATATCCTATCCAGGGTAGGTTGACAACACCCGTGACATTCAGAGTTCAAACTAAGGATATTACTTTCTACATTATCCCGTTACTGATTCAGAACGTGTACCTTTGCGTCGATTTCGTCCTTCAATTTCGTTTGGCCCCAGACTTATTCACAGACTCACATTTAAATGCTAGATATATCCATGAACTCGCTTCTATACCCGACGCGATTTAACGCCTAACCAACGACAACGTCTGGAAGCATCCATCGCTGCTTTGCCATCTTACGCTACACAAGGCCTTGGCCGCACCACACTGGTCTCACATGTCATCGATGTTGGCGATAGTAAGCCAATGGAACAGAGACACCACGCCATCTCACCGGCCATGTAAAAGCTCGTGTACGCAGAGTTGGACAGGATGCTCGAGTTGGGGGTTATAGAGGAGTCCCAAAGTGCCTGGTCCGCACCGGTAACCTTGGTGGTGAAGCTAGGTAAATTTCGTCTTTTTCTAGATGCCCGGAAAGTCATTGCAGTGACCGTTAAAGACGCTTACCCTCTTCCGCTCATCGATGGAATATTGGGGAGACTGCCGAAAGCAAACTACATTACCAGTCTCGACCTAAAACATGCGTTCTAGCAAATTCCACTCGATGAAGGGTTGAGGGATAAGACCGCTTTTACAGCGCCTGGACGACCATTATACCAGTTCGTCACAATGCCTTTTGGCCTGGGTAACGCTCCGCAAACAATGACCCGGCTGATGGACAAAGTAATTCCACCTCATCTGAAACACCAAGTGTTCGTGTACCTAAATGATCATCTACTCATCCCAGAAACGTTTGATCAACATCTTCTACTCCTACAATAAGTAGCCCTGCATATCACAATCAATGCCCACAAAAGTAAGTTCGTAATGAACGAAGTTCGATACCTAGGACATGTCATTGGGCATGGTACTATCTAAACCGATCCGGACAAAACTCGGGCGATTGATGTGTTTGCCGTACTGAAAACCGTTAAGCAGCTACGACGTTTCCTTGGAGTGTGTGATTGGTACCGAAAGTCCGTTCGTTTTTAAACGTCATATTCATAAATTGTCCCTACTGCCTGTCGACATTCAAAGCCACATTATGGAGAATGAGACACCAAAAGCTACGCCAATTGAACACGATATCGAAAAGCATTCAACACCACCTGTCCCAAAGAAGTAGAAAGGGGTACAGTCCTTACTACTGGCACTATTGGCTGTCCGCCTGATACGAGAATTGCCAATATAGGGAACAACTGGGGTCAAAATTACGCACACACAGCCGAGGATTTATTTTGAGAAGTTGGGTACAGCAGAAGAATATGGTGGTGTACTATGACATGAAGCCATATTGGACGGAACACAGCCGGAGATTTATTTTGAGAAGTTGGGTACAACATCTTTATGAGAGATACGAAGAATATGGTGGTCTACTATGACATGAAGCCATATTGGACAGAACACAACTTTATAATTAACGAAACGGATCAGCTAAGAAGGTTCTGCAATCGCATGCTCGATAATACAGCAAGTTGTAATACGAAGTATTTATTCTTTTTATGAATTCTCTCGCGTCAATGCAAATCGTCACCAGTATTTCATTACATTCATTACACTATCTACACTATCATACTCACACAGTCTAACGCGTCCATGATATATAAATTGGATACTCTAAAAATTTTTTAATGTAGAATAAATAGTAGCCTAGAAAGGAGAAAATAAAAAATCAGACAGGATCTCAAGGAGGAAGTTTCTATTACAAAAATAAGGCAGTCACTAAAAAAAAGTTCAAATGGTATTTGGTGGAGCTTTAGTACAGAAGCATGTCTTGTAAGTTTCTGTCCATAATTGAGGCATAACAATGTCTAGAAATGACCAATCACTTTATGACGACCTTGGCCGAACTGAATAATAATAACCATGCTCATCCAATACCACCATCCAGAACAAAGCGATTACCTTTAGACATTGTTGGAAATGCCGCCAATTCGACTCACATTATGCCGAACAAAGGTGAAACTTTTTAAATGAACTGAATACTAACGATAAATATCTTCTCGATTTGATAAAGAATCAGACATCCATTATCAACTTTACGACAAACCTCATCCAAAAGTCCACAGAGACGACCTCACGGCAGGTACAACAGTTAACAGTTTTACCACTACGTCAATATAACTATGGATGCAGTAAATCAAGTGAATAAAGCAGTGGATAATCAGCGGTTACTAGAAATTTTTAATTCCTTGTCAATACGACTAGTCCTGGTTATGTCCAACCTTCAAGGAATCCAGACACCCATCATTAACTCATCTTCGAGCGCCTTTAGGGACTGACCACTTTATACGCATATATGGATTGTTATCCATTGAAGGAAGATTTTCTTTCGAATTCGAATACCATTGTTTGCGGACGCTTAGTACGAATTATTATCAGTCATACCAATCCCTATAATGAAGAATGACACATTTCTCATCGTAAATCCAACAGCCTAATATCCATTAACTAACCTACGAAGAAATCATTACTATCCAATCAGCGAACAAAACCTGATTCCTCTACGTTCGACTTTTAGCATTATTTCTAACTAACTGGATCTGCAAACTTGGCCCATCAATCAAAAAACTAATAGGTAGAGAACACTTTTGCGAGTTATGTGTTTTTTTCCACAGCACCAAACTTTCCGCCTGTACGTTTACGAGCGGAAGTCGCATACAAAGGTGGACGCGATTGTCAAGGAGCAACTCATGGATTTATGCCTTGAAGGAGGCAACAACCATTAGCGTTATTTTTGAGCTAGAGTTTTTCCAAAACATCATTCAAGGGGTTGGCACTATCACCATTCCTTCTGGTTGTTCGATCAAGGACGACAAGACAATCCTGGAAGCTAGTCACTACACGCACTCTGTGGACGCCGTGCTGATGCCTATCACAGTCATAACTTCGGGAATAGAAATTCAATTCAGCACAATAACTCCTGGCTACGGACTTCAACCAGAGCCTTTCCAAAGACATTATTTTGCTTAGTGGGGGATAGTAAAAAATGTTAATTATTGTTAGTGTTTGCGAGATGAATGAAAAAAAATTATTTTTGAATTAATACCAAGCAGTTTAATTAATTTTCGCTTTAAAACAAAAATACCACATTCCACCTTTGTAGAGTTTGAAACAGAAAATTAAATGAAGAAATAAATTATTAACGAGCCAAAATTAGGCCTACTTTGTTCCCCTGAAAGGGTAAGGAGCCGCAACATGAGGGGATGCATCTTCTGATGTAGACCTCAAGGATTGCTCTCCTTCTTCGCTGGATTTAGGGGCTGCCATGCCAAGGGATGATAGGTCAATGAAGATGGACCTAGTCAATTGGATTTCGTACGATTAGGAAAGTGTGTGGGCCACCAAATTCACCTGATTGCCCATTTTCAGATCTTCGCTAGCTTTCCCATTGAAAACGAAAGGATGACTTATGTCATCAGTAGGTTAGGCAGGATGCTAAAAGATCCCTCCAGTTTCCGTCAAACTGAGTTATATCTCCAAATCGTATGCATTAAAATATTTTTGTAGTATGGTTCTAATGAAGAAGAAAATTACTAGCCAACACACGTCAGGTACATTCCTTCCAGCGAAGCCCAAAATCTTACCTCGCTGAGGCAGTAACCATCGCTGCTGTCCTTATGGACTTTTTCCATTCAAACGAATCTACTACAATTTAACGTCCGTTTTTCCCTTTCCTTCTCTTTTTTTCATGTTTTGTGAGTCAGGTGGCCCAACACAGGCAGAGACATTCCCGGAATCCATACGAGACGACTTTGTGCTAGCCGTTCGCACCCCGCTACGGGTAAGGCATCCCTCAGCTACCTTCCAATGTCTGCGATTGCGTTAAACACAGTGGCTGTAACAAGTTACGTGACAAACAGTACTAGTTTCAACTCACTATCACTAAAATTTGTTGAATTTTAATGCAGTCGAAATTATCTTCAAAACTTGCAATTCTGATTGAAAATAAAAACAGTAATCAATTTACTTATTTGATGCCATGAAAGTTATTTGATTTTTTAGGCCATTATGAAGTGGATTTCTATTCTATAACGGTTTTATTTCTTAAAATCACTAGAGATACTAGTTCCAAATTTATTTCTTTCATTATTATTTTTAGAACTGAATATTATTAATTAAATAAACGAATATTCTAGACTGATTTTTATAAGACACTAACTCGATCATTTTTTCCCCATTAACTTCTGGATCAATATGTAGAGTTTTGTAACGATTGAATACTCAGGTTCTGTAGTTGGTTTACACCCCGATTCAACTGGCTGATTTAATGCTTTTTCTATTTTTCAGCTATTACGCAAATGTACTTCTCGATTTATCACATTTATACAGACGATTATGCAGGCATGGACTTCATTGCAAAACATGATGGAGATGATTTGTTGCACATTTAATACAAACACTCATTGAGATTTGCATATATTGTTTTCATAATGATCCGAATTAAAAATGCAAGGCATTATTTTGTTTCAAATAATTTAGAAACGGCGAGATTTTTGACTTGGCGCAAAGAGCCTGATGCTCTTTTAAATTATTAGCGGTCCATAATGATTTTCCACATTATGTGCATTGGTCCTCGTCAGGATTGAAATGTAAGGCTTTACGCATATGTGCTTTGAGTTCCGCTGGTGCACCATATGATTTGTTGTAGATCTCACATTTATAGGCATTGGGATTCGAATGAAGAATTTAATGATCTTTTAGTCTATAGCCCGTTGGGAACGACTTTCCACATATGTCACACTTAAATAAATCGGAATAAGAATGAAGCGCTATATGATCTTTCATTCTTTGTTTATTTACGTATGATTTTCCGCATTCCTTACATTTAAATTCATCTGGATTGGAATGGAAGTTTTTGTGGGCTTTCAAGTTGAATAAATTTACAAATGACTTGTTGCATATCTCACACTTATATGCATTAGGATCCAAATGTTTCGCTTTATGATCTCTATAATAATGAGCTGTTTGGAAGGACTTCCCACATAAATCGCACTTAAATATATCGGGATTTGAATGTATAGCTTTATGATCTTTTAAACTACAAGTTGTTTTAAATAATTTTCCTCATAAATCGCACTCAAATGGAATGTGGCTTTTTCAGTGACTGATCCCTTGAAAATATTTTCCCACATTGTTTGCATTTATACTTCTCTGGGTCAACATGCAAAGATTCGTGCCTTTTAAGCACCCACCTTGACGTAAATATTTTGTTGCATATATCACACTTATATGCATTTGGATTCGAATGTTTAGCTTTATGATCTTTATAAGTGCGAGCTGTTTGGAATGTCTTCCTACATAAATCGCACTTAAATAAATTGGGATTGGAATGCACAGCTTTATGATCTTTTACTGTAACTAACTTTCCACATACATCGCACTCAAATAAAACATTGGCACACTGACGAGCTATATGATCTGTCAATCTCTTAGCTCTTGAAAATATTTTTCCGCACTGTTTGCACTTATACTTCTCTGGATTAGAATGCAAAGATTGGTGCTCTCTAAGAGCCGATGATAGCGTAAATGATTTCTTGCATATATCACACTTATAAATGTTGGGATTCAAGTAGACAGCTTTATGATCTTTATATGAAGCGGCTTTCTTGAACGACTTCCCACATAAATCGAACTTAAATAAATCGGGTTTTGAATGCAAAGCTCTATGGTCTTTATAAAAACGGGCTGTTTGGAACGTTTTTTCACATAAATCACATTTAAATAAATCGGCATTAGAATGAAGAGCTACGTGATCTTTGAATGTATTTACTCCTTTAAATGATTTTCCACATTCTTGGCAACTGATATTTTTCTGGTTTGGAATGCAACGCTTTATGTGCTTTAAACGACGAGGATGCCACGAAAGATTTGTTGCATATGTCACATCTATATTTTTTGGATTTTGAATGAACATGTCTATGCATATTTAAATGGCTGGTTGATGTGAATGACTTTCCACACAATTCACAGTTAAATAAATTAGGATTGGAGTGAAGAGCCAAATGAATTTTCAATGTCTGAGGTCTTGCGGATGACTTTTCACATTCATTACACTCATATTGCTTCGGATTGGTATGGTGACGATAGAACTTTTCATTCTGCTTTAAGTTTGGTTGGGTCGCACACGTAGAAACTCTGAAATGAATCAAAGAAGCGGTTCAAAGAAATGTGATCATTGAGAGTTGTGATTTTGTATATGCCAAATTTCAGACGCAGCTTTATCTTTGAGCTAAAAGATTACCCTAAAATTTATTCGTTTGATAACTGACCCAAATTATAGGTGATATCAAATCAGTGTCAGAAATACCCAAATTGTGTGTGCTCTAAGTTCTAAGCAGACTCTCTGACTTTCAAAACGTTAATATTGGACAAAATAAGGTTAATTACATGAAACAATTTTTGAAATTTCGCTCACCAAGCTTCTACCAATAAATCTGTGAACCTTATCTGGTAACGCCTGAACTGTCAGCTGAATGTGGAGTAGTAGCCGTGCATTCGATTTTTGCGGAAATGTAGCACGCAAAACAAGGTTAAAATTTGAAATTTATTTGGCGCCACTTAGTTTGCCGTTGACGTGTGCAAATCTGGATAAATTGGATATCAGCAACGCTTATAACGTTTCTGTGCGAAGGTGCTGTCAAGAGGGAGGAAGAACTTAGCATGATGCGCGTTGTGGACATTATAACCTTGTAACAGAGGAAAACTTTGAAGCAAACGTACCCAAGTTGGCACAAAAATTTGGCAGTCTAACAATTACGTTCACCTGTTACCAAATTGGAACGCCCCACCAACAACAGTACGGTGTACAACATAACAGCAATGCTCCATTTACATAGTCAAAACGATGAACTGAAAACTTAGCACGAAAAACATCGTATCAGCGATTCCCACAGAGACAGCCAGACATTCAACTTGTTGGATTTTTCTTTCAATGTTTGCACAATAACAAAAAAATCTCTTATTTGTATATCACATATTGCGAATAATTCATTCCTAAATAGTCAAACTTATTTACTTAGGCATATTCTTAAGTAGACAAATGAAACATCTGTATTTAAAGGTTTTATTGAGGTTTTTGTTGTTGATTGAGGATGCGTAACACTTGTATAAACAGGCTTGCATAGGGTTCTGTTAAAGGAATATTTTAAAGACAAGGAAATATTTGAAACAAAGAAATATCAGAGTTGTCCTTTATAACTGTTTTAGTTTTGAGTCAGTTCTCGTCTTAAGTTCAATGTGTAAAGATTGGTCTCCGCGTTTTGAATTTAATCCGCAATAAATAAATAATTTGAATTTAAACTTTGTGTCTATTTCTCTAACCGAAACTTATATAATCAAGCCTTAATATTCCTATACAACGAATGCACTTTCCTACATTCTAGGAAAACGCAATTCATCAAAATATTACTAAACAAGTTGGGTAAACAGACCTACGGTCATGTCAGAAGGGTTTTGTACCCAACCTTTCCGAAATACTGTCACCAGCAACAAATAAAGTCAAGAACCATGTCAAAGAGATGTGCACATTTAAAAGAAAACTCATTGTTTCTTCATTTTCAACGGTCGCCATTTTGTTCCAAACTAACAAAAATCACTTAAATCATGAATTCCAAAAATATGTATTGTTATAAATCTTATCTGGAAATTTTAAGAAGATAAATCAAAATTGCAGTGTCTGAACCGATGGGAAATCCATAAAATACCAAAACCGTGTGTTATTGTTGTTGTAATTGCAGAAATTTCAAATGGCTATAACTACCGCGAATATGATTCGATTTTCATCAAAATAGCAGGGTATTAGGCCCTTATATGTAACTACTCAAATATCGAATTTTGTTGAGTTTAAGGAAACCGGTACGATTTTATTGGGGATAATGTGAAATTCGAAAATCATACTATTATTAACAAAGTTGAGTGAATTTCAACTTCTAAGGTATTTGTTGTTGTTGAACTCGTAAATATCTACCTCTATGATTTTTTTCAGATTTTTCGGATCACACGTGTCCAATCGCGATTAGACCTTTCATATGATATCGTTTAGACCTTTCATATGATACCCATATTGACTACCTTTGATGAATTTTTTTGGGGGGTCACTCCCCTATATGGGGAGACCCCCCTTAAATACCTCATAATTTTTTTTGTAGCTGAACTTTCAAGATAGCACCTTTTTACACCTGCGTGTAAAATTTGGTGTTTCTAGCTTAAGTACTTTGCGAGAAAACTGCTGTGACACACGGACGGACGGACGGACAGACAGGTCACGATTTTAGTAGGGTTTTATAAAATTATTTTACAAAAGATCTATGAAATTAGTGCTTACTTTTTGATACATTCTGTGAAAAAGAAGAAAATTAAAAATTTCTTTGCAATTAAGTATCAATAATTTATTTTATTTTAGAAATGCACGACGCGTTTCGTTGAACTAGTCAACATTATCAAGTGCACTTGATAATGTTGACTAGTTCAACGAAACGCGTCGTGCATTTCTAAAATAAAATAAATTATTGATACTTAATTGCAAAGAAATTTTTAATTTTCTTCTTTTTTTTTATTTTACAAAACCCTAAAAAAGTTTCTAAGCTTAGCCAGCTCAGCTCATCCGCGGATTTTTAATTAACAAATCGAAATAGTACATTATTTAAATTGTAAAAGCATTTGAAAGTAAATAAATTGTTTTTTAAAGTATATAAATTGTTTTTTTAAATACCCCTACTACTCGTTCATTAACTGGCGCCCAGCGTGGGGCTGTTTCGCGACAGACACGAGCTCCGAATGTAATGCACATGCATTTTCCCACATTTTACCTTTTCCCGGGTACACATTCCTTACAGTTCATATTTCCACATATCCGTTTAATTTTTGTCTAGCCTGAAATTGCAAGCTGATGCAGCTCTGTAAAATTGTAACGCTGCATCAGCATCTTAACATTAACTTTAACTTAATTCGTGGAAACATATTCACTGTGTAATTAACTTTCAACCCGATCGGATGTGCTCAAAAAAAGAAAAAGTCTCATTAAAGAACCAATTCTTTTATTTCTATTTTTTATTAAACGTTAAGTCAGAAACGTAATTGGTGCAGTGCGGTAGAATCCCTGTCGGTTCTTTCGTTTTGACATTAAATCGACGGTTTATCGATTCAGAAATTTCCGCGGAACTGAACATTTGTGTTTAATCGTGGCATCGACGGTTTATTGGTGATCCTTTATACAAACATTAACTCGTTACATATCGACGGCTTATCGGTAGTGTTAACGAGAGTTAAAAGACGAGCATCGACGGTTTATCGGTGCAAAAATAAACTAAGAAGTGTTGAAAGGATATCAGCAAAAGATTATTAGCTCAGTGTCCGAAGGAGATTATTAGTTCAGAGTCCGAAGGAGAAAGTGAAAGTTCCGAAGGGGTCTCAGCGATTGATTGTCTTGGCAATATACTTCACATAAGTCGTTAATTTGTTGAATATAAATCCTTTTAAATGTTTCCTTTTAAAAAACAAAATATTCCCTTCCTTTTTATTCCCTAAACATTGAAATACAGTCAACCTCGGTTATAACGCACCGGTTTATAACGAACCCTCGCATATAACGAACAAACTTAGCAGGTCCCATCTAATCTCCACTATTTTCCTCAGAAATAGTACTTGTTATAATGAACTCGTATATAATGAAGATTCGTTTACAGTGAACGTAATATTCGTACAATTGGGTCATAATTATCGGATATAATGAACTTCTGGGTAATCATTATCGGAATAACGAACTTCTGGGTTATATCCGATAATTATGTAAAGAACTTTTGGTCAAACAATTAGGGGAATACTCACATATCAATAATTCAGCGCTGGTTTATATGCTTACGTAATTCGAGATTTCCCATTATGCATAGTTGGATTTCAGATTTCAGATGGCTATCGGTAATTTTCGCAAGCCTGAATGAATCTGGCAGCTCGCAGTTGATACCGCCGTTGTATTATACGTTATATCTTCGCGATCGCCTGTTTTTTTCCCAGGGGGACCAAATACATACAAAGTATGGGTGAAAAGCGAATGATGTTTTCCCTAAAAGAAAAAGTTAACATAATCCGCGAAATTCAAAGTGGAAAAAAACAAAGCGATGTGTGTCATGAGAAAAATATAAACAAGTCGATAATTGCGACAATGTGGAAAAAAGGACGAGTTGCTTCTTGCCTTTGAAAGTGTAAATAATAGGACACAAAAATGCGTAAATCGTTGCATAATGATGTGGATAAGCTACTCCTGAAATGGTTCAGACAACATAGATTGTGTAATGTAACAATAAGTGGGACTGTCTTAAGGGGAAAAGCAGAAGATTTTGGACGAAAAATTAATGACGAATTTGTCTGCAGTGAAAGCGGGATTGATAGGTGGAAGACTCGTCATAATGTTTGCAGCAGCAAAATTGTTGGTGAATCCGGATCCGTAGATACAAATGTTATGAACAATTGGATAAGCACTATTTGGCCTACAATTCAAAAGAGGTTTGGCGATGATGGCATTTTTAACGCTGACGAAGCCGTATTTTCTACAAGTTGACTCCCGATAAAACTTTGAAATTTAAAGGCGAACAGTGCCAAGCTAATTGGCGAAGGAAAGGGTTACTGTTTTAGTGTGTGCCATCATGTCCGGCACGGAAAAACGAAAACTACTCGTTATCGGGAAGTCATTAAGGCCCCGGTGTTTCAAAAACATTAAAAGGCTGCCTGTTGATTATTGTGCTAATAATCGAGCTTGGATGACATCCGCAATTTTCATCAATTATGTACGCGAATACGACCAAGAGCTAACGCAGAAAAAAAACGAAAGATCGCACTATTAGTTGACAACTGGCCTGGGCATCCAAAAATTGTGCAGCTGAATTCCGTAAAACTGTTGTTTATGCCACCGAAAACCAGTTCAAAATTATAACCCATGGATCAGGGTGTCATCCGTTCGTTGAAAAGTCAATATCGAAGCGCACTTTTGTTGAACATTGTTCAAAGCATTGCCTCTGGTACATGCCTTAATGCCACATTACTTGATGCGGTCAATCTTTTGCACAAATCTTGGCACAAAGTATCTACTGGAACAATAAAAAACGCATATAAACATGCAGAACTATTGGCGACAAACAGTAACGATGAATTTGATGAGGAGGATTTTATACCACTTAATGAATGGCTATTAAGAAGCATTCCAAGCAGCAATACATATGAACAACCTCAAGATTTCCATGTTCCATTAGATTACCTCACTACAGATGACAGACTTTTAACCTCGACATTTTTAACGGATGAGGAGTTAGTTGCTCATATTCAAGCCACGGAGAATAATGGAAGCTCTGATAGTGAAACTGAGGACGAGTTAACTGAGGGTCCAGCTGCAACTACTACATCAATAGTGCAAAAACTAAAAGAAGTTCGTCGATTGTTCCAGTTTCATGGTGTACCACAAATTATTTTAAATAAATTGGTAGAAATTGAAGCTTATACAGACACGCTGAAAATTCAAGAGCTTCAAACAAAAATAACAGACTATTTTAAGTAACGAATTTACGTATTCATGGACATTTGATATTATATTTCGGATTAATTGGAAATTTGAGTTTGCGTTTTGTTATTATCTTGAAGTAAATACATAAATATTTATTTTGTTCATTAATGAAAATATTATTATTTTGCTTTAAATAGACTTACGGAAAAAAATATTTCTTGGTTATTGGTTTAATATTTGGATATAACGAGCTTCGGTTATAACGAACCAATTTTCACGGTCCCTAGAGGTTCGTTATAACCGAGGTTGACTATATATATATATATATATATATATATATATATATATATATATATATATATATATATATATATAGATATATATATATACTCGTATATATGCATGTATATATATATATATATATATATATATATATATATATATATATATATATATATATACACATATATATATATCTATACACATATATACATGCACATATATATATATATATATATATATGTATATATATATTCATGTATATATATATATATAAATGTATATATATATATATATATATATATATATATATATATATATATATACAATATATATATATATATATATATATATATATATATATATATATATATATATATATATATATATATATATATAGATATATATATATATATATATATATATATATATATATACATATATCTATATATATATATATATACATATATATACATATATATATATATATATATATATATATATATACATACATATACATATATATATATATATATATATATATATATATATATATATATATATATATATATATATATATATATATATATATATATATATATATATATATATATATATTGTCCCCCACCAACTCTGGATGAAGTTTGTTCCGCCATCAAAGCCCAAAAGAATAATAAAGCGCCGGGCATTGATGAGATTCCAGTAGAGCTCATCAAATATGGTGGCAGCAGTGTTCATCAAGCTATTCACAAAGTCATCCAGTTATTTGGCAACAAGAACATATGCCGAAAGTGTTTTGGCATTCCAGCCAAATTAGGCCGTCTTATCAAAATGACAATGACTTCGACAACCTCCCAAGTCCGCATCAATAACCAACTCACCGATGCCTTTGACACAAATATCGGACTAAAGCAGGGAGATGGGCTGGCCCCATTTCTATTCAATTTAGCTCTGGAGTACGTCATACGGAAGCTACCTGTCGATACGCGAGGTACATTACTATACAAGTCGAGACAGGTAGTGGCCTATGCGGACGACATCAACATTCTGTCACGGTCACTTAAAACTGCCAAAGAACTCTTCCTGAAACTCGACAGCGAAGCAAAACTAGTAGGGCCACAAATCAACGAAAATAAAACAAAGCTCCTGACGCAGTCGAGGAAAAATACCCCAAATACACAAAATATCACACTTGGCGAATACCGTATCGAAAATGTTAACGAATTTGTGTATTTAGGCGCCAAAATAACGAAAACGGGCAATGAAAGAGACGAAATACACCGAAGAATACAGCTCGCAAATGAAATATTTTATTCATTATTGACGATCTTGAAGACCAGCTGTATACACAGAAAAACAAAGATCCAAGTATACAAATCTGTGATAAGACCTGTGTTATACCCAAGAAGGTATTCGTTGAGAGAACTGAAGGCCGGCGGCCAGTGGGGAAACCGAGGAAACGCTGCTCTGACTGGGTCGACGAAGACAGTTCATCGCTGCTCGGATTTCGGAATTGGAAGACGCGGTCAACGGACCGAGACAGTTGGAGGCGCTGTTTGCAGGAAGCTAAGTGCTAAGAAGAAGAAGAGTTTTCGAAAGGAAATGTCTTCGTGCATGTACTGGTTTGTACAGAAAGCTTGAGACGGATTGAAAGCATTATATATCGAATAGAAGAATTTAGAAATCTGCTAAAGTGACGAGAGTCGTTATCTTTATATTGAAACTTCTTTGGAATCATGTTGCAAGATCTGTAACTGTGAGCGAAAACCCTTGGATTTCACAGCCGTTCCACCCTACAGACCGATATATTGAGATTTGTCTCACTACTGGATTCAGTCCTCCAGAAGCATTCGTGTATTTGGACATGAATCGATATGTTTTTGATTCAGACGTATCTCAATCATATATCATATATATAGACGGGCCACCGATAAGAAGATAAAATATCCTCCGAATTTGAGTTCACGACACCAACAATTACTCATTTGCTAGATTTGTTGAGGCTGATCGAGCTGGGACGGAGCAATCGGTATTGATGGCTGAATGACAATGTCTAAATTATTCGTGGTTATTTTTGTTTTTTTTTTTTTGATTTGTGGTTTTAATTGCATCGTTTTGAGTTTCAGCTCATTTTAGCCACATTTATTATTGCTGTTTGTTTGTGTTAAAAATTAGGTATAGGTTATGTTTATGCTTAGTTTAGGAATATTGTGATAGCATTTTTTTTGTATAAGATAAATTTTTTGATTGAATTTTATTAGAATTAGGTTATAACATATAAGGTATGGGATAAAAGTTCACTGTTGTGTTTAAATTATAAATAATTTTTGAATAGCGTTTTTTCTCCTTTTTGGAATCATTAAAATATGTAATAATTTTAATTAAGTTGAATCTAATATTGTTTTTTCATTTACTGTTTTGATTGATAACGTAAAAAGTTAGAGTGCCATTTGGGCCATTAAGTTTTAGTATTTTTACTGTTTGGAATTTGCTTTATATTCTTTGAAAATTTGTAAATGATTGGTATTGGATAAAGCGCTTTTGACTTTGACATTGACTTATTGAGATTTGCATATACTGCTTTTATATAGATCTGAATGAAAAATGTAAGGAATTATTTTGTTTCAAATAATTTAGAAGCGGACGAGATTTTTAACTGAGAGCGGAGAGCCTTATGTTCTTTCAAATTATAAGCGCTCCATAATGATTTTCCATATTATGTGCATTGGTCCTTGTCAGGATGGAAATGTAAGGCTTTACGCATACGTGCTTTGTGTTCCGCTGGTGCACCATATGACTTGTTGTAGATCTCACATTTATAGGCATTGGGATTCGAATGAAGAATTTTATGATCTTTTAATCGATACACCGTTGGGAATAACCTTCCACATATATCCACACTTAAGCAAATCGGGGTTAGAATGAAGCGCTATATGATCTTTCATTCTTTTATTGTTTACATCTGATTTTCCGCACTCCTTACATTTAAATTCATCTGGATTCGAATGGAAGGTTTTGTGGGCTTTCAAGTTGAATAAATTTGCTAATGACTTGTTGCATGTCGCACACTTATATGCGTTAGATCCAAATGTTTCGCTTTATGATCTGTATAACTATGAGCTGTTTGGAAGAACTTCCCACATAAATCGTACTTAAATAAATCGGGATTTCAATGTACAGCTTTATGATCTTTTAAACTACAAGTTTATTTAAATAATTTTCCTCATAAATCGCACTCAAATGGAACGTGGCCACTATGGCGAGCTTGATGATTTTTCAGTGACTGATCCGTCGAAAAAAGTTTTCCACATTGTTTGCATTTATACTTCTCTGGGTCAACATGCAAAGATTCGTGCCTTTTAAGGAGCCACGTTGACGAAAATATTTTGGTGCATATATCACACTTATATGCATTTGGATTCGAATGTAAAGCTTTATGATCATTATAAGTGCGAGCTGTTTGGAACGTTTTCCCACATAAATCGCACTTAAATATATCGGGATTTGAATGTACAGCTTTATGATCTTTTAAACTAGTAATTGATTTAAATAATTTTCCGCATAAGTCACACTCAAATGAAACGTGGCCACTATGGCGAGCTGTATGATTTTTCAATGACCGACCATTTGAAAATATTTTTCCACACTGCTTGCATTTAAACTTCTCAGGATCAGCATGCAAAGATTGGTGTCTTTTAAGCATCCACGTTGACGTAAATAATTTGTTGCATATATCACACTTATATGAATTCGAATGTTTAGCTTTATGATGAGTATAAGTGTGAGCTGTTTGGAACGTCTTCCCACATACATCGCACTTAAATAAATCGGGGTTTGAGTGCAAAGCTCTATGATCTTTATAGGACCGGGCTGTTTGGAACGCTTTTCCACATAAATCACATTTAAATAAATCGGCATTAGAATGAAGAGCTACGTGATCTTTGAATGTATTTACTCCTTTAAATGATTTTCCGCATTCTTGGCACTGATATTTTTCTGGATTGGAATGCAACGCTTTATGTGCTTTAAGCGACCATGATGCCACGAATGATTTGTTGCATATGTCACATCTATAATTTTTGGAATTTGTATGGCCAAATTTATGCCTATTTAAATGGCTGGTTGATGAAAATGACTTTCCACATAAATCGCACTTAAATAAATCGGGGTTTGAGTGTAAAGCTCTATGATATCTATACCACCATGCTGTTTCGAACGCTTTTCCACATAAATCACATTTAAATAAATCGGCATTAGAATGAAGAGCTACGTGATCTTTGAATGTATTTACTCGTTTAAATAATTTTCCGCATTCTTGGCACTGATATTTTTCTGGTTTGGAATGCAACGCTTTATGTGCTTTAAACAACGATGATGCCGCGAATGATTTGTTGCATATGTCACATCTATAATTTTTGGATTTTGAATGAACATGTCTATGCCTATTTAAATGCCTGGTTGCTGAGAATGACTTTCCACACAAATCGCAGTTAAATAAATTAGGCTTGGAATGAAGAGCCAAATGAATTTTCAATATCTGAGGTCTTGAGAATGACTTTTCACATTCATTACACTCATATTGCCTCGGATTGGTTTGGTGATGATAGAGCTTTTCATGCTGCTTTAAGTTTTGTTGTGTCGCACATATAGAAACTCTGAAATGAATCAAAGAAGCGATTCAAAGAAATGTGATCATTGAGAGTTGTGATTTTGTACATGCTAAATTTTAGACGCAGCTCCATCTTTAGAGCTAAATGAAAATTATTGGGAATATCAAATCAGAGTCAGAAATACCCAAATTCTGTGTGCTCTAAGTTCTTAGGAGTCTTTCTGACTAGGCGTTCATATTGGACAAAATAAGGTTTATTACACGAAAATTATTTTGAAATTTTGCGCACCAAACTTCTAGCAACAAATCAGTGAATCTTATCTGGCAACGCCGGAACTGTCAGCTGAATGTGGAGTAGTAGCCGAGCACTCGATTTTTGCGGAAATGTAGCACGCACAACAAGGTTCAAATTTGAAATTTACTTACGCCACATTAATCTGCCATTGATGGGTGCAAATCCGGATAAATTGGATTTCAGCAACACTACCAACGTTTCTGGTCGAAGGTGCTGTCAAGAGGGAAGAAGAACTTAGCAAAGTGCGTGTTGTGGACATTATAACCTTGTAGCTAGTTAATAGTAAAAAAGGCGCGGTAGAAGAGGAAAACCTTGAAGCAAACGTACCCAAATCGGCACAAAAATTTGGCTGTCTAACTATTACGTTCACCAGTTACCCCATTGGAACGCTCCACCAATAACGGTATTGTGTACAACATAACAGCAGTGCTCCATAGTCAAAACGATGAACCTAAAACTCCACGCAAAACATCGTATCAGTGATTCCCACAGAGGCAGCCAGACATTCAACGAATACATTTTCCTACATTCTAGGAAAACGCAAATCTGCAAAATATTACTATAAAAAATTCCAAGCTGAGCCAGCTGAGCTCATCCTCGGATTTTTAATTAAATATTCAAAATAGTAATTTTTTTAAATTGTAAAAGCATTTGAAAGTAAATACAATGTTTTTTTAAAGTAAGACAATTTGCTTATATTGTATTGTATAAGTTTTTTACCCTCATTGAAAACTTCGCAAATTGGCGAAAAACAGCGTTTGCGGGAAGGATTGTTAGGATACTTTTTTGTCAATAAAACTTTTGCCGCAAGTTATCGTTTGCTGGTGGATGTTTATGTCGACGATGCGCTATCCAGAACAGTGTTTTCAGTGGTTCAACCGCTTCGAAAGTAGCGATTTCGCACCAAGGACAATGTGTCCTGGTCCAGAGGAAAAATTTGAAGACAAAAACGATTGGCCCTCCTCAGTGAAGACTAGGCATGACGCAGGCAACCATTTCCAGACGTATAAAAGCATGAGCACACAAATTCAAGCCCAGCACACGAATTGAAGCCAAGAGATGTCGAAAGGTAATTTTGCATGTCTGAAATGCACCTCGAACACTACAAAACAAAGTCGCTTTTGCATCGAATTACTACTGGCGACGGAAAATGGATACATTATGATAACCCGGAGCGCAAGCAATCGTATGTGAAGTCCGACCAACCAGGATCTGGCGAGTACAGTATCGAAAATGTGAGCGAATTTGTGTATCTAGGCGCCAAAATGACGAGAACCGGTAATGAAAGAGACAAAATACGCCGAAGAATACAGCTCGCAAATAAAATATTTTATTCAATTTTGACGACCTTGGAGACCAGCTGCATATACAGGAAAACAAAGCTCCAAGTATACAAATCTGTGATAAGACCTGTGTTATGCTATGGGTGTGAAACGTGGACCCTAACCCAAGCATCTGCAAATATATTGAAAGCCTTTGAGCGACGGGTCCTGAGGGGAATAATCTGAACAAAGCTAGACGGAGACCAATGGCCAATTCTTTACAACCATAAGCTGTATGAAATTTTTGACAAGCCTGAGGGCTCAACGCCTGTCAGACTGTGGAAGCTGCAATGGGCTGGACATATGAATCGTGTGGAGACGAACAACGGATACCCAAAAAGGTATTCGTTGGGAGAACTGAAGGCCGGAGAGCAGTGGGGAAACCGAGGAAACACTGGTCTGACTCAGTCGACGGACAGTTCATCGCTGCTCGGATTTCGAAATTGGAGGACGGGGTTAATGGACCGAGACAGTTGGAGGCGCTGCTTGCAGGAAGCGAAGGCCCGAGAGGGGCTGTAGCGATACAAAGAAGAAGATTACGGGATAGCTGTTACGAAAACAATTAATTCGTTTGAACTGAGCATTGACAGAAAAACGTTCGGAATATGTGACCAGGCACGAGTCTGTAATTGTCCATCATGACCATGCTCTACCACACGTTGCTATACCGGTCAAAAATTACTTGTAGAATAGTGGCTGGCAAGTTTTACTTTACCGCCATATTTCCCAGGCTTAGCGCCATTCAACTACTATTTATTTTGTTCGATGCAAGACGCTCTCACTGGAATACCCTTTACTTTTGAGCAAAGTATCAAAAATTGGATTGATTCGCTCGTGGCCTCAAAAGACGAAGCCTTTTCCGACCCGGAATTCATTTACTACCAGAAAGGTGGGAAAAAATGATCGCAAACGATGGACTATATTTTGAATAACATATAAATTCATTAATTAATTAAAATAAAGCATTATTTTCATCCAAAAATTTTCGATTTTCTCTGTATACGCCCAATATAACATTCGAGTTTCATATCTTTTGAAAATTGATAATTACATTATTTCTATATATATTTACTATACATGCATATATATACATATTTACTACAAAAAAAGTTTAGCATTGACTATTATTGAAAAGCCTGAAAATATCTAAAAGTTGCCATTTGAATATTGAAAAGCTTGATAATTTATTTAATTTTTATTTTTGGGAATTTTGGAATCTTACTGAATACATAATATATTTTATCGAAAATATTCAAATCTTTTATATATTGAATTGTTCTGACAATATCTAATTATTCTCAACAAATTTAACAAAAAGTGCGCGAATCAATTTCTTGATTTTGAGTTCATACGTTGTGATTTTGTGTAAAAAATGATAAAATTCTCAGAGGTGTTCGTGTCGCAAAACATATATCAATCTGGTGCCTTGTTTTGTGACTTTAATTCAAACAACCTTCTTAATACTCCGCGTCTAGACCTGAGCAAGTGGCTCAGCCACCTGGCTTTTTAGTGATTGGCGAGGACATTAAATATACCATCGCAGATTGTTGCCACAACGCTTCAAGCGCAAGGCAGACAAATGTTCAAATCTATAATTCTTGTTACATAACCAGTATACCCTATGCATACTGGCATAAGCTGGGAGCTCGATTTGATGTGTATCCTGTATACACCGTCAAGGCTCCCGGGGAGAGATCTCCCTATACGACCCTCACCTGCTACTCTATTCATCTAAACTAGAACAACAAGGGCATGTTTTAAAGAATTTGTTTTATTTTACTGTTCAATTTCAAAACATTTAGATTACAACCGAATTGAATGTAATTATTTTCATTTATTTTAATATTGAAAACCTCCGACTATCTGTATTGAGTGAAGCACTTTTCATTTTTCCCCTGAATTGTCGCGCTTCACAGGTGAGCGCCAGCCTGTAGATCACCGCGCAATCCAACACCCCACCCCTCACCATTTCGTTGAACACTGAACAACATCTCCGTCTAAAACTCAAACCGTGAATACTTAAACGTTGTAAATAATAATTGGGTAGCAGCACGCTCCCTACTTGACTCGAACAAGACTGCTGGCCATAGTTTGCCCAAGAACTTTAAATATTGTTCTTTCGTGATCTTTTAACCTCAATTCTCTTGAAAAGTGCCGAGTAGCCGAACACGTGCGCTCTAGTTCCACGAAAGCTTTAGCTCCTCACTTCATCTCGCTTGCTCGGATGTCGAATATGCGACATTGGCAAAATTGAGCGAAGGACTATTTTCACTTAAGCTTTCAGCTTTCTCACGATGTTTTGGGGCGAATTATCGAAACTGGGGACATTGAACGAAAGAGTGTTTACGCCGAAACTTCAGCTTGCCCTTCAGCTTAACTTTCTTAGAAGCACACCCAAAGCTTGTCGTTCACGATGTTATAATTCGTGTGAAGCGCATTGCGGGTTAATCTTTTTTATTTACTTTTCCGCCTGCTTATTTACTTTTACGCTTGATCATTGGACGACAAGTACATGCTTCGATAACAAAAGCCGTATGTGCTTGCTTGCCTAATTTAATTGGGGAAGCGCGAGTGTTTTTGCTCGCTCGCAACCGCTTCAGTGATGAAGCGTAAGTATATACGAGTATGTTGTATTTGTTCGCTCGCAATGAACTGTCGAGGAAGCCAGACCAGCGTTTAGTCGGTTTCACTACTGGTCTCTGGCCTTCAGTTCTCCCAACGAATACTTTTTTGGGTATCACACTCGTGTAGTGATGTATCGACAAACAAAAAATCAAAACTTTCAACGAATACTGTTGTGAAGTCATCCATCCAAACACATCAAAAATTCAAGTCAACAACAGTTACATATAGCAATGCCAGTGCTTCTTACTTAGCTGTGAGGCCTTGCATTAATTGTAGAATGTCAAGTGTGTCTCTCGGGAAGATGATATGATCAGTATCACTCTTTGGCCGTGTATTCGTCCACATAGCTGTGATAAGTACTGATTTTAAACTAGTAAGTATCATAACTGGACGGGCTTATAGTCCGTCCGAAGAATCGCTCGAAACAAATCTCGTTGTCACCAACTGGATTCTAACCAGGGACCTTCGGCTTCAGCGCACAGAGTGGCACGCACTAATGAAATGCATATGGAGCTGCGATTTATATACGTACTGTTCCATCAGACGGTACAATAGCGGTAAGACTACTATGCGCGAAATCAAGAAAACGTCCGTTGAAACCAACAACAGTACTATGCATGGAACTCTGCGCCGCGAAACTAGGGTGGGATTTGATCGCACGCGTCTGCAAGGACTTAAAATGGAAAGATCGTGCCTGGCTATGGACAGACTCTGAGATTGACTTCGCGTGGCTAAGAACACCAATCTCATTACTGCAAAAGTTTGTTGCCAATAGAGTTGCTGCTATTCAAGAAAATTCAGACATAACTTTATGGACGCATTTATTATCCAAGTAGAATTCTGCAGACTTGGTATCACGAGGAATTTCACCCACAAAACTGGTTTTATAGACCGTTATTTTTGCACGGCAAGAACTTTCGTTGTTGAAGAACTGTTTTTTCGTTGTTTTGCATTGATTCACTCACACATCTCAGCTCAATAGTCCGAATCAAAAAGACCATTGCATTCTGTTTGCGGTTTATCAATAACGTCCGAAACAAAGAGCTAATCGCAAGCAAGGAAGAGCTCACGGTGTTGAAGCTAGAAGAAGGCATAGAGACAATTGTGCGAGAAGTGCAAGCAACAGCATTTTCTTAAGAAAAGGGACCTTCTTAAGCATAAAGGTATTGACAAACAAGTTCTATCAGCAGGTAAGAACCATTCTTTGATGAGCGGGACCTCATTAGACTGGGAGGCATGACTGGAAAATGCACATTTCCCATACGAAGCAAAGCATCCTTTATTGCTCCCCAAACAACATGATATCATCAAATTGATTATCAAGCAAATGCACGTGGAAAATAGTCATGTAGGACTGCAAGCGCTAGTACTCATTTCTCGTCAGAGATGTTGGCGACTAAATGGCAAAACAATTGCAGGATCGATAGTCCAAAACTGCGTTCTATGAACTAGATTTAGACCCCAATTCTTCAAGTTCAGCATGGGCGATCAGTCCAGGGACAGAATGCAGCTGGCTCGTCCGTTCCTCAAAACTGGCGTTGGCTTATGTGGTCCATTTTACATCCGATCGGAAATACCAGAAAAGGCTTCGCAAAAAGCTTACATAGCCGTATTTTGCTGCTTCACAACCAAAGCAGTACACATGTTGTGAAGAATCTCATTGCTGAAGCTTTTATTCTGGCGCTAAGACGATTCATTGGTAGGCGTTGGTACTGTGAGACTATTTACTGTGACAACGCAACAAACTTCAGTGGGCCAAACAATAAATTGAGTGAGAAATCTAACACTTTGTATAGCGACGAAGCATCGCTAACCATAGCCCATTTAGCAGCAGAGCGGCGGATCAATTTTAAGTTTATACCACCACGAACACCTCATTTTGGGGAACTATGGGAGGCAGTAGTGAATTCTGCAAAAGAGTCATTCTATAAGACAGTTTCTGGACCCATAAAATACGAAGAGCTTACAACAATCACGGTTGATATTGAGGCTCTACTGAACTCAAGGCCTCTCTTTCCAGTGTAAAATAATCCAAATGACCTTGCAGCACTAACACCCGGGCATTTCTTGATTGGCGGGCCGTTTAATGCATTTATTGATCCTAATGTTCAACCGTTAGAATAATCATTAGTCGAAACATCCAAAGAGCTAACACGAATAAAGAACGAGTTCTGGCAATAAGGAATATTTAACTGAATTGCAACAAAGACACAAATGCCGATCTCCAAATGATACGTTAAAGTGGGAACAATAGTGGTTTTAAGGCGCTTGGTACGCATCCTGAATACTATCAAAAGCAAAGATGGAAAAGTAAGGCTTGTTGAGGTCAAACCAGCAACAAGTGTTATTAAACGTCCTATTCATAAATTGGCCCTGCTGCCTATCGACATTCAAAGCCACGTTATGAAGAATGAGACACCAAAAGCTACGCCAACTGAACACGATATCGAAAAGCATTCAACACCACCTATCCCAAAGAAGTAGAAAGGGGTACAGTCCTTACTACTGTCACTATTGGTAGTCCGCCTGATATTACCAATACAAGGTACAACTGGGGTCAAAATTACGCCATTTAACACAGCCGGAGATTTATTTTGAGAAGTTGGGTACAACATCTTTATCAGAGATACGAAGAATACGGTGGTGTACTATGACATGAAGCAATATTGGACAGAACACAACTCTATAATTAACGAAACGGATCAGCTAAGAAGGTTCTGCAATCGCATGCTCGATAATGCAGCGTTGTAATACGACGTTTTTGTTCCTTTTATAAATTCTCTCGCATCAATGCAAATCGTCAACAATATTTCATTACATTCGTAACACTATCTGCACTATCATACTCACACATTATAACGCGTTTATGACATAAAAATTTGATACTCTAAAAAATTTTTAGATAGAATCAATAGTAGTCTAGAAAGAAAGAAATAACAAATCGACAGGATGTCAAGGGGGAAAAATAAGAAATGAAAATAGGGCAGTTCAGTTTTCAGTCGGTCAAGAGTTGGTTGATTAGTCTGTTTTGAAAAGTGAACTCAAGATTGAAAAGCAAAAAGAAGATTATTATTTTGGTTTTTGAACAGAAGACTTGAAAAGATGAAAAGTAGATTTTTATTCCGGTTTTTGAGCAGAAGAGTTTTAGTCGGTCAACAGCGATTGTGGATACAAACGAACTTTCAAGACGAGATTGAATGAACTGCCGAATTGTTGAAAGAAAGGGCCCCACCGTAATTTTTCTGTTTTTTTTTTGTTTAAATCAAAGAGAGAATGCTTATGAGTAGAAAAAATTACAGATTAGCTGGATTTAATACATCCTAAATTGTTAAAATTAATTAATTAACAATTAATTTTTTTAAATAAATTTATATTTATTTTCGTTAAAATTCGTAGATCTATATTTAATTTACACATACACATATTTATAATACTGGTGACCATTTGTATTCTTTTTCAGGAGATTTTGAGGTGCAAAAATATTCTCTTTTTTTTTTCACTCCTATGCGATATGAGAATTTAAATTATCCTTGCCTGATGTCTGACGATTTAAAATTTATCAGTCGTCTATGTTAACTAAATAAATGCTCTAAGACATTTACATCTCTTATAGAAGATGAATTAATCCATCTCATCTAACAGAATCTAAGGCTGACAAATTAAAACAATTATGAATTAGTTAAATACTTATATATATATGATGCATTTTGGTCGGGGACTCAAGATCTTCCTTATCATCGTACCTATTAATTTAGTAACAATACTAAATCTACACTATTTTCAATTTATACTTTTTTTACAGATTTAATTTTTATATTTATTGAAAATTTAGATATTAATGAAGTGATCGAAATAATCTCTTTCCACAGACAAATATCATAAACCCCCCTAAGTTTTCAATTACAAGAAATAAGGCAGTCACTAAAAAAGTTCAAATGGTATTTGGTGGAGCTTCAGTACAGAAGCATGTCTTGTAAGTTTCTGTCGATAATTGAGGCATAACAATGTCTAGAAATGATCAATCACTTTATGACGACCTTGATCGAACTTGTAATAAACATAAGCAGTCGAGCAGCCCCGTGGTGATCAGGAGTTGCTGCTCCAGAAGAGATAAGGTGGTCACCCCGTCGAAACTGCTTAGTTTGTTGTTTTACTAGTGTAAAGTAAACTACATCCGTCAAGTTTCCATCCTTTTTGCAGAGATGAGTGGTTCACTTCAGCCACTTCAACATCTTTAGGTTTGACATTCCCCTTGTAATGCAACGACCTTCTTCAGTGAAAGTAACGGTTGCTTTTTGTATAATGTTTGCGTTTGTCTCAAGCCTCCGTGTCCGCTAACTTTAACGAGGCAAAAAAAATATTGAATTACTGTAGAGTAGCTTAATTAACACCTAATAGAACATTTCTAAAGATAATAAAAATTGATCGGTACGTCTTGTAGAGTAGAGTACGCGTGATAAGTATTTTGTAGTGTAGCTTCGTGGCTCGACAAGAACCCGCCTCATATGATCCCGCAAATGCTAGTCGTCAAGCACGCGTACGCGGTCGTTAAGCGAAGCTAGTTAGCTGAGCTCGGTGTTGTTTTAGCTCGCTGACATTTGTGCCAGACCATCGGCACCCGTGTCCTACACGGACATTTCGAAATTCATTACAAACTGAATAATAATAACCAGCTGCTCAATCCAGTACCACCATTCAGAACAAAGTGATTACCTTTAGGCATTGTTGGAAATGTCGCCAATTCCCCGTTAGGCGTTCTCGATTCAAATTATGCGGAATAAAGGTGGAACATTACAAACAAGCTGAATACTGACGATAAATATCTTCTCGATTTGATAAAGAATCAGACATCCATTATCGACTCTACAGCAAACCTCATCCAAAAGTCCACAGAGACGACCTCACGGCAGGTATAAAAGCTTTTCCACTACATTAATATAACTAAGGATGCAGTAAATCAAGTGAATAAAGCAGTGGATAATCAGCGCTTAGTAGAAATTTTTAATTCCTTGTCAATACGACTGATCCTAGCTATGTCCAACCTTCAACGTATCTAGACGCTCATCATCAACGTCCTCACAGACACGCAACATGGAAAAGTTAACCCATTGCTTATCTCACCATCCCAGCTGCATCAACAACTACAACTGATCAATGAGCATGCGCCAACTCATCTTCGAGCGCCTTTAGGGACTGACAAGTTGATACAAATATATGGATTGTTATCCATTGAAGGAAAGGCTTAGTATGAATTATTATCAGTCATACTAATCCCTAGAATAAAGAATGACACATTCCTCATCGTAAATCCAACAGCTCAATACGCATTAACTAACCTAAGAAGAGATCAATACTATCCAATCAGCGAACAAAACCTGATCTCTCAATGTTCGAATTTTGGATCTTCCAACTGGATCTGCAAACTTGGCCGATGAATCAAAAAACTAACAGGTATAGAACACGTTTGCGAGTTATGTGTTTTTTCCACTGCTCCAAGCTTTCCGCCTGTACGTTTACGAGCGGAAACCACATACAAAGGTGGACGCAATTGTCAACTCTTGGATTTACGCCTTGAAGGAGGCAACAACCAACAACAAAACAACATTCAAGGGGTTGGCACTATCACCATTCCTTCTGGTTGTTCGATCAAGGACGACAAGACAATCCTGGAAGCTAGTGACTACACGCCCTCTGTGGACGCCGTGCTGATGCCAATCACAGCCATAACTCCGGGAATACTTATTCAACACAATAGCTCCTGGCTACAACCGGACTTCAAGCTAAGCCTTTCCAAGGACATTATTTTGCTTAGTGGGGGATAGTAAAAAATGTTAATTATTGTTAGTGTTTGTGAAATAAAAAAAAATTATTTTTGAATGAATACCAAGCAGTTCAATTAATTTTCGCTTTAAAGCCAAAATGCCACATTCCACCTTTTAAAGTTTGAAACAGAAAATTAAATAAAAAAATGAATTATTAACGAGCCAAAACTAGGTCTTCATTTTTCCTCCTGAAAAGGTAAGGAACCGCCACGTGAGGGATACATCTTTTGATGTAGACCTCACAGGGTTACTCTCATGCTTCGCTGGATTTAGGGGCTGCCATGCCAAGGGATGATAGGTCTATGAAGATGGACCTAGTCATCTGGATTTTGATCCGATTGGCAGGGTGCGTAGGCCACCAAATTCACCTGGTTGCCCATTTTAAGATCTTTGCTAGCTTTCCCGTTGAAAACGAAAAGATAACTTGTATCATCAGTAGGTTAGGCAGAATACTAAAAGACCCCCCGGTTTCCGTCAGACCGAGTTATATCTCCAAATCGTATGATTATTTTTGTAGTATGGTCCTTGTGTTGGCGAGAAGAACCCGCCCCATGACACCAAGCCACTAGCCAGCACACATACGCGTCGTCAGGCACATTCATTCCAGCGAAGCCCAAAATTTTAGCTCGCTAAGGCAGTTACCATCGCTGCTGTTCTTATGGACTTCTTCCATTCAAACGAATCTATTACAGTTTAACGTCCCTTTTTCCTTTTCCTTCTCTTTTGTTCAGGTTTTTTGAGTCAGGTGGCCCAGCACAGGCAGAGACTTTCTCGGAATCCCCACGAGACGACTTTGTGCTAGCCGTTCGTATCCCACCTCGGGTAAGGCATCCCTCGGCTACCTTCCAATGTCTGTGATTGCATTAAACACCGTGGCTGTAACAAGTCACGAGGCAAACAATACTAGCTTAGGTTCTCAGGTAGTCAGGGGAGGTTTCCAGTGAAGAGCCCAGAAGGCTTGTGCCGCTGAGACAGCTTTCAACTCACTATCGCCAAAATTTGTTAAATTTTAATGCAGCTGAAATGATCTTCAAGACGGGATTCTAATTGAAAATAAAAGCAGTAATCAATTTACCTATATGATACCGATGCCGTGATATTTATTTTACTTTTTACGCTATTATGAAATTGATTGCCATTCTATAATGGTATTTCTAAAAATCACTAGTGACACTAGTTCCGAATTCGTCTTTTACATTATTTTTGGAGCTACTTAATGAATGAATATTATTACTTACACAGATGAGGTAAGTATGAGTTGTTATTTCATTCAAAATTATCAATCTCTGATTCTAGAATAATTTTTTGGACACTAGCTATCATATTTTTCCACTAACTTCTGGATCAAAATGTAGAGTTTTGTAATGATTGAGTACTCAGGTTCTCGAGTTGGATTACTAACTTCAAATGTCTGATTTAATTATTTATCTATTTTTAAAGCAAAACATATTGAAAATGATTTGCTGCACAATTGGATTCTACGTCTAGCATTCGTTACGTATAGACGTGTTTTATTGAAGGCAAAATGTAACCATTTTATTTGGTACAAATTTCAAACGATAGCAGTTCAAGTGCCCTTCAATAGGTAAGGTACTTGAACTTTAGAGTTGTGACGTGGGAGCGTCTTCTAAAACCTGAGGTCAACCAGTGTTACAGGTGCCAAAGATTCGGTTATTCGGCTGCTAATTGTGCCATGCACTATCGGTGCGTTAAATGTAGATATTCATTACTTTTTTTTATGGAATTGTTTGCAGCTACATATAAATGAGTTGCATATTTTGAATAATAATTTTTCTGAAAAATTATTAGAGAAGAAAAATGTTAGAAGGTGGTTTCGACGTGTGCACTAATTCTCCTCAGGCCATCACTCTTAGATACACACCGGTGATGGCGACCACCATGCTCAGAGGTGAGGGAGTGAATTTTTAATTTTTCTACTTATGCAAACCCAATATGTTTTTGTATCTGCAAGTTATATTCAAGGTAAATTTCTCTTGTAAGTACTTGTATAAGCTAAACTTTTTAATTGGATCATTTCACCCTATACGACAAATTTGCTCTACATTTGAAGCTTATCTAACGTCGTCGTCTTCTAACATTTTTCTTCTCTAATAATTTTTCAGAAAAATTATTATTCAAAATATGCAACTCATTTATATGTAGCTGCAAACAAACCCATAAAAAAAAGTAATTTAAAAAGCTATCGGAGCCATCCGAAAGAGTGATCGATATCCGCGCGACGTTAGATAAGCTTCAAATGTAGAGCAAATTTGTCGTATAGATTTACATTAAGTTGATGTGAAAAGGGTGAAATGATCCAATTAAAAAGTTTAGCTAGTAGATATTCATGTCTCCAGTGAATGCAAATTAGCTCAGATGGAGCCAAAAGAAAAATTATACTGTGTTAACTGCGGTGTCTTTGGGCATCCAGCATAATATTGAGGATGCCCGCGATATCAAGATGCACAAGTTGAATTTCTCCAAAACAAAGCCAAAGACATCGCAGTGTCTTGCCTTCCAACTTCGTCAAGCCCGGAATATCATTTGCACTTACTGCTAGTAGACTTCTCACTTAAGCTCACCTCAATTCTTGGCACTCCATGACATTTAAGGACTTTGAATTCGTGAGAAACGATAGAAGACCCTTTTGTTTCCAAAATATTGAAAAAGTCGAATTCAAAAATTTTGAATTTCTTGAAGTGTCCGTTATCAAAATCTCACTGCCAGGTGGGGATAATCTCTTTGTTATCTTGCCTATGCAACTGGTGGAACTGTTCTCAAGTTCACGGAGGAGCTCAATTCCTTGTTTGAAATACTCGAATTGAACAGGCTGCATAGTTATTATATTCCTGCTGGTGACCTGAACGCCAAGCATACATCAAGGCTGAACGCCAAAAATAATCCCAGAGGTGTATTCCTGAAATCGTGGATAACAGAGAACCAAATTGAATACAGGTGCAATCTATATGGGTCGGAGTTCCCAACATACCCTAGGGCAAATTCATATTTGGACCTCTGCATTGCTGACGCAAGACTTGAAATCAACTTTAATAGTCCTCAACGGAAACTTCAGGTGCTTCCTTACGATATCGACCATAACGCAATCCTAATGGAAATCAATCATCAAGGGATGATCTGATCTCTTCCTCATTCCTGTTTAGCATGAAAACCATCAGTTGAATTTAAAAAAAAAACGGACTGGGGAAAGCTTCAAAAAATGTTTAATCGGGATTACCAGAAGCAATGTCCTCCTTCTGATGATGGCAACTCTTGCTCAATGGTTCCTAATGACAGGAATCTAAATAACTTTGAAATAGATTTTTATTTGTTGAATTTAGAGAAACTGCCGTTGGAACCGATTGAGAAAGTAGTTCCCAAGATTAAACATCGAAACAATATGGAAGGATATGAAACACCTATCATTGCAAGGTTAAAAAGATTGAAAAGCCTTCCTCTCACACGCGTCAACAAAACTTATCGGCGATTTTTGGACTGCAATCATCCCTCGTTGGCTTTCTTGATATTACACCTGAAGAATGTCCGGAACTTAATCCGTTCATACTTCAGAAGTGATGTCAGAAATCAATGGGCGATATTACCCCACTGGACCCACATGGCGTTTTCGCGAAACTGAATAGCTTCTTCCGTAAGAAGTCTCGAGTGAATCGAATCTTGAAGTCGCTAGTGATGAGATAAATTTTCTCGATGGGACTGGTATCGAAATTGACAGTACGACTCCGGATAGAAATGGAAACAGGATTATACGCAGAAACTTGCCCTGAATTCATGCCCTGGCGAACAATCAGCAGTTGCTACCACCTATCTTTTGGCCGTAACCTAGCCTCATAGATTTTAGCTAGTTATAAGTAGACAGTTAAGTTATGTTAAGCTAGTAATAAGTTCAGTAGAGGTTTTTGCCTAAATTTTCCTCTAGCTAATTGTAATAAGCACATAGAAATACGATAATACGCATAGTTTTAAGTAATGTTCAAACAATGGTGAAATGACTTTGTCAGAACACCTACTATATTATAAGGCCTCTGAACCGCATACATTCGAATAAAGAAAATTTTATATAAAAAAAAAACGGGTTGATTGGAACTCATTTTGAGTCGGTTCATCTACCAAACCCTCAGAGACGGAATCAAATACTTTCAGAGGTAGTTGAAGCAAAAGTTTCCAACTTCAAATCAAGCCTGAACGGCCAAACAATTCTTCATTTCACTGAAACATTAACATCTGACCTCATACCGAGCTTAAATCTTATTGATTATTTTGTCAGCTATGAAGACTTCTGTTTCATATTTGACAAGATAGACAACAAGAAATCATGTGGTAATGATGGTATTCCAAATGTTGTTCTCAGACATTTGCCTAAGGTTGCTATTAGGAATTATTGCGTATTGTTCAACAACATGTTGAGCAATTTATATTTCTTAAATGAGTGGCAAAAGCCTAAGGTATCTCCGATCTTTAAGAAAGAAAATGAATCTAAAAGCTATCACCCAATCAGCTTGCTGCCTAACATCAGCAAGGTGTTTGAAGTGATACTAAACAATGCATTAAACGCCCACATTGAAAATTTTGTTTTCGTACCAGGCATTCGACCATACATGCGATAATGAATGTAACCTCAAACATCTGTTGAAAACTAAACAACAGAGAATGTGTTGGAGCGTGTCTCATTGATATGGTGAAAGCCTTCGATATGGTGTGGTTCTTCTTCTTGTTCATAGCACTACAGCCCCTCCCGGGCTTCCGCTTCATGCAAATAGCGCCTCCAACTGTCTCGGTCCATTGACCGCGTTCTCCAATTTCGAAATCCGAGCAGCGATGAACTGTCTTCGTCGATCGAGTCAGACCAGCGTTTCCTCGGTTTCCCACTGGTCTCCGGCCTTCAGTTCTCCCAACGAATACCTTTTTGGGTTTCCGTTGTTCGTCCCTACGATTCATGCGGCAAGCCCATTGCAGCTCCCGCAGTCTTATAATCGTTTAGACCCTCAGCTCGTAAAAAATTTCATACAGCTCATGGTTGTATCAAATTCTCCATTGGTCCCCGTCTAGCTTCCCTCCGATTATTCGCCTCAGGACCCGTCGCTCAAAGGCGTTCAATATATTTGCGGATGCTTGGGTTAGGGTCCATGTTTCACACCCATAGCAGTCTTCAAGATCGTCAAAACTGAATAAAATATTTTATTTGCAAGCTGTCTTCTTCGGCGTATTTCGTCTCTTTCATTACCGGTTCTCGTTATTTTGGCGCCTGAATACACAAATCCGCTTACTATTTTGATATTGTACTCGCCAAGTGTGATATATTGTGTGCTTGAGCTATTTTTCCTGGACTGCGTCATGAGCTGTTTTATTTTGATAGATTTGTAGCCCTACTAGTTTTCCTTCACTGTGGAGTTTCAGGAAGAGTTCTTAGCCAGTTGTTAATTAACGTGACAAAATGTTTGTGTCGTCCGCATAGGCTACTACTTGGCTCGACTTGTATAGTAATGTACCTTGCGTATCGACTGGTAGCTTCCTTATAATATACTCCAGAGCCAAATTGAATAGCAATGGGGCCAGTCCATCGCCCCGATTTAGTCGGATATTTGTGTCAAAGGCATCGGTGAGTTGGTTATTGATGCGGAGTTGGGAGGTCGTCGACGTCATTGTCATTTTGGTAAGATGGACTAATTTGGCTGGGATGACAAAGCAAAGCATTATTTGGTACAGCACGTTACGATCAATACTATCGTATGTTTGCTTAAAGTCAACGAAAATTTGGTGTACATCTATGATGAACTCCCAGCATTTTTCAAGTACCTGCTTGACTGTGAACAATTGGTCTATTGTCCATCTACCTGCTCTAAAACCACCTTGGTACTCCCCAGTAATACTATCGTCATATGATCCGATTTTATTTTCTAAGATCTTTGAAAATATTTTGTACGCCGTACAAAGTAGTGATAGGCCTCTATAACTTTCGCACTGTAAGTTGTCACCTTTTTTGTGGATAGGGAATATAATTGATTGGCTCCACTCTTTCGGCATGTGTTCTTGTTGCCAAATTTGCTGGATGGCTTTGTGAATAGCTTCATGAACACTGCTGCTACCATATTTGATGAGCTCCACTGGAATCTCATCGATGCCCGGCGCTTAATTATTCTTTTGGGCATTGATAGCAGAACAAATTTCATCCAGAGTTGGTGGGGCGAATGGAAGCTCTCCGTAGATATCTATAGGCTCCGATATTCTGAAGCTGTGCGGAGGATTAAGGAGGTTCGTGAAATATGATGCCCATCTTTTCTTAATCTTGGTTTCATCAGCGATGGTATTGCCGATGACAGTCATCACGACAGAGCATGGTCTTGGGCTGATAACCACGTTTCAGGCTCTTCACTACTTTGTATGCTTGTCTTGTGTTGTTGCTCGCTAGACTTACATATTAACTTTTCAATTGATCGTGATAGTATTTTCTATTCTTAATTCTAATTATCTTATGTGCTATTCTTCTGAGATTTTCATAGTGTTCTCTCTTCGCCCTGGTTTTTCTACCTACGCAATCTTTGTACGCCTGACTCCTCTGTAGCATTCTGGCACTCATCACCGAACCAATCCTTTCTCTTGCGTCGGGCTTGATGTCCGATCGTCTGTTCTGGCACAGTCTCAATAGCCGCTTTCACTTCCATCCAGAGCTCGTTGCTTGACTTAACGATGCGTCTGATAAGATGGGAGCCAGCTGGTTGTCGAGGATCTCCGTGAAATTTTTGGCCACAGCCGCCGTTTGGAGCCTTTCGATGTCAATTTTTTCTGCGGGCTGGTCTTTGCCGAATATGCCTTTGACATACGACATCGATAGGTCAATTTGATCAAGTAATGATGTGAATTACGATTGGCTCATCGGTATGTACGGACGTCAAGTATGCTCGAGGTCCAACGTTGTTGGCTCAGAACATGGTCGATCTGGTTTTGTGTATTACCATCCGGTGTGATTAGATGGACTAATTTTTAAACTCCTTCAGGACAGGTTTCCAGACACCTTGTCGTCATGATATGCAATATGTGTTACGGGAAGTCATTTGTTGTAACGGATGGAAATCTGACAACAACGCGCGACTTCAAGATCTTGAATGGTCTATAGCAGGGAACAGTTACTGCGCCTCTGCTTTTTTCAATATTCATTGGCAAGTTATTGAACGACTTTGATTTTAAAGTCTCGCCAACGCGATCATTGCATTGGTAGCGTTTGCTGATGATCTGATCATTTATATAGCAGACCGAAAAGTTACGATAGTTCGGAGCAATTTTGAAAAATGTTTGATGATGTGCAGCTCTACACCGAGAATTGGCGAACGAAAACCAATGCGCAGAAGTACGAAACAATTTTATTTCGGATAACGCTGCAGGGGACCAGTCAAGACATGAAACGTATTTAGAAGGATTTTTACATTATAGCTGGTGAGGGTAGTTCAGAACGGGTTCCACATAAATCATGTGTTCGATACATCGGTGTTCATTTCGATCAGTATCTGTACTATCCTGAACATGTCAAAATCATGTTCAGTAAAGCACAAAAAGTAGCAATGGACCTTCAAAGACTATTTCATTTCAGATACATTGATCATAGGTCACAGTTATCTGTTACAAGACCCTGGTTAGACCAGTTTTTACTTATGGGTGTCAGATCTGGTATAACCAAAGTGCTAGTAATATGGAAAGATTAAGAGTTTTCGAAAGGAAACGTCTTCGTGTATGTACTGGTTTGTACAGAAAGCCCGATACGAATTGGAAGCACTATATATCGAATAGAAAAATTTATCAAACTGCTAAAGTGACGAGAGTCGTTATCTTCATATTGAAACTTCTTTGGAATCATATTGCAAGATCTGTAACTGTGAGCGAAAACTCCGGGATTTCACAGCCGTTCGACCCTACAGATCGATATATTGAGACTTGTCTCACTACTGGATTCAGTCCTCCAGAAGCATTCGTGTATTTGGACATTAATCGATATTTTTTTGATTCAGGGGGTATCCCAATCATATATCACATATATAGACGAGCCACCGATAAGAAGATAAAATATCCTCTGAATTTGAGTTCACGACACCAACAATTACTATTTGCTAGATTTGTTGAGGCTGATCGAGCTGGGACGGAGCAATCTGGGTATTGGTGGCTGAATGACAATGTCTAAATTATTCGTGGTAATTTTTTTTGTTTGTTTTGTTTTTCATTGCATAGTTTTGAGTTTCAGCTCATTATAGCTGCATTTAGTATTGCTGTTTGTTTGTGTTAAAAATTAGGAATATATTTCAATATTTAGGACAGGTATAGGTTATGTTTATGCTTAGGTTAGGAATATTGTGATAGCATTTTTTTTAGTATAAGATAAAGTTTTTGATTGAATTTTATTAGAATTAGGTTATAACATATAAGGTATGGGATAAAAGTTCACTGTTGTGTTTTAATTATAAATAATTTTTGAATAGCGTTTTTTTCTCCTTTTTGGAATCATTAAAATATGTAATAATTTTAATTAAGTTGAATCTAATATTGTTTTTTGATTTAATGTTTTTGATTGATAACGTAAAAAGTTAGAGAGCCATTTGGGCCATTAAGTTTTAGTATTTTTATTAATTGGAATTTACTTTATATTCTTTGAAAATTTGTAAATGATTGGTATTGAATGAAGCGCTTTTGACTTTGACAATGACTTATTGTGATTTGCATATACTGCTTTTATATAGATCTGAATGAAAAATGTAAGGCATTATTTTATTTCAAATGATTTAGAAGCGGACGAGATTTTTAATTTTCCGCAGGTGCACCATATGACTTGTTGCAGATCTCACATTTATAGGCATTGGGATTCGAATGAAGAATTTGATGATCTTTTAATCGATACACCGTTGGGAATGACATTCCTCATATATCACACTTAAGTAAATCGGGGTTAGAATTAAGCCCTATATGATCTTTCATTCTTTTTTGTTTACATCTGATTTTCCGCACTCCTTACATTTAAATTGATCTCACACTTATATGCATAAGGATGCAAATGTTTCGCTTTATGATCTCTATAACCATGAGCTGTTTGGAAGAACTTCCCACATAAATTGCACTTAAATAAATCGGGATTTGAATGCACAGCTTTATGATCTTTTAAACTACAAGTTGTTTTAAATAATTTTCCTCGTAAATCGCACCCAAATGAAACGTGGCCACTATGGCGAGCTTGATGATTTTTCAGTGACTGATCCGTTGAAAATATTTTTCCACATTGTTTGCATTTATACTTCTCTGGGTCAACATGCAAAGATTCGTGCCTTTTAAGCAGCCACGTTGACGTCAATATTTTGGTGCATATATCACACTTTTATGCATTTGGATTCGAATGTTTAGCTTTATGATCTTTATAAGTGCGAGCTCTTAGGAACGTTTTCCCACATAAATCGCACTTAAATATATCGGGATTTGAATGTACAGCTTTATGATCTTTTAAACTAGGAGTTGATTTAAATAATTTTCCGCATAAGTCACACTCAAATGAAACGTGGCCACTATGGCGAGCTGTATGATCTTTCAATGACTGAGCGTTTGAAAATATTTTTCCACACTGCTTGCATTTAAACTTCTCAGGATCAGCATGCAAATATTGGTGTCTTTTAAGCACCCACGGTGACGTATATAATTTGTTGCATATATTACACTTATATGCATTTGGATTCGAATGTTTAGCTTTATGATGGCTAAAAGTGTGAGCTGTTTGGAACGTCTTCCCACATAAATTGCACTTAAATAAATCGGGGTTTGAGTGCAAAGCTCTATGATCTTTATACCAACGGGCTGTTTCGAACGCTTTTCCACATAAATCACATTTAAATAAATCGGCATTAGAATGAAGAGCTACGTGATCTTTGAATATATTTACTCCTTTAAATGATTTTCCGCATTCTTGGCACTGATATTTTTCTGGATTGGAATGCAACGCTTTATGTCTTTTAAACGACGAGGATGCCGCGAATGATTTGTTGCATATGTCACATCTATAATTTTTGGATTTTGAATGAACATATCTATGCCTATTTAAATGGCTGGTTGATGAAAATGACTTTCCACATAAATCGCACTTAAATAAATTGGGGTTTGAATGCAAAGCTCTATGATTTTTATACCAACGGGCTGTTTCGAACGCTTTTCCACATAAATCACATTTAAATAAATCGGCATTAGAATGAAGAGCTACGTGATCTTTGAATGTATTTACTCGTTTAAATGATTTTCCGCATTCTTGGCACTGATATTTTTCTCGTTTGGAATGCATCGCTTTATGTGCTTTAAACGACGATGATGCCGCGAATGATTTGTTGCATATGTCACATCTATAATTTTTGGATTTTGAATGAACATGTCTATGCCTATTTAAATGCCTGGTTGATGGGAATGACTTTCCACACAAATCGCAGTTAAATAAATTAGGATTGGAGTGAAGAGCCAAATGAATTTTCAATTTCTGAGGTCTTGCACTTGACTTTTCACATTCATCACACTCATATTGCTTCGGATTGGTTTGGTGATGATAGAGCTTTTGTTGTGTCGCACACGTCGAAACTCTGAAATGAATCAAAGAAGCGGTTCAAAGAAATGTGATCCTTGAGGGTTGTGATTTTGTACATGCTAAATTTTAGACGCAGTTCCATCTTTAGAGCTAAATGAAAATTATTGGGAATATTAAATCAGAGTCAGAAATACCCAAATTCTGTGTGCTCTAAGTTCTTAGTAGTCTTTCTGACTAGGCGTTCATATTGGACAAAATAAGGTTTATTACACGAAAATTATTTATTATTATTTTGACTTCTAGCAACAAATCTGTGAATCTTATCTGGTAACGCCGGAACTGTCAGCTGAATGTGGAGTAGTAGCCGAGCATTCGATTTTTGCGGAAATGTAGCACGCACAACAAGGTTCAAATTTGAAATTTACTTACGCCACATTAATCTGCCATTGATGGGTGCAAATCCGGATAGATTGGATTTCAGGAACACTACCAACGTTTCTGGTCGAAGGTGCTGTCAAGAGGGAAGAAGAACTTAGCAAAGTGCGTGTTGTGGACATTATAACCTTGTAGCTAGTTAATAGTAAAAAAGGTGCGGTAGAAGAGGAAAACCTTGAAGCAAACGTACCCAAATTGGCACAAAAATTTGGCTGTCTAACTATTACGTTCACCAGTTACCCCATTGGAACGCTCCACCAATAACGGTATTGTGTACAACATAACAGCAGTGCTCCATAGTCAAAACGGTGAACTTAAAACTCCATGCAAAACATCGTATCAGTGATTCCCACAGAGGCAGCCAGACATTAACGAATACATTTTCCTACATTCTAGGAAAACGCAAATCTGCAAAATATTACTATAAAAAATTTCAAGATGACTCAGAGCTCATCCTCGGATTTTTAATTAAATATTCAAAATAGTAATTTTTTTAAATTGTACAAGCATTTGAAAGTAAATACAATGTTTTTTTAAAGTAAGACAATTTGCTTATATTGTATTGTATAAGTTTTTTACCCTCATTGAAAACTTCGGAAATTGGGGAAAAACAGCGTTTGCGGGAAGGATTGTTGGGCTACTTTTTTGCCAATAAAACTTTTGCCGCAAGTTATCGTTTGCTGGTGGATGTTTATGTCGACGATGCGCTATCCAGAACAGTGTTTTCAGTGGTTCAACCGCTTCGAAAGTAGCGATTTCGCACCAAGGACAATGTGTCCTGGTCCAGAGGAAAAATTTGAAGACAAAAACGATAGGCCCTCCTCAGTGAAGACTAGGCATGACACAGGCAACAATTTCCAGACGTTTAAAAGCATGAGCACACAAATTCAAGCCCAGCACACGAATTGAAGCCAAGAGATGTCGAAAGGTAATTTTACATTTCTGAAATGCAACTCGAACACTACAAAACAAAGTCGCTTTTGCATCGAATTACTACTGGCGACGGAAAATGGATACATTATGATAACCCGGAGCGCAAGCAATCGTATGTGAAGTCCGACCAACCAGGATCTGGCGAGTACAGTATCGAAAATGTGAGCGAATTTGTGTATCTAGGCGCCAAAATGACGAGAACCGGTAATGAAAGAGACAAAATACGCCGAAGAATACAGCTCGCAAATAAAATATTTTATTCAGTTTTGACGATCTTGGAGACCAGCTGCATATACAGGAAAACAAAGCTCCAAGTATACAAATCTGTGATAAGACCTGTGTTATGCTATGGGTGTGAAACGTGGACCCTAACCCAAGCATCTGCAAATATATTGAAAGCCTTTGAGCGACGGGTCCTGAGGGGAATAATCTGAACAAAGCTAGACGGAGACCAATGGCCAATTCTTTACAACCATAAGCTGTATGAAATTTTTGACAAGCCTGAGGTCTCAACGCCTGTCAGACTGCGGAAGCTGCAATGGGCTGGACATATGAATCGTGTGGAGACGAACAACGGATACCCAAAAAGGTATTCGTTGGGAGAACTGAAGGCCGGAGAGCAGTGGGGAAACCGAGGAAACACTGGTCTGACTCAGTCGACGGACAGTTCATCGCTGCTCGGATTTCGAAATTGGAGGACGGGGTCAATGGACCGAGACAGTTGGAGGCGCTGCTTGCAGGAAGCGAAGGCCAGAGAGGGGCTGTAGCGATACGAAGAAGAAGATTAAGGGATAGCTGTTACGAAAACAATTAATTCGTTTGAACCGAGCATTGACAGAAAAACGTTCGGAATATGTGACCAGGCACGAGTCTGTAATTGTCCATCATGACCATGCTCTACCACACGTTGCTATACCGGTCAAAAATTACTTGTAGAATAGTGGCTGGCAAGTTTTACTTTACCGCCATATTTCCCAGGCTTAGCGCCATTCAACTACTATTTATTTTGTTCGATGCAAGACGCTCTCACTGGAATACCCTTTACTTTTGAGCAAAGTATCAAAAATTGGATTGATTCGCTCGTGGCCTCAAAAGACGAAGCCTTTTCCGACCCGGAATTCATTTACTACCAGAAAGGTGGGAAAAAATGATCGCAAACGATGGACTATATTTTGAATAACATATAAATTCATTAATTAATTAAAATAAAGCATTATTTTCATCCAAAAATTTTCGATTTTCTCTGTATACGCCCAATATAACATTCGAGTTTCATATCTTTTGAAAATTGATAATTAATATCAAATCAGTGTCAGAAATACCCAAATTGTGTGTGCTCTAAGTTCTTAGTAGTCTTTCTGACTTTCTAGACGTTCATATTAGACAAAATAAGGTTTATTACACGAATATTTTTTTTAAAATTTTGCTCACCAAACTTCTAGGAATAAATCTGTGAACCTTATTGTAATGAATCGGCCCTACGCCAATGCCAACTAATACATATGTACACTGATACCATATGGCTTCCCACCTAACGTCAGTTTTGACGACTTCCCATCCTACGTCAGTTTCGTCTGGGAATGTCAATCGTACAGTGCTTGTCGGAGTGATAGTGTAGAGGTTAACCTAAAAAGCCTAGTTTCCGGGTTTATTTTATATGATTCCATTCACCCGACTGTTAGTAAGTTTTATTATACACGTGTTAAACCGGAGTTAATCGGAGTGAAATAAGCGCATGAAGGTTTTAAACTGTTATAGTCACAAAAATTAAAAAAATTCTTCCTACCGTATAACGGAGTATTGGTGTGTGGAATTTGGGTATAAATTCAAATTAACCCAAAAACTTGTTCGTAAGTAATTTGCATGCCATTCAAACTGCATAATGAGTGGAGAACCAAAATTTTCAAAACTTCGTTTTCCAGTTTCTAAACAAAATAAAAGACAAGTACAGGCCATTCAGCTGTAAGGTATGTGGGAGAAAGAACACAAAAGCAAGTAACTTAAATGGACATCGACTGACACACAGCGACGTGAAACAATTTCAGTGCAGCACATGTTCATTGGGGTTCACTCAGAAGTCAAGTTTCCAACGTCATTATCTCGTACATTCCAATGGGAAGTCATTCAAATGCCCAAGATGCTCAATGAGCTTCTCACAACGTGGAAATCTTCAAACGCACATTCGACGAGTTCATCCAAAAGGTACAGATTTAGCCAATAAATTTCCAGGTCCAAACTGTAGCTGTGTTTTCAACAAATTAAATAGTCTGAATCATCAGTCAGCTGTAGAACATGCAAACAAGCTATCGTCAATCGATGACAATCAAGATGAAGATTCGGAATATTCCTCTAACAAAGTCATGACACAATTAAAAGAACCCGCCCCACGACACCGCAACGCTAGCCTGCCAGCGCATTCAAGCGTCCCCAGACAAGGCCAATCTCGGCAGATCTTACCATCCTCTTTCGCCGAAGCAGCAGAAAATCGCTGCAGTCCTGAACGAACATTAATCTACCTAATTCACAACCCTAACCCTGGTGATCTGGTCAACATGCTTTTTTTTAAGTATATCGACACCTGAAGACCTTTGCACTTACACTCAGTCATCTAACCAGCCGCCATGAAATTTATTTTACTTTTTAGGCCATTATGAAGTCGATTTCCATTCTATAATGGTATTATTTCGAAAAATTAGTGCAAATAGTTCCGAATTCATTTCGTACATTATTATTGTTGAAGCTACTTAATAAATGAATAGTATTATTTAAACATGCAGCGAAATTATGAATGTTATTTTATTCAAAATTATCTACCTGCGGTTCTAGAAAAAATTTTTTTGACACAACTCTAGCGCCATTTTTTTCCATGAACTTCTGGATCAAAATGTAGAGCTTTCTAAGGCTTACTTAGATCATGTTGTTGGTTAACTACCTTATACGTCCCGATTCAAATGTCTAATTTAACGATTTATCTATTGTACAGTTATTGCGAATGACTTTTCCCATCCATCACGTTCACACAGGCATGGACTTTCATGCAAAACATAATGAAGATGATTTGTTGCATATTTAATACAAAAACTCATTAAGATTTGCATATACTGTTTTCGTACCGATCTGAATTACTCGTAAAAATGTAAGGCATTATTTTGTTTCAAATGATTTAAAAATGAATGAGTTTTTTGACGGAGTGAAGAGCCTTATGTTCTTTCAAATAATAAGCGCTCCGTAATGATTTTCCGTATTATTTGCAGTGGCCTTTGTCAGGTTTGGAATGTAAGGTTTTGCGACGATGTGCTTTGAGTTCCGCTGGTGCACCATATGATTTGTTACAAATCTCACACGTATAGACATTGGGATTCGAATGAAGAATTTTATGATCTTTTAATCTATAGCCCGTTGGGAATGACTTTCCACATATTTCACACTTAAATAAATCGGGATTAGAATGAAGTGCTATATGATCTTTCATTCTTTGTTTGTTAACATATGACTTTCCGCATTCCTTGCATTTAAATTCATCTGGATTCGAATGGAAAGCTTTATGAGTTTTCAAATTGGATATATTTGCAAATGCTTTGTCGCATATCTCACACTTATGAGCATTGGGATTCGAATGTTTCGCTTTATGATCTCTATAACCATGAGCTGTTTGGAAGGACTTCCCACATGAATCGCACTTAAATAAGTCGGGATTGGAATGTACAGCTACATGATCTTTTAGTTTACGCGTTGTCGCAAATAACTTTCCGCATAAATCGCACTCAAATGAAACGTGGCCACACTGACGAGCTGTATGATCTTTCAATGTTTTAACCCTTGAAAATATTTTTCCACACTGCTTACATTTATACTTCTCTGGATTAGCATGTAAAGATAGGTGTCTTTTAAGGACCTTTGATGACGTAAATATTTTTTTGCATATATCACACTTATATATGTTGGGATTCAAGTGGACAGCCTTATGATCTTTATAAGTGTCTACTGTTTGAAATGTCTTCTCACATAAATCGCACTTAAATAATTCGGGATTGGAGTGCACAGTTTTATGCTCTTTTAATCTACGGGTTGTTGTAAATAACTTTCCACATAAATCGCATTCAAATGAAACGTGGTCACACTGGCGAGCTATATGATCTTTCAATGCCTTAGCTCTTGAAAATATTTTTCCGCATTGTTTGCACTTATACTTCTCTGGATTAGCATGCAAAGATAGGTGTTCTTTAAGAACCGACGATAACGTAAATGATTTGTTGCATATATCACACTTATATGTATTGGGATTCAAGTGGACTGCCTTATGATCTTTATATGAAGCGACTTTCTTGAACGACTTCCCACATAAATCGCACTTAAATAAATCGGGGTTCGAATGCAAAGCTCTATGATTTTTATAAGAACGCGCTGTTTCGAAAGCTTTTCCACATAAAACACATTTAAATAAATCAGAATCAGAATGAAGAGCAACGTGATCTTTGAATGTATCTACCCCTTTAAATGATTTTCCGCATTCTAGGCATTGATATTTTTCTGGTTTGGAATGCAACGCTTTATGTGCTTTAAACAAAGATGATGCCGCGAACGGTTTGTTGCAGATCTCACATCTATAATTTTTGGAATTTGAATGGCCAACGTTATGCCTATTCAAATGGCTGGCAGATGTGAATGACTTTCCACACAATTCGCATCCAAACAGATTAGGATTGGAATGAAGAGCCAGATGAATTTTCAATGTCTGAGCTCTTGCAAATGACTTTTCACATTCATTACACTTATATTGGTTCGGATTGGTTTGGTGATCATGCTGCTTTAAGTTTTGTTGTTTCGCACACGTGGAAACTCTGAAATGAATCAAAGAAGCGATTCAAAGAAATGTGATCATTAAGAGGTTTAATTTGGTACATGCTAAATTTTAGATGCAGCTTCATCTTTGAGTTAACAGATTGATCTAAGATATATTCGTTTGATATTTGATCCGAATTACAGGGAGTATTAAATCAGTGTCAGATATGCCAAAATTTGTGTATGCTTATTACATGAAACGTTTGCCCGCCAAACTTCTGGTAATAAATCTATGAACTTTATCTGACAACTGTCAGCTAAGTGTTGTGTCGCGAAATTGTAGGAGGTGGGTTAAACTATACATCCATATATCCTGGCACACCACTACTTATTGGCACGTTTAACTTTTTCATTCGAAATTAATAAGTTATATCTGAGCGTTTTTGTCATTTTTTCCACTCAAAATTCAAAACATAGATCGAATGTGCACAGTTAAATATATGGCAACGCTAAGTAAAGTGAAAACAAAGCACGCCACGCTCTAGAGTCCCACATTTTACCTGTTTCGCTAAGGTTTCGATTAACAGCACATACGTTTGTTTCTGTTTATAATATTAACTTAGACTATGTATGTACGTGTGCAGTTAGTCTTGTAAATGATTGATAGTAAATTAAAAAGCGTTCTTAAATTATACTTTTCGCATTTACCGTTAGGTAAATGTCATAATTTTGAGTGCCAACAAATGGCCCAAACATTTAAGTAGCATCATCGTTAGTTGGCACCTATGCCAATCACTAAAATTATCTTCCAACATTTTCATACCACATACGGATCACTGAGAAGATACATTTACGGAACAATTCAAATATACGACTTGAACTCACTAAAAGAGCATCGAAAATTAGTTTTTAGTACTGCAAATAATTGCACTTTTGGAGGCCAATGGTTACAAAAAAGTACAGTGACATTCATTACGATATGGATGAGCGGTGTCAATCACCATGTTGTTCAGTTGTGCCAGTCATTATATAATATTAATTGTTTGTAACACGCCGATTTCTTGTTTGGCTGTTGACGATATTAGTTTCAAGGATGCCTAAGGTCGGGAGTAAAGGTATTTATACTAAAAAAACACAGCGAAAGCGTATTTATACTAAAAAAACACAGCGAAAGCAGCTTAGTCGAAGCTATACAGGCTATTCCGAATGGGATGTCAAATAAAATCGCTGCAAGAAAGTTCGGAATTCCAAGGGCTACACTGCTGTTTTATAAGTTCAAATTTTGTAAAATGTAGGTCAGAACCATCAACAATTTTAACAGATATTGAGGAGAAAACTATGGTTCCCTGGATTGTAGCAAGCAGCAGAAAAGACTTTCCTCGAAGAAAAAAAGATGTTTTAGTAAGTGTTCAACAGTTTTTAATAAAAGAACCACGAGAAAGTTTTTTTAAAGGTAATAAGCCTGGAAAAGATTGGTATCGGCTTTTTTTAAAACACCATCCAGAAATAGCGACTCGAACATCAAAAGCAGCAACGGCCGCCATGTTTTGGAGTTTAATGTTAGGAAGTGCTTCACGCAAATTGATAATTATTTAAATGAAAAAGGTTTAAAAAGTATTTTAGAAGATCCAACAAGGATATTTAATGGAGATGAGGTAATCTTTCAGCTTTGTCTCAAGAATACTTAAATACTGCCAGAATAAAAGGACCAAAAATGTTTATGAAATTGACAACGCACAAGCCAAAACATGTCCTATTATCATGTTTACCATCCCCGCTAGAGATGAAATAACACCGCCTATGATAATATACCCATTAAAAAATAAGCGAGTCGATCTTAAAGCTTCGATACCCTCTTCTTGGGGCTTAGGATTGTCTAATATGGGTGGATGAACTCAGGTTTATTCTACTAATATATTCACAACATTCTTTATCCGCATCTCACTAATCAAAAAATTCAATTCCCCATCATATTATTTGTAGATGGCCATAAAAGCCACCCGAATTTTGAGCTCAGCGAATCGTGTAGTCAAAAAGTGCACTTTATCCCAATAGCATGCGAATCCTACAAGCTGCTGATGTTTCAGCATTCAAACCCATCAAAAATGCATGCATGAAATGGGTACTCGAGTGGAGACGAATTGACTTGATCAAGACATTAACGAAAATTGATTTTGGTCCGATTCTTGTCAAAGCGTAAGAAAATCATATAAATTAGTCGGTTGTTATAAACGGCTTCAAGGCATGTGGACTGTGGGGGTTTTTCCACACATCTCATCGCTATACTACAACTCAGAACATACACTTTTCAAAATACTTACACTTCTTTCTTTCTTTTCTTTTCTTAGCACTACAGCCCCCTTCGGGTCTTCGCTTAGAGATAGTTAGAGTATCTCATTGTCATGATCGAATGTATCGGCACTCCACAAGGTGATATGATCTTTATCACGCTTTGGCCGTGTGTTCGTTCGTCCACCCAGCTGCGATACGTTCTGATTTTAAACCAGCAAGTATCATAACTGAACGGGCTTACAGTCCGTTCGAAGAATCACTCGAACTAAATCTCGTTGAGGCCAACGAAACTTGAATCAGAGACGTTCGGCTTACGGGCTTAATGCTCTAACCACTAGACCACGCGGACATCACTATACTTTAAATTGACATACATCATAGACACCTTATTTTTAATATTGTTTAAAATGTAATGACACATAAAATTAATAGAAAACTAATATCAATTTTTAATTATAGAATGACATATAGTACATCCTTATTAGAATATATAAATTGTTCTCTTGAAAAGTAATTTCATTTCCAATACATAAGACTTTAATATACCTGATTGCGGTTAAAGGCAAAAGAAAATTATCAGCGAATATCTAATAATTTATCCAGAGGAACAAAGGGAGCAAATCTTTTACGGAAAGATTTTACCTACGCTTGTCATATCAAATTTGGATTCGGCTGGATTATTACGACTAGATCTTCATCATCGTGAAACCTCTTCAGGTTTGTAAAGATTTCTGGAAAGCTCTATCGACAACGAGTTATCAATATACCAGTCAGAATATCACCACGCAGTCGAAAATCACCACCACGATTAACCTTTATCATACACTACGGGTGTGATGGAACCCGAACAATTTTTAATTTGAAATCACATGTCTTCTTGTATATCTTCAATGTGGTATTTTTTGTTGTTTCATAAATAACAACCGCAATAATAAAAACCCTTCGAATTTTAATGATTCTGTCATTATTTCATACTTGGGAATAAAAACATTTTTAATGGCGCATTGGAAAGGTAATTTTTCTTCAAAAAAAAATTTCAAAAGTTAAACCCGTCCAAAAATTTTTTTTATTTTTTTTTTCATTATTATTCATTTTACTGATTTTTTTTATCAATGTTTGAACTACAAATTATACATATAAACAATTTTAGAATGTTGGTAAGATGTCTAAGAAACATAAAAAATTTGTTAAATCAAAATTTTAAGTACATAAAATATGGCAGCTGTTTAAAGTTGTTTGGGGTCCAGTAGACCACATGTGTATGAAACGTAATTATTTGGAAGGGTGTATGATAAAGGCTAAACCCCGGGATTTCACAGCCGGGTGCAACGGCTATATAGCGACTTGCCTCGCTACTGGCTTCATTCCTCCAGAAGCATTCGTGTATTTGGACATGAATCGATATGTTTTTGATTCTGACGGCGTCCCAGTCATATATCACATATATCGACGGGCCACCGATAAGAAGATAAAATATCCTCCGAACTTGAGTTCACGAGACCAACAATTCCAATGGAGATACTCATTTGCTAGATTCGTTGAGGCTGATCGAGTTGAGACGGGGCAATCTAGGTATTGGTGGATGAATGACAATGTCTAAATTATTCGTGTTTATTTTCAGTTTTGTTGTTTTTCGTTATTTAGTTTTTGAGTTTCAGCTCATTATTGCTACATTTAGTGTTATTGTTTATTTTTGTTAAAAATTAGGTATAGGTTAGGTTTATATTATGTTTATTATATTAGGTTAGAGATAAGGTAAAACGCTTAGGTTAGGAACATAGTTATAGATTTTTTTAGTATAAGATAATGTTTTTGATTGCATTTATTAGAATTAAGTTAAAACATATTAGGTGTAGGATCAAAGTTCACTGTAGTGTTAAGACGATAAATAATTTTAGGATAGTGTTGGTTGGTTTTTTCTCCTTTTTCCAATTGAATTTTAAAAATATGTAACAATCTTCATTGATTTGAATTTGCTAGAGTTTTTTTTTTTAAATGTGTTTAATGATAACGTACAAATTTAGAGAGCCATTTGGGCCATTAAGTTTTTTATTGTTATTGTTTGGATTTTGCTTTATATTCTTTTAAAATTTATAACGATTAGTATTAAATAAAGCGCTTTTGACTTTGACTTTGAAAAAACATCGAATCACCTATTATTGGAGCGATGACCAACCATGCCAGCCGAACTCCTCAGCTGAACTTCACCAACCATTTAAATTAAGGATCTCAAAGGAAAACGTAAGAGCAGTTGAAATTATATTCCACATTAATATCCTCCCACAGATCGTCAATGAAAAGTTGTGCAGCAAACCCAGCAGCAAGCCTATAGAACTATTTCTGGGACCCCTACGGAATCGGTCAAAGTCAAAGTCAAAAGCGCTTTATTTAATACTAATCGTTATAAATTTTAAAAGAATATAAAGCAAATTCCAAACAATAACAATCAAAAACCCAAATGGCTCTCTAAATTTATACGTTATCATTAACTCATTTCATCAAAAAAAAAAAAAAAACTATAGCAAATTCAATTAATTACGATAATTACATATTTTTAAAATTTAATTGGAAAAAGGAGAAAAAACCAACCAACACTATTCTAAAATTATTTATAATTAAGACACAACAGTGAAACTTTGATCCTACACCTAATATGTTGTAACTTATTTCTAATAAAATACAATCAAAAACTTTATCTTATACTAAAAAAATTCTGTAACAATGTTCCTATCTCTAACGAATATAGTAAACATTACATATACCTAATCGATACCTAATTTTTAACAAAAATAAACAACAACACTAAATGTAGCAATATTGAGCTGAAACTCAAAAAAACGAAATAACGAAAAACACCAGAACTGAAAAATAAACACGAATAATTTAGACATTGTCATTCAGCCACCAATACCTGGATTGCGCCGTCTCAACTCGATCAGCTTCAACGAATCTAGCAAATGAGTATCTCCATTGAAATCGTTGGTCTCGTGAACTCAAATTAGGAGGATATTTTATCTTCTTATCGGTGGCCCGTCCATATATGTGATATATGACTGGGACGCCGTCAGAATCAAAAACATATCGATTCATGTCCAAATACACGAATGCTTCTGGAGGAATGAAGCCAGTAGCGAGGCAAGTCGCTATATAGCCGTTCCACCCGGCTGTGAAATCCCGGGGTTTTCACTCACAGTCACAGATCTTGCGATATGATTCCGTAGAAGTTTCAATATGAAGATATCGACCCTCGTCACTTCAGCAGTTTGATAAATTTTTCTATTCGATATATAATGTTTCCAATCCGTCTCAGGCTTTCTGTACAAACCAGTACATGCACGAAGACATTTCCTTTCGAAAACTCTTAATTTTTTCATAGTACTAGCGCTCTGGTTGTACCAGATCTGACATCCATATGTCAAAACTGGTCTAACCAGTGTCTTGTAACAGATAATTTTGACCTTTTGATCAATGTATCTGGAATGAAAGAGTTTTCGAAGGGCCATGACTACTTTAAGTGTCTTACTGAGCATGATTTTCACATGTTCAGTATAGTACAGATACTGATCGAGATAAACACCGAGGTATCGAACACAGGATTTATGTGGAACCCGTTCAAGACTACTCTCACCAGCCATGATGTGGAAATCTTTCCAATTACGTTTCAGGTCTTGACTGACCCCCTGCAGCGTTGTCCGAAACAAGATTGTTTCACACTTCTGCGCATTGATTTTCATTCACCAATTGTCAGTGTACAGCTGTACATCATTGAACATTTTTTGGAGATTGCTCTGAACTATTGTAGCTTTTCGGTCTTCCGTATAGATGATCAGATCATCAGCAAACGCTACCAATGATCGCGTTGGCGAGACGTTAAAATCAAAGCCGTTCAATAGCTTGCGAATGAAGATTGAGAAGAGCAGAGGCGCAGTAACTGTTCCCTGCTGTAGACCATTCAAGACCTTGAACTCCCGCATTGCTCTCAGATTTCCATCAGTTACAACAAACGATTTCCCGTATAACATATTACACATCATGGCGACAAGGTGTCTGGGGAACTTGTCCTGAAGGAGTTTAAAAATTAGTCCATCTAACCATACCGTATCAAAGGCTTTCTCCATATCAATGGGACATGCTCCAACACATTGTCTATCATTTAGTTTCCAACAGATGTCTGAGGTTACTTTCGTTATTGCATGTGTGGTCGAATGCCTGGCACGAAAACCAAATTGGCAATTCGGCATCAACTCATTTTCCTCAATGTGGGCGTTTAATGCTCTGTTGAGTATCGCTTCAAACACCTTGCTGATGTTAGGCAGCAAGCTGATTGGGCGATAGCTTTTGGGGCATGAAGATTCTTTTCCTTTCTTCAAGATCGGAAATACATTAGCCCTTTTCCACTCATTTAGGAAATATGAATTGCTCAACATGTTGTTGAACAATATGCAATAGTTCCTAATAGCAACCTCAGGGAAATGTCGGAGAACTACATTTGGAATACCATCAGTACCACATGATTTCTTGTTGTTTATCTTGCGAAATATGAAACACAAGTCTTCATAGCTGACATACGCAATCGGTTTTTCGAAATGTTTGGGACAAAATACACATGCTCCCATCACTGCACATGCGAAACAGAATCCATCTATGACGCTCAACAAATTTAGGGAAAAAGTGGGTACTCAATTATTTTGTTTATTTGGTATCCGCAGCCCAGTTCTCGTTTTTCTTAAAAAGCCGTCGGGCCTTTTTGTGTGAGCAGAAGCGTTTGGACTCCTTTGAGTCATCTTCAGTTTCTAAAGGATATGTTGAAGGGAATGACTTTATATAGTCGTAGGATGGATTAAGCAGGTGGTACTAAATTAGGTCAGGTACTAAATCAGGTCAGGTATTAAATTAGGTCAGGTACTAAATTAGGTCAAGTAGAGGGATATTAGGTTTTTGTTTTTTGGATTGTTGGATGTCCGTTTGTTCTGTTTCACCTCGTTTATTAATATGATTTTAGGATTTCGGCGTCAAAATAAAACTATTGCAGAAATCGCACTCAATGTTCGCAGAAGTCGAAAGGTTGTATCGAATTTGATTGCGGATCCGGAGAATTGTGGGAAAAATGTCACCTGGGCGACCGCGAGGAATAAACAAGCTACGATGCTGAAATGACTTTGTCAGAACACCTACTATATTATAAGGCCTCTCTACCGCATACATTCTAATAAAGAAAGAAAAATTTAAAAAAAGAATAAACAAGTTGAATAAGCAGGAGAGTGGTCCTACCTTTGTAACCACCCTAGGGTTCAAAACAAGTTTTCTTATAGCGTGTATCGATAACTTTATAGGGGAAAATCCCAATACTACAAGTCATACTATTATTAACAAAGTTGAGTGAATTTCGATTTCTGGGGTATTTGTTGCCGTTGTACTCTTAAAGGCCCACCTCCGTGATTTTTTTTCAGATTTTTCGGCTCAAAGGTGTACAATCGCGAGGAGATGAACACCAAATTTTGACACATTATGCCTCCCCCTAGACCCCCTGATGCATAAAATAAGTTTTTACATTCAGATTCTAAAAGTTCTAATCAAGAACTTCCATTTGATACCCCACTCGACTACCTCTGATTGAGAAAAATGTTAAGGGCTACTTCGTTATAAGAGGTTATAAAAAATGTTAAAATGTTTGGTCAAACCTAAACTTTTGAGAGACCACCACTTCTGACCTTTTCACAAAGTCTGAGCTTCCTAGCATTTATAGTTTCTGAGGAAACTTGCTGCGGTGTACGGGCAGACAGGTCGCGAAACTAGTATGTCTTCTTAAAAATTTTTTTACAAAGACCTAAAAAAACGCGAGGAATGTCGAATTTTGAAGAAGGCTTCTAATACTGCTCTCGGCGCAAGGGAAATAGGCAGACGAGCAAGGATTGAAACCAAGGTACGCCATATATAAAATTTAATACAAAAGTCACCACATATTCAGCATCCAAAGCTAAAGCGGAAACCACCGCTAACCCCTCTTCACAAAAAGCATCGTTTGGGAGTTTTGTACAAGCCGTATTCAGTGGAAGAAAAGGTGGAGGCGTGTCATATTGTTCGATGAAAAGAAATGGCCCAGATGTCTGGGGATATTATTTCCATGACATTCGGAAGGAGGAAATAATTTTCAGTAAGTGGCAGCATGGCGGAAGATCGGCCATCAGCGGCAAAATGAACGCTGATAAGTATGTACAGCTGTTGGAACAACAAATACTTGACGGTCTGATAACCTTTGCAGATACGCCGCCGATTATTCAACAGGATAATGCGCCCGTGAACACAGCCAGGAAGATGAAATTTTTTTCGAAGAGAAAGAAATCGAACCTCTCGATTAGCCAACACGATCACCCGACCTCAACATTATTGAAAATTGTTGGGGACAGCTGGCTCGATTTGTTTACGCGGAAGGAAGGCTATATGCCACGGTGAATGAGCTAAAAACAGCAATAATACAATATATTGGTAACATTTCCCGGAAATACATAAAAAAAATTATATATGTTATCCTAGCGTTCCAAAAAGAATATATGATTTAACGAAAAACAGTGGTGGTTCAACTAATTATTAGTCAAAAATATAAAAAAAATATTATTTCCCTTTTTTATTCGTTGTAACTATTTATTTGCCCATACGCCGACGTTTCGAAGCACACACGTGCTTCTTCATCAGTGGTACAATAATAGCGCAAGGTTATTGTACCACTGATGAAGAAGCAAGTGTGTGCTTCGAAACGTCGGCGTATGGGCAAATAAATAGTTACTATTCGTTGGGAAATAATTTTTTTTATATTTTTGGTTAGCTAGTTCGTTGAAGCATCCGACATAATTTAATAATTTAATTATTAGTGCTTAAATAAAGATAATATTATGTACATACCATATATTAATTTTTTTTATTATTTTCTCCAGGTGTGCTGTCTATTTTTGCGCTCATAACAAACAGAATACGCCATAAAATCTCCAGCTTTGAGAAAACCTTAATTATTTTTGAGCAGAAATGTGTATATTAGTCTACGTGTCTAGTTTGTAGAACATTTTACTCACCCATATTCTGTAGTTTAAGAAATAATAAGATATTTTCAGGTATGCTATCTTTTTTGCGAGCACTAAAAAAAGGAGTTCCTTGATATACTTATAGCAGAATAAAAGACATTAAGGCCTTTTTCATGGAAACTAATCATAGAAATACAAAAAAGAAAGTCGAAAAGTGTGCAATGATGACGCCAAAAGATGAGTCAGTGTTTCAAATTAAAAGTCAAGCCTCCTTGAGGCTATTAATAAAGCGATTGTCCCTGATGCATGCTGGACGCTTAGAATTACCCGAATACTCAAACCGAACAAGGATCCAACACAGCTCAGTAGCTATAGACCGATCTCACTAATAAGTGTTCCAATTAAAATCATAAACAAACTGATAGAAATCAAAATGGACCACTTCATAGAGGAAAACAACATTTTATCCTCAAATTGCTACGCTTATAGGAAGAACAAGTCGACCTCGGTCTGCCTTAACACACCAATGCTCAAATTAGAGAAAGATAAGAGTTCCAAACTTAAAATAGCAGTCACTCTGGATATTGCCATCGCCTATGAACATGTAGATCTCAATTTGCGAAAACATACGCTAGTTAACTTCGGTATTAACACTATATACATAAACTGGATCATAAAACTTTGTAGCCATAGAACCCTGTTGTTAAACAACCAAAGGGTCACCGTAAACAACGGCCTACCACAGGGAGATGTCTTAAGCCCACTCCTGTTTAACCTGTACACCACCGCTTTAGATCAGCTTGCAAACGAAAGGACTACGGTCTTACAATACGCCGACGACTTCCTCATGCTTGTAGAAGGAAAAAAGCTCCCGGACACCGTGGATGCCTTGCAAGCTAAACTTAATGACTTCAGCAGAACTTGTGTCTCACTGGGCCTGAAAGTTAACCAGTCAAAGCACAAGCGATAAATTTTTTCAGGTGTAAACACCCACAACACACCCTCAGCATAAACGGAGGTCAGATCGCAAAAAATTCTACGTCTAGCACTCGTTGTGTGTAGACGTGTTTTTAATCGCTCCTGTTGTCATTAATTTTAAAAATTAATTAATTTTTCACGAAAGTCAGTTGAAAATAATTTACGAACATTTATCGAATACCTGAAATTTATTTCCTGAAGAAGTATCAAAAGTGGAAATACGTTCAAGGGAAGTCCCGGTTTAAGAACATTCCCTCTAGTCTCGCTGCAAAAGCAACGAGACGGAGGAGCCCGATGGCTTCAGCCATCAACCAGAACGATCGTGTCCATCGCCAACGATGACGGGCGAAAAAAAGCTGAAACGAAGATACGATAATAACGAAGAAAAACCGCAAATTTGATCGGTCATCGAGATCGAGCAGTTAATTAAAGCTAACGAGAAAGCTGACAAGATTGAAAAAGAAAATGAAGAGCTCAAACTTCGAATCAAATCACCAGAAGCACTCATTGGAATATTGACGTTTAACAAAGCAAAAGAAAATAGCAAGAAAGAAAAAGAGGTAAATTCAAAAACGACTGAAGATAAGAAATCTAAGAAACCGAAACAAGAAGCTGATCAAGAGGATGTCCTCAGCGCAGGCGGAGCAAACGACAGCAGGAATTATTATGCAGCGCTAGCTGGATTAGAAGATACCATGAGTATTGAAGAGGATCCAGGTAATAAAACTTCTGATTATTGTACTGCTAAGACAGATGAGTTTATTGAATACTTAAAAATTAAAAATAGGGAGAACAAACCAAAAGTTTTGTCTGCTGGTCCGTCGGTCGAGATTAATCAAAAAAAAAAAAAAAAAAAAAAAAAAGTGTCAATGCCGATAAACTGACAATTAGAACTAAGTCGCTGGTTGATTTCCAGGCAGCAAAAAGTGGAGATGTTCCGCATTTTACATACACCCCTAAAAGTGAAAGAAACCAGACCTTTTTATTGAATGCTCTGGACTGCGGAGAGGACACAGTCGATCTCCTTCAGGTGCTTCAAGAAGTTGCACCAGAAATAGAGTTTATTTCCGTTAAAGACTTTGCAACACGGGGATCGATTGTGGAGCGTAAAAACTTGCCTTATTACTTAGTCCAGATTTCCAGCAAAAGCAATTCAAGTGCCCTACAAAGATGAAGGTACTTGAACTTCCGTGTGGTGAGGTGGGAACGCCTCCAGAAAAGTGAGGCCAACCAGTGCTACAGGTGCTAAAGATTCGGGCATTTGGCTGCCAATTGCGCCATGAAATACAGGTGTGTAAAGTGCAAAGATATCCTGCTCTCGGCGAAAATTATATTATGTGAACTGCGGTGTCTTTGGTCATCCAGCATCATATCGAGGATGCCCCCGGTATCAAGATGCAAAGGTAAAATTCACTCCAAAACAAAGTCAAGCACACCGCAGTGTGATACCTACCAACTTCGTCAAACCCGGGGTGTCATTTGCACTTGCTGCGAGAGGACCAGCAGACAATATAAATAAAATAAATAATGTAGGTGGCAATAATGAGCTGCTTCTTAAAATTTATCAGCAATTAAATTCCTTATCGGAGAGAATCGATAAACAAGATTCTAAAATTAACATTGTTTTTCAGCGTTTAGGGCTTTCAAATGCCTCAAAATAAGTTGTCATTCAGTCAAATTCACACGGATAGGATTCGTCTCATCTCGATCAACGTCAACTCGATTGTGAGTCTACATCGACGTGATTATCTCCTTGAATTCATTGTTAAGCAAAAGCCTGACATCATGCTTCTCACTGAAACCCACCTCAATTCATGGCACTCCATGACATTCAAGGATTTTGGATTCGTAAGAAACGATAGGGTAATAGGTGATGGGGGAGGTGGAACCGGGATATTGGTTCGAAGACCCTATTGTTTCCAAAATATTGAAAAAGTTGAATTCAAAAGCTTTGAATCTCTTGAAATGTCCGTTATCAAAATCTCACTGCCAGGTGGGGATAACTTCTTCGTTATCTCTGCCTATGCAACTGGTGGAACTGTTCTCAAGCTCAAGGAGGAGCTCAATTCCTTGTTTGAAATACTCGAATTGAATAGACTGCATAGTTATTATATTCTTGCTGGTGACCTGAACGCCAAACATACATCATGGCTGAATGCCACCAATAATCCAAGAGGTGTATTTCTGAAATCGTGGATAATAGAGAACCAAATTGAATACAGGTGCAACCTATATGGGCCGGAGTTCCCAATATACCCTAGGACAAATTCATATTTGGACCTCTGCATTGCTGACGCAAGACTTGAATTCAGCTTTAAAAGTCCTCAACGGAAACTGCAGGTGCTTAATTATGATAGCGACCATAACGCAATCGTAATGGAAATCAATCATCAAAGGGATGATTTCTTCTTCATTCCAGTTCAACATGAACATCATCGGTTGAATTTCAAAAAAACTGGGGAAAGTTTCAAAAGAAGTTTAATCGGGATTACCAGCAGCAATGTCCTCCTTCTGATGATGGCAATGTCCACCTTCTGATGATGGTTCCTAATGACAGGAATCTAACTAACAATGAAATAGATTTCTATTTGTCGAAGTTAGAGAAGCTGACGTTGGAAACGATTGAGAAAGTAGTTCCCTAGATTAAACATCGAAACAATATAGAAGGATGTGAAACGCCAACCATTGCAAGGTTGAAAAGATTGAAAAGCCTTCTTCTCACACGCGTCAACAATATTTATCGGCGATTTTTGGACTACAACCATCCTTCGTTGGTTTTGTTGAAATTACACCTGAAGAATGTTCGGAGCATAATCCTTTCATACTTCAGGAGTGAGGTCAGCAATCAATGGGCGGAAAAACTGAGGGGTAATAGCCCACAGGACCCAGATGGCGTTTTCGCGAAAGTGAATAGCATATTCCGTAAGAAGTCTCGAGTGAAGGTATCAAATCTTGAAGTCACTAGTGATGAGATAAATCTTCTTGATAGGACTGGTATCGATATATCCGGATAGAAATGGAAACAGGATTATATGTGAGGGATTGCATAAACTTGCCCTGATTGGAACACATTTTGAATTGGTTCATCTACCAAACCATAAGAGAGGGAGTCAAATATTTTCAGAGATCGTTGAAGCAAAAGTTTCCGACTTCAAATCAAGCCTGAACGGCCAAACAATTCTTCATTTCACTGAAACATTAACATCTGACCTCATACGAAGCTTGAATCTTATTGATTATTTTGTCAGCTATGAAGACTTGTGTTTCATATTTCGCAGGATAAACAACAAGAAATTATGTGGTACTGATGGTATTCCAAATGTAGTTCTCCGACATTTGCCTGAGGTTGCCATTAGGAATTATTGCATATTGTTCAACAACATGTTGAGCAATTCGTATTTCTTAAATGAGTGGAAAAAGCCTAAGGTATTTCCGATCTTGAAGAAAGGAAAAGAATCTTCATGCCCTAAAAGCTATCGCCCAATCAGTTTGCTGCCTAACATCAGCAAGGTGTTTGAAGCGATACTCAACAGAGCATGAAACACCCACATTGCGGAATATCAGTTGATGCCGAATTGCCAATTTGGTTTTCGTGCCAGGCATTCGACCACACATGCAATAACGAAAGTAAGCCCAGACATCTGTTGAAAACTAAATAATAGAGAATGTGTTGGAGCATGTCCCATTGATATGGAGAAAGCCTTCGGTACGGTGTGTTTCGATGGACTAGATTTTAAACTCCTTCAGGACAAGTTCCCCAGACACCTTGTCGCCATGATGTGCAATATGTTATACGGGAAATCGTTTGTTGTAACTGACGGAAATCTGACGACAATGCGCGACTTCAAGGTCTTAAATGGTCTACAGCATGGAACAGTTACTGCGCCTCTGTTTTTTTCAATATTCATTGGCAAGCTATTGAACGGCTTTGATTTTAACGTCTCGCCAACAATATCATTGGCAGCGTTTGCTGATGATCTGATCATTTATACAGCAGAACGAAAGGCTACTATAGTTCAGAGCAATCTCGAAAAATGTTTAATGATGTGCAGCTCTACACCGACAATTGGCGAACGAAAATCAATGCGCAACAGTACGAAATAATTTTGTTTCAAACAACGCTGCAGGGGGCCAGTAAGACCTGAAACGTAATTGGAAAGATTTCCACATCATGGCTGGCGAGGGTAGTTCAGAACGGGTTCCACATAAATCATGTGTTCAAACTTCGGAGTTCATCTCGATCAGTATCTGTACTATACTGAACATATCAAAATCATGCTCAGTAAGGCACAAAAAGTAGTCATAGCATTGAGAAGACTCTTTCATTCCAAACACATTGATCAAAAGGTCAAAATTATGTTACAAGACACTGGTTAGACCTGTTTTGACATATGGATGTCAGATCTGGTACAACCAGAGTGCTAGTACTATGGAAAGATTGAGTTTTAGAAAGGAAATGTTTTCGTGCATGTACTGGTTTGTACAGAAAGCCTGAGACGGATTTGAAACATTATATATCGAATAGAAAAATTTATCAAACTGCTGAAGTGACAAGAGTCGATATCTTCATATTGAAACTTCTTTGGAATCATATTGCAAGATCTGTAACTGTGAGTGGAAACCCTTGGATTTCATAGCCGTTCCACCCTACAGACGGGTATATTGCAACTTGGCTCGCTACTGGCTTCATTCCTCCAGCAGCATTCGTGTATTTGGACATGAATCGATATGTTTTTGATTCTGACGGCGTCCCAGTCATATATCACATATATCGACGGGCCACCGATAAGAAGATAAAATATTCTCCGAATTTGAGTCCAACAGACCAACAATTCTAATGGAGATACTCATTCGCTAGATTCGTTGAAGCTGATCGAGCTGAGACGGAGCAATCCAGGTATTGGTGGCTGAATGACAGTGTCTAAATTATTCCTGTTTATTTTCAGTTTTGGTGTTTTTCGTTACTTAGTGTTTGAGTTTCAGCTCAATATTGCTACATTTAGTGTTGTGTTAGGTAGATGTTATGTTTATTTTATTAGGTTAGAGATAAGATTAAACGCTTAGGTTAGGAATCTTGTGATAGAATTTTTTAGTATAAGGTAACGTTTTTGATTGAATTTTTATTAGAATTAGGTTATAACATATTAGGTGTAGGATCAAAATTCGTTGTTGTGTTTGAATTATAAATAATTTTTGAATAGTGTAGGTTGGTTTATTCTCCTTTTTCCAATCAAGTCATAGTATAAGTAATTATCTTAATTTATTTGAATTTGCTAGTTTTTTGCTAAAATGTGTTTAATGATAACGTATACATTTAGAGAGCCATTTGGGCCATTAAGTTTTTGTATTGTTATTGTTTGGAATTTGCTTTATATTCTTTTAAAATTTATAACAATGAGTATTTAATAAAGCGCTTTTGACTTTGACTTCGACTTTGAGGTCAGATCGCATGGCAAAACAGCATTCTTTACCTTGGTAGAAGAATAAACAGGACAGGATCCTTCAAAGAATGGAGTGATGAAATCATCAGCAAACAGAACCAACAAAATCTGATCCGCATGTTGTGCAGACCAATGAACAACAAATAACGCCCTAAATCTATACAAAGCCTTAATCAGATCTAAACTTGAATTTGGAATTACTGCCTTTGCAAGTGCTCGAAACTATTTTTTCGAAACAATTGATGCCGTCAAAGCTAATGTACTAAAATTCAGGCACGAACTCTCACGTTGTACAGCCAATGTACAGACATTTTAATTTGCCGAAGAGCTCATGAATAAGGATAGAGCCGAATTGCTCGCAGCAAGAGAGCTGAGCAAAGCCCTCTTCAATAATTACCCGGAAACCGAGTTAGCGGAAGTAAAAGACACTGCCAGCAGTTTCGCCCATTTTTATCAGAATTTGAAGGCCTCCTTTAATGAAATCATTTCCACTGTCGCTATTAGTAGACCGCAAAACTTTAAGGTATTTCTGGAGTTTGGTAATCCGATTTTCAATATGCTAAATGACCACGGTAACACCCCTTTCAACGACAGATTTATCTCCTACGTGGAGCAACTAAAGAATAAAGCTCAGCTGGTCTTGATTGCCAACGGAGCAAAGAATATTACCGGTGTTGGACGTGCCTATATCAACATGACAAACAACAAGGTTTCTACTTTCAGTCTAAATAAGCGCGTTTCTGCACTCAAAGCCGAACTGCACGGTATTTTGGCCACCCTGAAGGATCCTGCTCTTACCTCAACCACTGTGTTGAACTTGTTCACAGATTCCAGGGTCGCACTACAGAACATGGGAAATAACTTAAACCGTAAGAAAGTAATATATTTATACCAAACCAAATACAAAATTTAATCTTGTATGGATCCCTGGGCATAAGAGGATAAAAGCGGTTGCAGTAGTTGATCTTCACGCTAAGAAGGAACACATCCACTTAGAGCATATCATGGATATTATCGCCTTAAGCATCAAAAGTGACTGGAGATATCGCTGCCTAGAGAAAGGTCGCGGATTTACTGAGCGTACCTGGAAAAGAGCCCACCACTTGAGAGGCGAAAAACCATGGTTCCACACCTCAGAGATCACTAGTTCTGTCATTGAATCAATGAATAGAACTCTGGTTAACAAAAGATATAACAACTTGAGACTTTTCAAGGCAAAATGCGTAGATACTGAAATCTGCAGGTTCTGCAATGAAGTGGACAACCTCGATTACAAGTTTTTTAGATGTGACACATACAAAACAAATAGAGAAGAATTTGACTTCTTCAACAAATTCAAAGGATTTAACACCGTAAGGGACATCCTGATAAAAAACGACAGGAAGTTTATTGAGTTTGGAACTTACATTGCCATCGCAAAGATGTTAGCGGCGCCAACATAACCAAAATATGGTGAGCTCTTGGAGGTTCTTCGGTCACTTTTTACACTTTTGATCTTTTTTGGCTTTTCTCTGACTTTTTAGCGTTTTTGGCAATTACTCGGACAGGCATGCATATCACCTTTACTTTTTTTGGTTTTAGTTTTTACTCCTCGTAACTGACATAGAGTCTATACTCTGTAATAACAGGGAAGTCCCTTTTCCGGTTTATCTTTTTACACTATCGATCCCTTTTTATTATTCTGACTTTTTAGTATTTTAGACTATTCCCCGGATAGGGATGCATATCGACAGCTTATTATTTTTAACTCCCCGTATCGGACGTAGAGTCTACGCTCTGAACTCGCTGGCCAGTGCCTTATCTTAGCCCAACCCATTTTTCGGACCGGTCCTATACCGGTCCCATCATGCAATTAAAAAAATAAGATCTTGCTTTCTATTTAATGTCCTTCGAAAAGCCATTAAATTTCAAAACCTGGCCAACAAATTAACCTTGAAGGAGCCAGGCAGATTTACGAGTTAATTCACGTTTACTAATAAAATGTCGAAATCGTACCATCTATGTTGAAAATGAGCCATTATGTGAATATGCTGAGTCATCTATATACCTAAACTATCTCTAGATCTCAATTTAAGGTCAACTAATTCAAGCTATCGTGTTCATCTTATAGTTCAGTAATATACTAAACAAATAACAAATTAAAATTTAAATCTAATTTGGTTAAATCAACAACTAAAAGGAACTTCTCCAATGTACAATATTCCGTCATAGATTATTGCACTTATGTATCAAAATAGATAGTATTTTAAAGTTATCATTGATATGAAAATTGATCTACGTTTTAATATTTTATAGACAGAACTAATCCACAAATCTATAGTCAATTGATAGTTGTGGACAGGAGAGTTATTCACATGTTCATTCCAAAATCTACTTGAATGTACTAGTCTCGCAAAATTTTACGTAAAATGCTATTCTAACTTTAAAATCAACATAATTAATGCTCGCTAGTTTAGAAAAAAATAGCTGCGACTCAAAATCTTCTCGATTTTTTTCTGCCATTCAAATTCTGCTTTTATTTTTCAGGTCCCATCTTACATTAGATAGGGTCAAAAAGTTCATTCAAAAATAAACAAATCTTGCAAAATTGTCAATTGCAGCAGTTTGCAATATACGCAACAGCGCTATATAGTTGGCATTTAAATGGACCTAATTTGACTAGAAATAGTTGCTGATCGAATTATCGGTCATGCTTACTTACTCTTTGTTCATCAGCGGGTCATTATTAATGGTAAGTTGATCTTTTGTCGCATCTGTTAGGCCTGCGAGGTTGTCTTGAGTCGAATGCAGTTCTTGATTTCCTTCTTCCTCCCAGACGGAAGTATCTTCTTTCACTACAATCTCGTAATCTGATTTTTTCACTTCACAATCACTTTCCTTCTGTTTGTAACCTGAACCTAAATTGAATTGTAAGCCGTTAATAAACAGCATGTTAGTACCTCTTCAATACGCTTACCAAACGAATCAGGAAAATCATTGTTGGGACATTCTCCAGCTGAATCAACTTTCTGTGTCAAAATCTTTTTATCTTCCAAATCATAACCGGACTGAAGCTCCGTTTCGGCATTGTCGACTTTAGATGACAATTTCGAAGCCGCCGCAATATTCTGAACTCTGTCATCTTCTGAAGCTACACTTAATTGTGTTGTATCAAGCGCCATTTTAAACTTCGAATATGTGCTTTTATACAGTGACTTGAATTGATAAAAATCATCTAAATTTAATATGCAAGGAAAACATATATGGTGCGGAAGGCGGTCGTTCTCTCGTATCTGTAATGAAATTGTTTTTGAGGAAGTGAATAGACAATTTTTAAACAAGCACCCATGTACGTACATGAGAACCCCCCACATCCTGTAGCATTGATAGAATATCTTCGTTTCCATTATTAGAAATCGCTTCTAAATCTTCAGTAGATTCACACACGCGACACACTTTATCGAACATATTCGAATTCTTCAGATTCATAGTTTTGGAAATTAATAGTTATTGATATTGTTTACATCACATTATTATGTTTAACCTTTTACTCAATAACAGTTAGCTTTTGTTCTATACAGCCGACGATATTCTTGCAACAACTCGAAACATAGAATAACAATGTCAAGACATCAGCAAAATGCCAAAAATTTACTTGTAGGGATGCCATATAAAAGGCTACTCACGAATTTCAATTCACACAATTTACTGTGGGCAACTATGGCATCAGAGCATATACACTATAGTAAAATAACTCTCAAGTATGGTCACTCTTGCATGTCAATAATTCCAACAACAAAAATTGATGGGGTACGGTAAAATGAAGACAAGAAAGGACTGAAAAAAAATGGCTTTCGCCCTTTCGCGAAAGAGAGAGATATAGCTACGGACCATATGTAAAATTGTGTTAGTAAGTTTACCCACGCTTGCGTTTTTATGGGTTTGTACGTCAAGCGGGAAATTATTGTTGTGTGCGTTGGAATTTATACATTTTCGTGTTACCAGATTAGCAAAGTTTGTTGCTTAACGAAAGATATTATTGCCAGATTGATAACACAGCTGATTTTTTTTGGCGGGAATGTGATTTTGAAATCAGTTCATTTAAGCGCAATGGAAAATAAAGGGTGCATTGTAATTCATTGCAATTCAAATGAATATAGAAACTTGTTCCGGCTTCCATCGGACCATAACACGTAAGTTGAAAATGAAATAAACCTTTTTGCTATAATTTTCGCAATAACTTTTCGCGCGATTATCTACTGAATCACCAATTAGATTAGTTCCCAAGACCTACACAAGATGTATTTTTAGGGCATAACCAAAACTGACGATAGATACAAGCCATATGGCAGCAGCGCTTACTACCACACACATGACCATTAGTAGGCCGACTTTGCTGGATAACTTACATGGCGTTATATGAAGAATTGTGGAGATGCCAACAAAAATTCGAGGTTTTGTTCGGTTTAGAGACGGATTTCTACAGTGAAATCCAGATGATCCGTGGAGAACACAATAGCGCTCCTAGTGAAGTGAAAATTATTTCAGTTTTTATACCCGTTTGGTTTTTATCGCCTTCCAAAGTGAATTTACAGGAGTTTGTTTACATCTCAACGCTGAGCTATCGGTCGAAGGTGCAAAACTGGTGCTTCATTTGCTCGTATTGGAAAGTTTAGGAGCACAATGGGCTATACAAGGTGAATTTATAGCATGCACGGAATGCGTTCGGCACGTTTTTTATTCGGAAAATAGTATATATGACGAAATATTGGGTGACAGCTACCGGAAGCTTGTCCATAGTAGGCCGACTAATACATATGCAAATTGCTACCATATGGCTTGTATCTATCGTCAGTTTTGGGCATAACACAATAACTTACTATAGGGTTTTGCTGATTGACGTTTGGAAGTTGAAACGGTCAACACGCGTGTGAATTGCTCAATATCGAAATTATAAAAAAACCTATTAGAAAACGAAAATTTATAAGTATATTTCATCATACAAGATCATATACATAAAGTTTGAAGGTTGAAGACCGCAAGAAAGCAGAAACTTCATCTTGGGCGAGCGCCCATAAAATACACCGTAGCTAGTATTACCAAGGCGGCAAAATGGAGTAGTTATTGTCAACAAGCAAACACGATGGCGAATCAAGCAAACATGATAGCCGAGCTAGCGAACACGATGGCAGAGCAACCAAAGACCAAAGCCGCTCGCAAGGAAATGCCTTCGGACATGATGGATGCGGACGATACAACAGCAAAGAATTCAAGCTTCAACGAAGATATTAACCTCATTAACTGTAAGGTAAATGAATTTATAGTAGCAAAGGGTAAATTAGTTACCAAACGTAAAACCCCGGTTCCTATACCGATCCCACCCACACCTAGCACTAACCCTTTCAGCGCACTGGCAAACGATAATAATAACTCAAACGCGGCTAACAGTCGAGTAAAGAAGGTATGGTTCCCACCAATATTCATTGAAAATTTAAAAGCAACGGTACTTAAAGGTATCATGGACAGATACACCCTTACAGATGTTACCCGTCTAGCGTACCGAATCACAAAATTGTCAAACTCCCGACTTAAAGTCATAGTGGACAGACTCGAGGTGCACGACTACATTATGAACCTGCTTAAAAACACCGAAGCAGTGGGATACTCATTCACCCCCAAAGAAAAGAAAAAATGTGTCGTGATACTAAGGGGTATTAGTTCAGAATTAGGAGCGGAGGCTGTTCGAGAGGTTATAGCCAGACAAATCCCGAATTTAGGCCTCCAGACTGTTAGTCCACTTACTACCGCACGGTCGAGAGCAAATAAAATCGACCTAGATTCATTTAGGATTACAGTGGGATCGCAAGCTGATAAGAACGAGATGATAAAGCTGCGCTACATTTTGAACCAGAGAGCCGTATGGGAACGCCCCAAAAAGAGTGATATGGTGCAATGCTATCGGTGTCAAAGATTCGGGCAGGTAACCACCAATTGTGGATTCCACATGAGATGTGTAGCATGTGGGGAGGAGCATAATTCCGAAAGCTGTCCCAGAAAAATATGGACAAGCCGGAAACCGCGCCATTCTGCACCATGTGCAAGACCCATGGGTATCCAGCCAATTTTTCCGGCTGTCCCGAACGGAAAAAATTGTTAGACAGGGCAATCGAAAATAAAGCCAAACGGACGGCACCTCAGAACAGATTCTCACCGCTCCCCAGCTACCCAAATACTACACCAACCCCACACCACTTTGCCCCTCCCTCCAATCGGACCTCATATTCAGAGGTTTTAAGAAGTGGAACTCCGACCCATAATTTTATTTCACCAAATCCTAATCCCGTCGCACGCCTACAACAAATAACCGTGGAGTGGCTGGGAGTCTCTTCTAGTGAACTCCTATCCAAGGTCAGGACTTTCCTCCCATACTTTGACACCACTCCCGACCAAGAGAAGCCAATGCCGCTCCTCAATTTCTATTTCAACCTTTATGGTTGCAAATAGACTAACCATTCTATCCCTTAATATAAACTCCCTAATCCCACATGATAAGAGGCTCTACATTGCTGGTTTGGTCAAATCCTCCCAACCTGACATCCTTCTTCAGAACGAAACAGTTCTTAACCATCACCACAAAGTCCGTTTGGAGAGCTACTATGTGCTTCGGAATGACAGTGGCAGAGGTACTGCGATACTGTTTCGGGATGATTTAGATATCCATCAAATCCCTTTTCAACAAAATAATTTCTCATGTACGTTAGCAACGCTCAGCACCAAGCGACCCAATGGAAACCCAGCCAAAATCCTTATTGGCTCCCTATACCTCCCGTGCAATCTAAGTCCCCAGATCTCATTTACACTTAACCAAATCCTCGCAACAACCTCATCCCACACTCATTTATACTAGGAGGAGACCTTAACGTCAGACACCAACACTGAGAGAACTCCACAAGAAATACCAACGGGAACTATCTATTTGAATGGCTCCATGCGGACGCCCTCCTTTCAGCATCCATAGCAAATGCTGGGGTCCCAACATTTCCCAGGGGGAACTCATTTTTAGACAACTTCATAATATCCTCTGACCTCAACGATCCCACAATTCCCTTCACTTGCTCCACATTTACCTCATTATCGGACCATCATGGCCTCCATCTCAATGTAACCCTTAGATCACACATACCTGTTCCTACTTGCCCACCATTATGAAGTTGTCTAAAAATGAGTTCCCACTATAGACCGTTTAATTCCATAGACTGGCCAAACTTCAGAAAAGACCTCAAAGACCTCCTTCCGAATCTCCCACCGGAAAATATCATTCTCTCGAACGCAGAAATAGACTCTCATATATCAGCACTAACATCTGCCATTATAGAGTGTCTAGACCAGCCTGCCCCTTTCCAGAAACTACGCTGCCCACTTTATAGATGTCTAACTCAGGAGACTCTTCAATTAATAAAAACTCGGAAGCATATGCTCCAACGGCTTAAGCGTATTTACCATCGAAGCTTTAACCGGTACAATGAGGAGTATTTGGAACTTAAAACGCAAATAACGAGCACTTCCCGTGAAATCCAAAAACGCACCAGATCAGAAGACAACAACTTCTATAAAAGCAGACTGATATCACTGCGACCATCTTCAGATGTTTTTAAAACTATAAATCAATTCACGGGTCGTAAAAGCTCTAAATTCAACATTGAGATAGACCCTATAAAGCGAAGGAACGAAGTCTTCATTGCACAATCTGAAAAGATCGTTGCATGAGAGGAATACTTCAAACAACTATATTGTCGCCGTGAGTCATCTAACATAGCTTTGAACAACAACGTTAAAGCAGAGGTTCTATTAACGACGAAAGGGTACGAGGGATCTTATTTAACTATATTCTCTAGTTATAATAAAGCATCCTCTCCACAACATCCAATCTTCGCCGGATTTTTCACCTCGAAAACGAAAGTAGAAGACCTCCCTAAATGCCTTAAATAGCAGGCTATCTCACGGCCTTGATGGTATCCCGAGCAGAATACTCAAGAAGTGCAGAAAGACCATCTCCTCCTTCTTGACGATATTATACAATAATTGTATTAATAATGGATACTTTCCAAAACCTTGGAAAGTTAGCAAACTAATACCAATACCAAAACCAGGCTGCGAAGGTAGCATTAATAATTTTCAGCCAATTTCCCTTTTGCCTAACATGGGTAAACCCCTTGAAAAAATTACTCTGCGAAACTTGAACGAATTTACTAGTCCCCTGATCCCCAATTTTCAGTTTGGATTTGAATGTGAACGATTTACGGAGCATTCAATAATGCTATTGCACAATAGAGTCACCCACAATCTTTGGCGGAAAGAGTGCACAGTGGCCTGGGTTCTAGACCTGAACAAAGCGTTCGACTCAGTTTGGATCAACGGTTTCAAATACAAATTGAAAATGGCATCCTGTCCGGTCGCAATCCTCAGAATCCTATACAGCTTCCTTTCGGATAGAACATCCCAAATTAAACTGGGGAACCTCATTTCAAATCCTATCCCTATCGAATCGGGAGTCCCACAAGGCTCTATCCTCGATCCCGCCCTGTTCAACTTCTTCCTTTATGATATCCCACGTCCGAACTGCTCCACTATCGATATAGCAATGTATGCAGATGATATCCTCCTCGCGGTCCCCCATAGCCTCCCAGAGATGGCCCAAATAAAGCTGCAGCGCTCTGTCCTCAACATCTTTCAATATCTGAAGTACTGGGGGCTCGAAATAAATGCCAGCAAATCGGAACTGATCTGCTTCAGAAATGCCAGCGGGAGAGGGAATGTGCAAGCACATATTGCTGGTGAAATCATCCCTCTCAAGGAAAATATCAAATACCTTGGAGTCCATTTTAACAATCGACTTAAGGTGAATAGACACGCAAGGAAAATTCTCAATAAAGCAAAAGCAGCGTCCGCAATTATTTCGTCTCTCTTTTCTTCGAAATCAGTCTGCCCAAAAGTTAAGGTGTTAAAGTACAAAACTCTTATTAGGCCGATCATTACCTACGCGTTTCGGCATGGCTAACAATCTCGCCTACTGTGGCCGAAGAAATTCAAATCTTCGAGAGGAAGATCCTTAGGAAATGCCTATCCAAAAACAGACGGCCTAATAAGAAGTACTACAGGAATTCTATCCTTTACAAAGATACGGAGATAGAACCGATTCTCCACTATATGTTGGCAATGTCTAAAAAACGCCTAGAGAAGTGGCGGGAGCACCCCCTTCAATGTATTCGCACACTTTTCGAGCCTACCACCGCAAATAATAATCCCTAACACCTATGTCCCTTTAAAATCCTTGAACAATACCACCACGATCCCATTGATTCCGTAACTACCAATAAACCGGCGTTTTACGTTTCATCTGAACCGAACACATACCGTGGTTAAACAAAATATTTGTAAATTTAGTTAGTGCATAAGTGTAACAAAATTAAACCACAAGATAAATATACATAAACGTAAATAAATTCGAGTGCTGTACTAAATAGCTTATAGTTTTAGGTTAGATGTAGGAATAGATTTAATTTATATTAGGGTTAGATTTAGATTAAGTTTTAACGTATTTATGTGTCAAACTACTCAAGTCGTAAGCCATATGAGCAAATGGCAAAGTCTATATATCTAAAAAACACTGATGTAAAATAAGTATACATATTTTCTAACCGTCAAAGTTTCTTTGACATCCATATACTGTCAAATGTCACATAGTCATTAAGCATACTCTGTAATGTCGTTATAAAAAACTCAATAAAGTTTACTTACTTACTTACTATAGGGTTTTCTAATAAGAGGTGTTATTTTGAATAGATCTTGTGATTTAACACCTTGCGACTACTTCCTTTGGGGGTCAGTGATTGTATTATGATATACACTAAGTGTATGTATATGCTCTGCTGTGGCTTTATACATGGATGAACATAAGAAGGGCATAAACACTAGGATTCTCATCTAGTAGTCACAACGAGTGGACGTCTTTTTGTTTGTGTCAGATATGATAATAAAATTTTTAAAATAATTTATCAGAGAAATTGACCAAAAAGGAAATCACCCCGACCAAGCAAAGGAAGGAATTTGTGCGAAAATTGAGGACAACGATTTCATATTCCTTGTGTGGATGAAAATCTTCACGTGTCAAAAGTTTTCAAATATAAATTCAAGGGCATTGCGATTGAGGAAAGCGATTTTATTTTTCTTCTATGGAAGGAAATATTCATGTGTCAAAAATTTTCAACAAGAAATTCGAGAACAATGTGAAAAACCTGGAATCTGTTAAAATTTCGGTTAAGCTTAAATCTCTTAAATCAAAGCCCGATAATGGAAAACTCGCTCGAATAGAAGATTCACGAATTTCATCGGAAAAGAAACGGACCAGAATTTAGTTGCAATCTCGGTTGCAGATCCTTGTATTCCTACAAAATTACCATGTGAAGCCATCATGATAGAAGTGAAAAGCTCTTCAAAGCAAGCCTTAGATGTAGCTACAGAACAGGACATTTTTTTCGTGGTAGGCAGGTGAATGTCACGCACAGAGTGTGTGTCCGTCTTCCCGTAGAGTGTAGTAAAGTGTCCGTTATCAAAATCTCACTGCCAGGTGGGGATAACCTCTGCGTTATCTCTGCCTATGCAACTGGTGGAACTGTTCTCTAGCTCAAGGAGGAGCTCAATTCCTTGTTCGAAATACTCGAATTGAACAGGCTGCATAACTACTATATTCTTACTGGTGACCTGAACGCCAAACATACATCATGGCTGAACGCCACCAATCATCCAAGAGGTGTATTCCTGAAATCGTGGATAACATAGAACCAAATTGAATACAGGTGTAATCTATATGGGTCGGAGCTCCCAACATATCCTAGGACAAATTCTTATTTGGACCTTTGCATTGCTGACGCATGACTTGAATTCAGCTTTAATAGTCCTCAACGGAAACTGCAGGTGCTTAATTATGATAGCGACCATAACGCAATCGTAATGGAAATCAATCATCACAGGGATGATTTCTTCCTCATTCCAGTTCAACATGAAAATCATCGGTTGAATTTCAAAAAAACAGACTGGGAAAAGTTTCAAAAGAAGTTTAATCGCGAGTACCAGAAGCAATGTCCCCCTTCTGATAGTGGCAACTCTTGCTCAATGGTTCCTAATGACAGGAATCTAACTAACGATGAAATAGATGTCTATTTGTCGAACGATTGAGAAAGTAGTTCCCAAGATAAAACATCGAAACAATATAGAAGGAGATGAAACACCAACCATCGCAAGGTTGAAAAGATTGAAAAGCCTTCTTCTCACACGCGTCAACAATATTTATCGACGATTTTTGGACTACAACCATCCCTCGTTGGCTTTGTTGAAATTACATCTGAAGAATGTCCAAGTGAGGTCAGCAATGAATGGGCGGAAAAATTGAGGGGTATTAGCTCACAGGACCCAGATGGCGTGTTTGCGAAAGTGAATATCATATTCCGCAAGAAGTCTCGAGTGAAGGTATCGAATCTTGAAGTCACTAGTGATGAGATAAATCTTCTCAATAGGGCTGGTATCGAAATTGATAGTACGACTCCGGATAGAAATGGAGACAGGATTATTTGCGAAGGATTGGATAAACTTGCCCTGATTGGAACACATTTTGAATTGGTTCATCTACCAAACCCTGAGAGAGGGAACAAAATATGTTCAGAGGTCGTTGAAGCAAAAGTTTCCGACTTCAAATCAAGCCTGAATGGCCAATCAATTCTTCATTTCAATGAAACATTAACATCTGATCTCATACCGAGCTTGAATCTTATTGATTATTTTGTCAGCTATGAAGACTTGTATTTCATATTTCGCAGGATAAACAACAAGAAATGATGTGGTACTGATGGTATTCCAAATGTAGTTCTCCGAAGTTTACCTGAGGTTGCTATTAGGAATTATTGCATATTGTTCAACAACATGTTGAGCAATTCATATTTCCCAAATGAGTGGAAAAGGGCTAAGGTATTTCCGATCTTGAAGAAAGGAAAAGAATCTTCATGCCCTAAAAGCTATCGCCCAATCAGCTTGCTGCCCAACATCAGCAAGGTGTTTGAAGTGATACTCAACAGAGCATTAAATGCCCACATTGAGGAATATGAGTTGATGCCGAATTGTCAATTTGGCTTTCGTGCCAGGCATTCGACCACACATGCAATAACGAAAGTAAGCTCAAACATCTGTTGGAAACTAAATGATAGACAATGCGTTGGAGCATGTCTCATTGATATGAAGAAAGCCTTCGATACGGTGTGGTTAGATGGACTAGATTTTAAACTCCTTCAGGACAAGTTCCCCAGACACCTTGTCACCATGATGTGTAATATGTTATACGGGAAATCGTTTGTTGTTACTGATGGAAATTTGACAACAATGCGTGACTTCAAGGTCTTGACAGGTCTACAGCAGGAAACAGTTACTGCGCCTCTACTCTTCTCAATCTTCATTCGCAAACTATTGAACGGCTTTGATTTTCACGTCTCGCCAACGCGATCATTGGTAGCGTTTGCTGATGATCTGATCATCTATACGGCAGACCGAAAAGCTACAATAGTTCAGAGAAATCTCCAAAAAATGTTCAATGATGTACAGCTGTACACTGACAATTGGCGAATGAAAATCAATGCGCAGAAGTGTGAAACAATCTTGTTTCGGACAACGCTGCAGAGGTCAGTCAAGACCTGAAACGTAATTGGAAAGATTTCCACATCATGGCTGGCGAGGGTAGTTTAGAACGAGTTCCACATAAATCCTGTGTTCGATACCTCGGTGTTTATCTCGACCAGTATCTGTACTATACTGAACATGTGAAAATCATGCTCAGTAAGGCACAAAAAGTAGTCATGGCCCTACGAAAGCTCTTTCATTCCAAATACATTTATCAAAAGGTCAAAATTATCTGCTACAAGACACTGGTTAGACCAGTTTTGACATATGGATGTCAGATCTGGTACAACCAGAGTGCTAATACTATGGAAAAATTAAAAGTTTTCGAAAGGAAACGTCTTCGTGCTTGTACTGGTTTGTACAGAAAGCCTGAGACGGATTGGAAACATTATATATCGAATAGAAGAATTTATCAAACTGCTGAAGTGACAAGAGTCGATATCTTCATATTGAAACTTCTTTGGAATCATATTGCAAGATCTGTGACTGTGAGTGAAAACCCTTGGATTTCACAGCCGTTCCACCCTACAGACGAGTATATTGCGACTTGCCTCGCTACTGGCTTCATTCCTCCAGCAGCATTCGTGTATTTGGACGTGAATCGATATGTTTTTGATTCTGGTGGCGTCCCAGTCATATATCACATATATCGACGGGCCATCGATAAGAAGATAAAATATCCTCCAAATTTGAGTTCACGAGACCAACATTCCAATGGAGATACTCATTTGCTATATTCGTTGGAGCTGATCGAGTTGGGACGGGGCAATCTAGGTATTGGTGGCTGAATGACAATGTCTAAATTATTCGTGTTTATTTTCAGTTTTGTTGTTTTTCGTTATTTAGTTTTTTGAGTTTCAGCTCAATATTGCTACATTTAGTGTTGTTGTTTATTTTTGTTAAAAATCAGGTATAGGTTAGGTTTATATTATGTTTATTATATTAGGTTAGAAATAAGGTAAAACGCTTAGGTTAGGAACATTGTTATAGATTTTTTTAAGTATAAGATAAAGTTTTTGATTGCATTTATTAGAATTAAGTTAAAACATATTAGGTGTTGGATCAAAGTTCACTGTTGTGTTAAGATTATAAATAATTTTAGAATAGTGTTGGTTGGTTTTTTCTCCTTTTTCCAATTGAATTTTAAAAATATGTAAGAATCTTCATTGATTTGAATTTGCTATAGTTTTTTTTTAAATGTGATGAATGATAACGTACAAATTTAGAGAGCCATTTGGGCCATTAAGTTTTTTATTGTTATTGTTTGGATTTTGCTTTATATCCTTTTGAAATTTATAACGATTAGTATTAAATAAAGCGCTTTTGACTTTGACTTTGACTCTAACTATCTCTAAGCGAAGGCCGAATGGGGTTGTATGGCTACAAAAAAAAGAAGAAGAATTTATAATTCTACGTCTAGCACTCGTTACGTGTGGACGTGTTTTTAATTTGCCCCTGTCAAGAATTTTTATAAATTAAAATAATTTTTAAAAACGTCAATTAGAAAGTAATTTTATAAAGAAACTTATTACATCGTCGAACTATTCGAACAATTTATCGAGTATCTGGATTTTACCTGCGAGAAAGTTTCAAAAAAGAAGAAACGTTTTTTTCACCGGGGGGATGGAGGAGCCCGACGGCTTCCCACCGCTGGGGGACCCAGAGCCAGGCATTTCGAAAATTACAAATGATAAAGTCATCAAGCGAAAAAATGAAATAGACAACTGTGAGCATGGAAAGCGTATTACGCTTTCAAGCGAAGATTATGAAAAAGTAACCAGGGAAAATACAAGGGTTACGAAACAAAACGACGAGTTGAAACTCCGTATAAAGAGTTTGGAAGATATGGTCTGGACGTTGTCAAATGGGAGCAAACAAAAAGTGAAGCCACAGAATACGTCCGGCAAATAAGAGCCGATATTAACTAAGAACAATGAAAACAAGGAAATAACAACAACAAGCAAGACTAACGAGGAAGCAGTACCAACACAGAAAACTCAAACATATAAAACAAAATCGCAAGATACGAGCAAGCCATCAATCCATGATGCTGAAAATATCCTGAGCGCAGGAGGAGCGAACGACAGCGACAATTATTATGCGGTGCTGTCTGCAATGAATGAAGAAATGGACATCGAGATGGAGAGCAACGATAACATAGGTAATATTGATAGCAGTAATAATTTCATTAAATATTTAAAATTAAAAAATAAGCAAAAGGAGAAGAAGTCTGGTGGTTCTCCTAATAAAATTAATAAGGTAAATGAGAAAGTTCCTCCAATAAACGTTTTTGGGCAGCGTGGAGGAGGTATGGTTCGGTTATTGGCAGCCGAACATAAAATCGAAAGCCTTGAAGTTAAGGGAGTGACCGCTGATAAGCTCTCGATCAAGACAAAGACACTGGCTGATTTCAAACTGGCGAAAGATGCTCTTAATAGTGTCAAAGCTCCCCACTTCACATATACACCAAAGGCGGAAAAAAATCAGACCTTCCTGTTAAAGGGCTTGGACTGTCGGGAGAATACAGTTGATCTCCTTGAAATGTTGCAGGAAGCAGCACCAGCTATTAAGTTCATCTGTGTGAAAAATTTTGCTACAAGGATATCAACTGTAGAAGGTAAAATAATACCATTTTATTTGGTCCAAATTTCCAACGACAGCAGTCCGAGTGCCCTCCAACAGGTAAGGTACTTAAACTTTAGAGTTGTGAGGTGGGAACGCCTCCAAAAAACTGAGGTCAACCAGTGTTACAGGTGTGAAAGATTCGGTCATTCGGCGACCAATTGTGCAATGCACTATCGCTGTGTTAAGTGCAAAGACATTCACGCCCCCCGGTGAATGCAAATTGGCTCAGATAGAGCCAAAAGAAAAATTGTATTGTGTTAATTGCGGTATATTTGGTCATCCAGCATCATACCGAGGATGCCCTCGGTATCAAGATGCAAGAGTTAAATTTTCCCCAAAGCAAACCAAAGTAAATCACAATTTGTTACCTCCCAGCTTCGTCAAACCCGGGGTATCATTTGCACTTGCTGCCAGAGGACCAGCAAACAACAATGTAAATAAAATAAATAATGTAAGTGGCAATAATGAGCTGCTTCTTAAAATCTACCAGCAACTTGAATCGCTTTCAGATAGAATTAATAAACAAGACCAAAAAATCAATTTCGTTTTTCAACGTTTAGGCCAACATGCTCCAAAATAGTTTGTCATCCAGTCACATTCCCATGGATAGGATTCGTCTCATCTCGATCAACATCAACTCCATTGTTACTATACATCGGCGTGATTATCTCCTTGAATTCATTGTTAAGCAAAAGCCTGACATCATGCTTCTCACCGAAACCCACCTCAATTCATGGCACTCCATGACATTCAAGGATTTTGAATTTGTAAGAAACGACAGGGTAATAGGTGATGGGGGAGGTGGAACCGGGCTGCATAATTATTATATTCTCGCTGGTGACCTGAACGCCAAGCATACATCATGGCTGAACGCTACCAATAATCCAAGAGGTGTTTTCCTGAAATTGTGGATAACAGAGAACCAGATTGATTACAGGTGCAATCTATATGGGTCGGAGTTCCCAACATACCCTAGGACAAATTCATATTTGGACCTCTGCATTGCTGACGCAAGACTCGAATTCAACTTTAATAGTCCTCAACGGAAACTGCACGTGCTTCCTTATGATAGCGACCATAACGCAATCGTAATGGAAATCAATCATCACAGGGATGATTTCTTCCTCATTCCAGTCCAATACGAAAATCATCGGTTGAACTTCAAAAAAACAGACTGGGGAAAGTTTCAAAAGAAGTTTAATCGGGAGTACCAGAAGTAATGTCCCCCTTCTGATGGTGGCAACTCTTGCTCAATGTATTCTTACAAACTTACCATGTGAAGCCATCATGATAGAAGTGAAAAGCTCTTCAAAGCAAGCCTTAGATGTAGCTACAGAACAGGACATTTTTTTCGTGGTAGGCAGGTGAATGTCACGCACAGAGTGTGTGTCCGTCTTCCCATAGAGTGTAGTGAACGTAGGTAGTGTAATGATTTTCTGTTCACATCGCTCGAACGAAGAGATTTCCCGAAGGAAATCTGAGCCGTTCTAGACGTGAAATCTGAGTCGTGCCAACGAATGGTACGAACCGGTCAACCAGTCCGCGCACCCGTAATCCATTTCGCGGTGGCTGCTTGTCGGCCAACTAGTTCGGAGAGGATTTCGGTTGCAGATCTTTTAAATGGATTACGCTCGATTACTTTATTTTAGCCACCATTACGTGCCCGTTTCAAACGCGTCAAAAATACAAACATACGGAAAAGAAACCTTTCCTTACGTTATTACGTATTTAACTTCCATTCAGTTACGTCAGACAACAACAAAAACTCGATTTAATTTCTGCTACTTTTACCCGAGGCGGTACCGGAAAATCTTCTACTCTAATTCGACCGTGAAGTAACTGACTCTAAAAAAAACTGAAATCAAACTATGGTACCGCGTACTGAACGCGACGCGAAACCGGCCATCCGCGAGTTCCTAGAACCCTACCGTTGTATCGGCATACTTACCGTTCGCTGCCATCCCTACTGGAAGAGAAGCGCATGCTGGAAAGGAAAGACTGAGTTAGCCTAACAATTCATTTTATTTGTAACCTCTAACATAGCTTGGTTTCATTCTACTTTTAAATTTAAGTTCTTCTCTTCACTTTTTTCTAATTCAATCATAAATATTCATTTTGCATTCAAAAAATATATAAAAAAATAAATTGAAATTTTAGCATCTTTTTTCATTTGGTAATATTTCATGTAAAATATTGGTGGCTTTCTTTTTTTTGCTATTATAGAAATAATTGTGTGTGACATAAAAAAAACAAACTGATCATTAATAGTAAATTAACAAGTACGGAAAATGCAATGAGCTTATATCAACAATTATGAGTCTAGGAATGGGAACATACTAGAATATCTTTAGTAGTTTACTTTCATCAAAAAATAGTAAGTAGAATTAATACTTAGGTAGTCCAAGTGGCTTAGTGGTCAGAGCACTAAGCCCGTAAGCCGAAGGTCTCTGGTTCAAGTCTCGATGGCGTCAACGAGATTAATTTCGAATGATTCTTCGGACGGACTATAAGCCTGTTCAGTTATGATACGTGCTGGTTTAAAATCAGAACGTATCGCGGCTGGGTGGACGGACACATGGCCAAAGCGTGATAATGATCATATCACCTTGTGGAGTGCCGATATATTCGATCATGACAATGAGATACTCTAACTATCTCTAATTGATAGTACGACTCCGGATAGAAATGGAAACAGGATTATTTGCGAAGTATTGGATAAACTTGCCCTGATTGGAACACATTTTGAATTGGTTCATCTACCAAACCCTGAGAGAGGGAACAAAATATGTTCAGAGGTCGTTGAAGCAAAAGTTTCCGACTTCAAATCAAGCCTGAATGGCCAATCAATTCTTCATTTCAATGAAACATTAACATCTGATCTCATACCGAGCTTGAATCTTATTGATTATTTTGTCAGCTATGAAGACTTGTATTTCATATTTCGCAGGATAAACAACAAGAAATGATGTGGTACTGATGGTATTCCAAATGTAGTTCTCCGAAGTTTACCTGAGGTTGCTATTAGGAATTATTGCATATTGTTCAACAACATGTTGAGCAATTCATATTTCCCAAATGAGTGGAAAAGGGCTAAGGTATTTCCGATCTTGAAGAAAGGAAAAGAATCTTCATGCCCTAAAAGCTATCGCCCAATCAGCTTGCTGCCCAACATCAGCAAGGTGTTTGAAGTGATACTCAACAGAGCATTAAACGCCCACATTGAGGAATATGAGTTGATGCCGAATTGTCAATTTGGCTTTCGTGCCAGGCATTCGACCACACATGCAATAACGAAAGTAAGCTCAAACATCTGTTGGAAACTAAATGATAGACAATGCGTTGGAGCATGTCTCATTGATATGAAGAAAGCCTTCGATACGGTGTGGTTAGATGGACTAGATTTTAAACTCCTTCAGGACAAGTTCCCCAGATACCTTGTCACCATGATGTGTAATATGTTATACGGGAAATCGTTTGTTGTTACTGATGGAAATTTGACAACAATGCGTGACTTCAAGGTCTTGACAGGTCTACAGCAGGAAACAGTTACTGCGCCTCTACTCTTCTCAATCTTCATTCGCAAACTATTGAACGGCTTTGATTTTCACGTCTCGCCAACGCGATCATTGGTAGCGTTTGCTGATGATCTGATCATCTATACGGCAGACCGAAAAGCTACAATAGTTCAGAGAAATCTCCAAAAAATGTTCAATGATGTACAGCTGTACACTGACAATTGGCGAATGAAAATCAATGCGCAAAAGTGTGAAACAATCTTGTTTCGGACAACGCTGCAGGGGGTCAGTCAAGACCTGAAACGTAATTGGAAAGATTTCCACACCATGGCTGGCGAGGGTAGTTCAGAACGAGTTCCACATAAATCCTGTGTTCGATACCTCGGTGTTTATCTCGATCAGTATCTGTACTATACTGAACATGTGAAAATCATGCTCAGTAAGTCATGGCCCTACGAAAGCTCTTTCATTCCAAATACATTTATCAAAAGGTCAAAACTATCTGTTACAAGACCCGGATTAGACCAGTTTTGACATATGGATGTCAGATTTGGTACAACCAGAGCGCTAGTACTATGGAAAAATTAAGAGTTTTCGAAAGGAAACGTCTTCGTGCATGTACTGGTTTGTACAGAAAGCCTGAGACGGATTGGAAACATTATATATCGAATAGAAGGATTTATCAAACTGCTGAAGTGACGAGGGTCGATATCTTCATATTGAAACTTCTTCGGAATCATATCGCAAGATCTGTGACTGTGAATGAAAACCCTTGGATTTCACAGCCGTTCTACCCTACAGACGGGTATATTGCGACTTGCCTCGCTACTGGCTTCATTCCTCCAGAAGCATTCGTGTATTTGGACGTGAATCGATATGTTTTTGATTCTGACGGCGTCCCAGTCATATATCACATATATCGACGGGCCACCGACAAGAATATAAAATATCCTCCGGATTTGAGTTGTAGTGAATTTAAGAGTTTCAAAAGTCCGTAAAAGACTGCAGCGATGTTCTGCTGCCTCGGCAGAAGAAGATGGAGATATCTGCCGAGAATGCCCTCGTCTGGGGACGCGTGAATGCGCTGGTAGGCTAGCATTGCGGTGTCGCGGGGCGGGTTCATTTCCCCAGCACGAGGACCCACTACAAAAAAATTTCGCACTCACGAATTTTTGTGGTCAGACTAAAACAAGGTGACCGGAGTCGCAAAAAGTGTAGGTAACTACACCGAGAGAAAAAGGACTTGTTCCGAGAACAAGTGGAACATGTAAAAAGGGGCGGACTTAGGGCAACTTCGTCGTTACCCGACGAAGCTCAGGGCCCACAAATGAGAGAAGGGCAACCGGGTGGTGATGGAGCCCCTTCGCACCCACCCAACCGGATTTAAATCCATATTTTGTTGCAGTGGCCAGGTATTCCTCTTCTGAGTGGAAAACTCATACAACTTGACTTGTATAAGCTTTCCCATCAGAAGAGGAGTACCCCGGCGACCAATTTATGCCATAGAATTATGCAATTTGATTGCATAACTCTATGTCATAAAGAGGCACTCTGCTTGGGCCACTCAACCCGCGACGTCACCTGAAGCAAAAGAAGGATTAAAGAGTACCCGGCGGCTGGCTCATGTTTTGAGGTCCTATGACTCAATTATTGCCTATGTGAATTCATACGCGACCTAGCTAACTTCCGTCTTATCGGTGGAGACAAATGAGCTCTTTGGAGTACGGGCGTTCCGCTGATTCCGCCACAAGTCATATAAAATCTCGTTCCCCTCCGGTGTGCAGTAAATTCCTACAGAAAGATGGGATACGCGACAATTCAATCGGCCAGTCAGCGGAAAACTGCCACTGTGCAAGTGGGAGCGAATCTTGTACCGCACGCAAACTATCGCGAGTTTCCTTCACTTATGTCTGGGAAAAGGTGCTCGGTGGCTGATTGAGGAGTCTCACACTGCTTCCGATTTCCCGGCTGTTGCACTGATCTTTTATTCAAAACTCATCAATTGGTATAACGACGTGTCATCCAATTTCACAACTTTGCCACAAAAATTGAATTATTATTTCACAGGGGTCTAACTTGTCTGATTAAGCAACCTAAACGCAACGTCAACTTGGCATTCCAGCTCTGCAATATCGCGCTTATCTTCCCCTTTTCTCTAACCTAACGGCTTTCCACAAACTATATCGCACTTCAGGCAAAGAAAATGTTTTCCTCCACTTTTCCGTTTTCTTTTTTTTTGTTTTCTAACTTTACGATCTTTCCGCGTCTATTTCGGCATGCATTCACCGTAAATTCAGCTCTCGAAAAACGATTTCACAAAATATCGTATATCCACAACTACACCATACACCTGTTATAGTCCACGGCAATTTCATTTAGATATAATAAATTTTTCCTGATTGCCGTTATTATCGTTGTGTGTACTTGATTTCAATTTTTTCATCAGGCATTTTGATTTCACTACTATAAAACTTTTAGAAAATATCAAAAACACCTTAAAATTTATTTAAATATCACAGTGATACGTTTGACTATAAATTAGAAAACTGAATCACGATTGGAGATCACAATTTCAATCCATTACTATTCTTTATCCACGCGGCGTCCGCGCTGTCTCGTGGTTTCGAACAGACTCCCCTCAAAACTGCTCGCGACAGCACCAGCAACACAAGCAAATGCCACCCCCGCTATCGCCACCGCTATCGCTGGCATTCTCTTCTTCACCATCCTTTCTCGCTTGGTTTCATCTCGCTTGCGACTCGTTACAACGAAATGAAGAGGATGTTCAAGACAAAGACATATAAACAAATGGACGAGCAACGAGAATCTGTGTACTCGTCCATGTGAGAAGCACATTTGCCACATAAATAAGTTATAAATAACTTACGCTCTCGAAACTATATGATTCCCTCCGCTTCTCCTTCCCCTTTTTTCCCTGACAGGTTTTTCTTTTCTCTCTTCAGAAGAATCGCTTCCCCCACTGACACCCGCGCACACCAACGAAATTTCATTTCAGTTTGAGTATAAACAACAAACAACTCTCACGGAAAAAAGAACGTCAAAGCAAAAGAAAATCGAAAAGAGCGCGAACCACGCTGGAAAATAATGTGTCAAAGCGGATGGAAATTTCGTAAATGTTTAATTAAAACAGTGAATTAAAGTTCCGATTACGTACGCGCGATCTTTAAAATTAAAAACTTTTTAAATGTGAACGTGTTTCGCCGTGAATAGAGTGCTAAATTAAAAGAATATCGCCTCAAACCTCAACTTCACACAACTTTAGCACAGGTTGCCAAGTGCTTCGGCTCTCACGACCGGTTGCGGATCCAGTTCTCTCTATATCTATGGTTCAAGAACGCTAAAATTGATTACTATGCGTGGGTGCGGGAAGTCAAAGTTGTATGCATCGGTTGCCCTGTAGTATTTCATGCAGTTTTTTGCGAGAATGTTTGTATGGACTATTACACAGTCTCGTACAAGTGTTGCATGAGTCGAAGGTGTTGTATGAGTCGGATGCGTTGCATGAGTCGGATGCGTCGGCTGCGCAGTATGTGTAGTATGAGGTAGGTGTGATGGGTGCGTTTCGAAGCTTTACCATTTGAATGGGATTTTGTGCTGCTTGATTGCTGTATTTATGTGAGGGTAAATGTTCGTACGTGTTGAATGAATGCTGAATGCAGTTTGTTTTGCTATGAGACGAAATGTTGTTTCTAATGCATTTATTATTTCTCTTTCCTCTTATCCATTAATTGCAGTAATAATCTGTTTCTCTCTTTTTTTTATGTTCTGCATTTTGATTGGGTTTTTGATTTCGTACCATATTGAGGATATGCTGGGATTTTCGATTTTTTAGAGGATTTCATCAATCGTTCGTAAATTAAAAAGTTCACATTGAATTGATCTAGTGAAATTTGTAATGTGAATAAAATATAGAAAAACTAACACAAATGAAATTGCTAATTTTTTGGTGAAACTGTAATGAATTTGTGAGGCGTTACTGGTGATATCATCAACTCACCCATAGAGATCGACTTCCTAAATACGAGGGCTCATCATCATCTATTAAACTGTGGCTTTGCTGGTCAATATACAGTAATGTATATTTGCTACCAGAACTGGCTGCCGCCGTATTTCGTAGCATTGACGATAAGGCGTCACATTTTTTCAATTTATAATTGGAGCTTGTCGAGAACGAATGACGCAGATTGGCACAATTGCCACTACTGTCTGTGTTCGAATTGTAGTGATGATGGTTATGTATGCAATTGAATTCATTCTTGCGAAGTTGCGCCGTCGACTCGTTAACCGAAGTGTGGGAATTTGTAGGCCAAAGCGGTTGTGGAGCGCATTCAGGGAAACTGTTTGCTATAGTCTTGCGTACATTGGACCGTACTAAGTCTTGATGAAGTGAATTGTTTGAGGATTTTGGGACGTCGATAGCATGCAACATCACTGCCTCTTCCTCTAATAGCTTCTTTGGTTTAGTTAGATCTTCCAAAATATCTTCTTTGGGGGTAATTTTTGTCTTTCATCTGCATATCCAATTTCTTCCACATCAACTATTTCTGTTTCGTTGGTTTTTTCAATCACTACTGTATCCGATACTGGATTGGGTTTTAGTTTATTAGTAATATCCGGTTTTATTTCGATGTGGGTTTTCGTTTCAATTTCTCGTTCCTCAGCTGAGTGTTCATCCATTGTTGCAGCCACCGGACTTTCGTCGACACTCGCACTTTTAGTAAGTAATATTGAAGGATTTGGCGCCGAAATAGTAGCAGGAGCTAAGCGGGACACCCAGTGGTCACCTGAAGTCGAACTGGAGCCTGAACATTCTGAATTATCAATTTTACGTCGTTGATAAAACAATATGTACACTTCGTTATTGATAATTTCTTCTTCAACTTGATCAGCTGGAACCTGGCTCTTGATTTCCCTTCCAAATTGTATAACAGCCGATTCGTTCGCCAGTCCCATATTTTCACGTCTTTTCTAATTGAATAAGCTACCAAAATCATGTATCGGATGGAAGCATATCGAAGGAATGATGTTGCCAAATTCGGTTTGGTTTCCATAGAACTCTCGCACGCTGGCTTTTTGAGCCTTACCTACTCGATTACTACAGAGTTCAAGAGACCAACAATTCCAATGGAGATGCTCATTTGCTAGATTCGTTGAAGCTGATCGAATTGAGACGGCGCAATCCAGGTATTGGTGGCTGAATGACAATGTCTAAATTATTCGTGTTTATTTCCAGTTTTTGTGGTTTTTTTGTTATTTAGTTTTTTGAGTTTCAGCTCATTTTTAACACAATTAAACCACAACACTAAATGTAGCAAATTTAGTGTTGTGGTTTATTTGTGTTAAAAATAAGGTATAGATTAGGTATATGTTATGTTTACTGTATTACGTTAGAGATCAGATTAAACGCTTTGGTTAGGAACATTGTTTTAGTATTTTTTTAGTATAAGATAAAGTTTTTGATTGCATTTTATTAGAATTAGGTTACAAAATATTAGGTGTAGGATCAAAGTTTCACTGTTGTGTTTAAATTATAAATAATTTTAGGATAGTGTTGGTTGGTTTTTTCTCCTTTTTCCAATTGAATTCTAAAAATATGTAATAATCTTAATTAATTGAATTTGCTATAGTTTTATTTTGATGAAATGTGTTAATGATAACGTATAAATTTAGAGAGCTATTTGGGCCATTAAGTTTTGTATTGTTATTGTTTGGAATTTGATTTATATTCTTTTGAAATTTATAACGATTAGTTTTAAATAAAGCGCTTTCGACTTTGACTTTGAAGAAGAATTAATACTTAACATGCTAAAGTTAATCAGAGCATATTTGTCATTAAATTTACCATTCAAAAGACGTTTTATACATATTCGACAAATTTCCAAAATGCTCACAAATTATTTAAATACGCTTTTTACAAAGGAAGTTAACTAGAAAAATAAAATTTATAGAAAATTTTGGATGCACTATAGGTTTCTAAATTGTACATTAAGTGGGTAAGAAAATTGATTTTTATTTTCGAAACATCGTAACCAGAAATAAATTCGAATTATCATTGTTGCAAAATAGAAGTTCATTGAGATGAGAAAAGCGTCATTACTGTATGTTAGGTGTATTCTCGTTTCCTTGTGAGTGTTTTTTGTTTATGAAATTATCAGCCAAAAGAGTGTATTATTTATGGCAGTTCGTGTTTCTTAAAGTTTTATCTTCTTGGCCAGGCATAATGCAAAGTTAATTACTCAATTATGGATAAAATTATTGTTTACATAACTGCTTTATCATTATTTTTTTACTTTTGCGCTTGGCACAAAATATAAAAAACTTTAATGAGAATGTTTGTGCGCTACAATTTTTTTGCTTACAAACTTATTTATAAAAATAAATTCATTTGATGGACATACATGAACTCATCATAATCGTAAACGCAACATTAATAAGTATTGGGCGAAATAAGTGCGCATTAAGGTGGCAAACGTTATTTGAAGTCAGTTCTGTCTGTCAAGAGGAAGTTTTTTCCATTCTATGTATCGGATACCACTATAAAATTGCTATTAAGTTCATATTAATTTCAGCGAAGTATGCCGGAGCATTATTCACTAATTATCGAAAGTGGAAACAATTAAGAGCATAATTATAAATTTCTGTACATCAAAATTATAACTTAGGCCCAAACTTCTTCTCTAAAGTTAGTGTGATTTTTTTGTACGAACGTTATAGTCATTGGTTTTTGATTAGCAAATTTTGCACAAACATTAAAGCACATGAAAAAATAATTCAATTATACTTATCCACTAAGTATTCGGTTTAAATTTTTTGGTGTATTTTCGGGTATTACGTATCTCTGCATAGAGATTCTAATAGATTATTAAAAATCATATCTCACAATCTGAATATGTCAATGGTAACTGCGCTTTATGATTGAATAAGAAGTAGTGTACACGGAAGGCCAAAAACAAAATAATGAAAGGGTCTTAGTGCACGTCTAGAGCTACACCTCGGGGATAACTTTATGTATTATACATAGTCAGAGTATATGTATTGCCTTTTTGTTTCGGTGCAATGATTTCAAAAGTATCTCCAGCATTAAAACAAATTTAATTAATTGTGCGAGTTGGCTCATTTTAACTCTATCTTATAAAATTACAAGTGTGTCAATTATTTACACCGCTTGATTAAAATACTGTGTAAATTTTTTTGTATAATATAAAAATTCGCCTGACTTTTTGCCGCTAAATTGTTTCCAACTTAAATTAGTGGCGTAAGGGATGGATACTAAATTATTCCAAAATGAATTATGATGTGTTGTGCCTTTTACTGGATTTAGTTTTTTCAGTTTTGTTACACGGTATATTAAACTAAGGCAACTTATTCAATGTAATACTTAATTTTAGAAATTAGTTATCCATTTTGGAGCAATACTTTTTTTTTGTATCCCACGTACAATGGCTTAGTAGGTTATTAAATATTTAAATGACGCAAGCAAACACATGATGGTGATATGAAATCACTTACTACTGAGCTTTTATCATCAGCCGTAGTTGCTCTACACTTGTTGGTGAGTCCATTGAGCTTCGTTGACTAAAACATCACTGAAGTCGCTTGATTAGAACTTACAACAACTGGATTTGATGCAGAGGATGCCACTGTCTCCAGACAATTGTCGTTGCATTCATTCGCCTGCAACCCCTTGCCTGCATTAAACAAGAAGCAGCGCCACAATGCAAAAGCGAAAAATGATTCATTCCTTCCTCTACCAGTTACCAGCAATCGCCTGTTCGAAAGTACAGTTATTTAAAAATTATAATCATATAGGGTTGCACTTACTGTACACGCGACTAAAACGGGAAAATATATGAGAAGCACACAAGCCTTGGCCACAAGCAACCGGCCTACAGTAGATTCGCCGAACCAATTTATTGAAGAGCAAAAATGAAAACTGAAGCTGGTAAACTTTCGTCCCATGGGAAGGAAAGCGGTGGTGCATTCACAACCAGGGCAGAGGCACTTCAATAAAGCTAAATTATTGTTAAGATGGGGAAACTCGAGAGCAACTTCTCTAATCCTTACTTGCAACACCATGAGCAAACTCCCTCGCTTAGCTATAACAATGAAAATTGCGTAACTGTAACACCGCCTAATACATTCAATGCGTTTCCGATAGGGATATTTCAGCAGAATTTGAGACTGCGCGAACTGTTTTGCGTCGCAAAAAGAATTAAGTGACATTCCCAGACAAAACTGACGTAGGATGGGAAGTCATACGGTGGCACATTGCATAGGTATTAGTTGCCTACTAATGGTCATGTGTGTGGTAATGAAGTCTGCTGCCATCTGGCTTCTCACCCAACGTCAAGTTCCACACACATGATCACCTTCCTATCAGCTGACCAAAAGCGGTTCAGGAGCAGCTAGAGGTAAGAGGGAGAGGTTCCGATTTCATTCGACGTCGATAACGACTGACGAATGATCGGCAGTGGCGTAGAGCCGTTTCATTACAGTAGATAAGTGTCCTTTCAGGACTGCAGCGATGGTCTGCTGAATTGGCGAAAGAGGATGTTGAGATCCACCGAGATTGGCCTTGTCTGAGGACGCGTAAATGTGCTGGCAGGCTAGCGTTGTGGTGTCGTGGGGCGGGTTCTTTTTCCCCCTAGCACAAGGACTCACTACAAAAAATTTCGCGTTCACGAATTAAAATGGGTCGAATTGTAGTGATTGTGAGGTATGAATGTCCGTGTAGGACTGCAGCGACAGTCTGCTGCCTCGGTGAGAGAAGATGATAAGATCCACGGAGATTGGCCTTGTCTGGGGACACGAGAATGCGCTGGTAGGCTAGCGTTGCGGTGTCATGGGGCGGGTTCTTTCCCTCAGCACAAGGACCCACTACAAAAGAATTTCGCATTCACGAATTCTCGGGTCTCAATAGAAAAGATCGATCGAAGTCCAAAAAATGTAGGTAACAAGCAAAGGGGAAAATTACTTGCTCAGAGAACAAGTTGAAATGGCTAAAAACAGACGGACTTGGGGGACTTCGTCGTTACCCGACGATTCGCATGGCCCACAAATAAGAGTGTGGAAACCGGATGGATGTGGTGCCCCCTCGCACCCACCCAACCGGATCAAGATCCAAATGTTGACGTGGCCATATATTTCCCTTTTGAGCGGAAAACTCATACAAACATATTTTGCATGAGCCTTCCCATCAACCTAGAAATATAAATGTGACCAATTTATGTCATTGAATTATGTGATCGGGTCACATAACTCTATGCTATAAAAAGGGCACTTGAGCTGAAGGCCGCCCAACCCGGCAAGAGGCCCTGAAACTACAAAACCGATGCAGCGCGCCCGATGGCTAGCCCATTTTTTCGAAAAAGCCTTCCAAACGTGATATAAAAAATCATATTTTAGGGAATTTGTAAGTGCAAAATTATAAATGATCAGAAAAAAGGTTTGTTTCCTTGCAATAAAAACAGTTGAACCGACTAAGATTGTTATCTTTTACATTCTTGTGTGTGTATGAGGGAACACTTAATCAAAATGATGGTAACGTAACGTGTAATCCTATTTTTTAAATGTTGCTCTAAGCAAAATTGACAAAACCTCAGCAAACAACGAATTACCTTTTCGATTTGTATTATCTGGTTCTGATTTTAACATGGCTAGCTCAGTTCTTATTTTACAGATTTCTGTATTCAAAAATCACATCTTCAAAAGCTGTACTTCCGGTTAAAATTCAAGAATTTCAAGCAAGATCCCGTGACAATTACCTCAGCAAACTCAAGCACTCACAACAATCGATAATTGCCCTGTGCTACTGTCACTACAATTTTGGGCAGGAGATAGGAAGGGCTTCGAGCAGTTTGCGTATATGAATGCTCGATTACTACAGCGCAGCTAATTTTCTCGTGATCCCAAGGCGACGAGGATTGCAAAAAAGGAGCTGAAGGATCTTCAGATGGAGGATCCATTGTCTTCGGAGTCGGAGCGCGGAGTGAGACGAATGAAGAAAACAGTTGACGGACGGACAGACTGACACGTAGTTTGCGTTTGCTATGAGTGTGTAAACTTGCGTGTGGTTAAAACTGAGTACAGACGGACAGAATAGACGTAGATATGTATATGACTTCTTTCCCCAATAGGTCAGTTAACAGGTAATGATTGGGTCCTACTACGTTCTGTATGCAGCTTTTCAGGAAACGCTGGTCCAGCTTGGCATTGTAATGCCCAGTGGTGTCACTTTGGCAAAAATTACGCCGAAAAACCTGAGGTTGTACTGCGCCTCATTTGCACGTCTAGCGGCCTTTATCTTCCGTCCGATTTGTTGACGGAGGTCTACTAAACGCTCGTGGGGCTCCAGCGCAACGACAAGATCTCCCAAAGACTTTAATTGCCATAACAGCCTGTATAATTGACCATGGCAAATAATGTGCTGTCCGAAGGCGGCAAAGTAAGGTGAGACACCGATGACGGAATGATAAGATGACCGCAGAGCGCAAGTGATGGCGGACAATTTGCGGTCCCAGTCTTTCTGAGTTAAGAACGGATCGCGGCTAACAGTGTGCAATTCAAACGTTCAGATGCGTTAGATTGAGGAGAGTATATGGGCATCAGTTGGTGTACGACGCCGTACTGTTCGATCAGGCCCTTAAACTGCCGAGATCTGAACTGTACTCCATTGTCTGAGTACACACTTTCTGGTACCCCAAACACGTGGAATACTCGACTCTCTAAGAATTTCATGAAAGATGGAGTCGTGAACTTGCGAATAGGTTCCAATAGTGGGAATTTCAAGAGCTTGTCTAACACAACGATAGCTCCGATGTGTTCCATAGAAGAACGAGGATATGGACCGAGTAGAACTATGTACAGACGTTGAAATACGCATTCTGGGACGTTGAGTTGACCCATAGGCGGTCAAAGAGGCTATTTGGGCACTTTAGTGCATTCACAGGTCTCACAGGGGCTCACGTAGTCTTTGACCTGGGATGCCATTTTAGGCCAAAAGAAGTATTTCTTAAGTCACCGTAGCGTCCGACCGTAACCTCCGTGGGCACTTAAAGGATGGTCGTGTGTGTGAAGGATCAGATGGTGTGTCATTTTTTCCGGTACCCAGAGTTTCCAGGACTCTTCTTCCTGCCATGGGTCACCAGTGGCGTATTCATTCCGTCTATACACGTAGCCGTCTATCACTTTCAAATCAGGCAACTGTGATTGTTGGGTTACGATGATTTGCCTCAACTCTTTGTAGCTGTCTGATTCGAAATGTGGGCTGTCCAAATCTATCTCAATGGGGTCCTCGTCATTCACTGTTAGTTCGCCTCCCTCAGGTGAGAACATTCGCGAGAGAGTATCGGGTACGATGTTCTGGGTCCCTTTCCGATGTTTGATGGAAAACTTGAACTCTTGCAGTTTAAGAGCCCATCGGGCCAGGCGTCCGTGTCCATGATCTCGATCTGGTGGCCCTCGATATAGGCTCGGAATTTCTTCACAGCCATTACCGCTGCCAAACATTCCTGCTCGGACACAGTATAGTTCCTTTGGGCCGAGTTAAGCTTATTGGACATGAAGGCGATGGGAGCTTCTTCTCCCTCATCGGTCAATTGCACCAGCACGGCTCCAACTCCATGTTGACTTGCGTCACAATGAATGGAGAAGGGCTTCGTAAAGTCGGGGCTGTGCAAGACCTGAGCTGATGTTAGGGCTTCTTTTAGCTCTTCAAATGCCTTTCGGCTGAGCTCGGTCCAAATGAACTTCCCTTTCCGCAGCATGTCTGACAGGGGCGCTGAAACTGTTGCGTAATTCCGAACAAACCTTCGGTACCAACCGCACACACCAAGGAAACGTCGTAGCTGCTTGACTGTTTTTGGTAAAGGGAACTCATCAATCGCACGAGTTTTGTCTGGATCCGTTTTGATAGTGCCATGTCCGATGACATGTCCTAGGTATCGGACTCCGTTCATGACAAACTTACTTTTTTGTACGTTGATGGTGAGTCCCGCCTTACTGATGTGCAGGGCTACTTCTTGCAGGAGTGAGAGGTGTTGGTCGAACGTTTCCGTGATGAGTAAAAGATCATCCAGGTACACGAACACTTGGTGTTTCAGGTGAGGTGGGATGACTTTGTCCATCAGCCGGGTCATCGTTTGCGGCGCACTACACAGGCCAAAGGGCATTGTGACAAACTGATATAATGGTCCTCCAGGCACTGTGAAGGCGGTTTTATCCCTCGACACCTCATCGAGTGGAATTTGCCAGAAGGCGTCTTTTAGGTCGAGACTGGTGCAGTCTCCCTAATATTCCATCGATGAGCGGAAGAGGGTACGCGTCCTTGATGGTCACCTCGTTTACCTTACGGGCATCTTGACAAAGACGGACTTTACCCGGCTTCACCACAAAGGTTACCGGTGAGGACCAGGCACTTTGGGACTCCTCTATAACCCCCAACTCGAGCATCCTATCCAACTCTGCATACACTAACTGCTCCATGGCCGGTGAGATGGCATAGTGTCTCTGCTTAATTGGCTTACTATTGCCAACGTCGATGAAATGTGAGACCAGTTTGGTGCGGCCAAAGCCTTGCGTGGCGTACGATGGAAACGCAGCGATGGATGCTTCCAGACGTTGTCGTTGGTTAGGTGTTAACTCATGCCTATCGGGGACAGAAGTGAGTCCGTTGACATATCTAGTATTTAATGATGCATCTGTGAATAAGTCTGGGGCCAAACCAAATTGAAGAGCGAAATCGATACCAAGATAAACGTTCTGAGTCAGAGAAGGGATAATAAAGAAGGTCTGACCTGGGAACGTCACGGGCGTGGTTAATCTACCCTGGATAGAATGCTTGTTGCCATCCGCGGTGCTGATTTCAAAGCGCCAGGGCTTAATCAAGGTAGGATGTTGATGGAGTACCTTCGAGCCAAGGCCCGAGGCAAGAACGCTGATAGTGGCACCCGTGTCAATCAGTGCAATTGCGATTTTGCGTAAGGTCTGGTATCGTTCTCAGAAACCTCCGAGATGTTACAAAAGTTAAATGTTTGATGGCAGGTGCGCACTCGCTTGCGGAAACTCCGCCAATGACGCGTTGACCATTTTGTTTTGCGCGGGCGAGATGTGACTTCTTTGGAAGCAAATGTTCGTTCTCGAGCCACCCGATATTCCTGCAGTCGAACATGGTATGGCTTTAGTACGCGAATTCGTTGCTTCAGAGGTTCTTCAGGCAGTGACTGTGGTGGTCGTTTCAACAGTGTTGTTGGTGAGGCTTCCGGAAGAGAAGGAACATCTGCAGTCATAGTGGTTATGGCTGTTGAGTCATCGGCGATGTTGTTGAGGTTGGCAGCTGGCTTGGAACCTACTGCAGGTTTTCAGAGTACCGCTGAGGTGGTCGGGTACTCGTTCGGCCGTTTTTTGCAGTGGCACAATCTGGGCAGTCCGGAACGTAGGTGTCAGTCTTACCGCATCCGTACCAGAAAACCACACGCTCTGTTCGACATGCTATAAACCGATGTCCGGTTTGTTTGCAGTTCCAGCAGGTCATGAGGTTCCCCACTGCGGCTACCATAAGCTGATCCAACTCCATGTGTCCCTCCAGATCCGTGGTGTTGCATTCTGGTGCCACTCCCGCCATTCCACGCCGCGGACCCATTCTCGCTAGCAGGTAGGGCCGTTCCCGAGGTCTTCCTCGATCCCCTCCAGTCGACTCATGGCCCTATGCAGCGATTCCATACTCTGCGGGTCTGAGGTTGCGACATGGCGACGAAGTTACGGCCTTAGGTTGCGTTTTAAGACCCGTAGCAGTTGTGTTGATGACATTGGTTCGGACAGCTGGTCGTTTAGCCGAAGGATGTCGGCTTGGTATTGATGAAAGGGCTCGTCCAGACTTTGCCATCTAGCATGGATCTTGTCCAGGACCCTCTCATCCACGTTGACCGTAGGGTACTCCATGGAGAGCACCTCCTTCAACCGTGACCAGTGTATTGATGCTGGAACCGGATGTATCCGCCAGTATGTCGCCAGGGCTGCCCCCCTAAGCAGCATCGGCAAGTATTCTGCAAGCGCCGTATAGTCGCCTGCCAACATCTCTCCGACCAGGGACTCCACCCGACCAATGAAGAGTTCTACGTTCAGGCTGTTAGGCTCCCCGCTAAAATGCAGATTCCAACCCTGGATGATACTAGGAATATGCTTCGGCTTCAGCATATAGAGTTGCTCCTGCGGAGCCACTGGACGTAGAGTCGGTGGTGGTACTTGGCCGAGTCGTGGCGGAAGATCCCAGGAGTCCCAAGGCATGTACCGAGATGGTGGATCCGGATCCTCAGATGGATGGTAATCTGTTCTCCTAACCTTGGTTGGCTGGTTCAAGGTTGGGTCTTGAGGTCGTCGTGCCGATTTGAGTCGTTGTAGTGTCATCTCGGTATCTTTGCAGTGACATATGAAGGAATATATCCGTTCCACTTCAGTGTAACATTCATCGCAGATTTGATCTGGTGGGCCATCTTCAAAAGCGATATTAATCTTGATGTACTCCTTTAGAACGTCTACAAAAGCAATCCTCCTCACTTCGTCGACCAAACTATCACCCAGTGGATACATTTCATCGCCAATCCGCAGGCAAAGCACAAAAATATTTTTTAAAATTGGCCGAAAGTGGCGAACTATAACAACTCACAAAAAAATGTATGCTAAAAATTTAATCTACGTTATCAAAAATTACGTTATCATAAAAAAAAAATTCGGTCTTTCCATTCCATCTCTCTTCACAGGCAAGGACACCTATGGTACACTCCTCCTGTTGCGTCACAGAGACTACTCTTTTGCGGTACCATGAGGATCAGGGTTCGGAAGTGGTCCTTCATCCACAAGTTTTCACAAGTTACAACTTGTCAGCCCAGGGTTGAATTCTGACCCACAAGCAGCACGTGTCTTGTCATGGATAGTCATGGACTAGCTAAGCAGCCAATCACATGAAATCAAAATCCATGTAGTGAAAGACACTTAGACACCGCTTGGTTTGGGGTGCAGATCAGAATCCTCCGTAAATATGGTGTTGGGATAGTAGCTTCCGAATATACATAGGGACTCTAATATAATTTGGCCTTACTAGTCATACAATGGTGGTAAACCACCAAAGTATGAGCCAAAAGCAGGTCCAAACGATATTGATGTCCAAGGACAACACACGTCCGGAAGTTACTGAATTGGTGGGGCACAATTAGTGCAATAGCCCTAAGAAGTTACCTACCCGCCAATAATCTCGACACCTTGTAGGGTCACCTAAAAACGATGGACTGTCTTGTGCTCACGACTGATAATACAGCCGGGCATTTGGGCCCCACGTTGGGCGTCATTTTGTAGTGAATAGTAGGTATAAAATGTCCGTGAAGGACTGCAGCGATGGTTTGCTGCTTCGGCAAAACAGCATGGTAAGATCCGCCGAGATTGGCCTTGTCTGAGGACGCGTAAATGCGCTGGTAGGCTAGCGTTGCGGTTTCATGGGGCGGGTTCTTTCACCCAGCACAAGGACCCACTACAAAAGAATTTCGCATTCACGAATTCTCGGGTCTCAACAGAAAAGATCGACCGAAGTCGTAAAAATGTAGGTAGCTAACAAAGGGGAAAATTACTTGCTCAGAGAACAAGTTGAAACGGGTAAAAACGAACGGACTTGGGGAGACTTCGTCCTTACCCGACGATTCTCATGGCCCACAAATAAGAGTGGGGCAACCGGATGGATGTGGTGCCCCCTCGCACCCGCCCAACCGGATCAAGATCCAAATGTTGACGTGGCCGTACATCTCCCGTTTGAGCGGAAAACTCATACCAACCTCCTTTGTATGAGCCCTCCCATCAACGGGAAATGTGTATGTGTCCGATTTATGTCACATAGCTCTATGTCATAAAACGGGCACGTGAGTGGAAGGCCGCTCGACCTGGCAAGAGCCCCTGAAAACGACGCCCGATGGCTAGCCAATGTCATGCGGATAGCCTTCCATCGTGGCGGGTCCTACACTCAGTCAGATGGGACAAAATGGAAAGACCGATTTTATAATTTACAGATCCATTTTATTAAAAAAAATTCCGATAAATTCGGGCGGATATTTGTTGTAATTCGAACTTCCCTATGTAGTAAATCGACCGTTACCCTTGCAGATACAAATTGACAATGCAAGCAAGAAAAAAAAACAGAAAACTAAATGTGGATTATTTTTACCGATTCATTGTTTCAAACGTTTTAAGAGGCCTTTCATAACTTTCTCTATGTAAATGTACACGTTCATTTCCTTTTTTTTTTTTAATATTGACATAAAATTTTTCTTTAAATAAATACTAAAAGTTGAAAAAAAATTGTTCTAGTCGTAATTATATCACCTTCGTATCTCAATCATATGTTTACATGGAATATTATATTATTACATAATAATAAAATAAGAAATATTTTTAAAATACATCAACATCCCAGTGATAATATTTCTGTATTTGTATGCTATTTCGTTTTGTTTTCTTTTAGATTTTCCTTGTGCTAGCTATTTTGTGAAAATTATGTCGTCGTCGACAATATTTGCGTTTGCGCTAAAATTCTTTAAAGTTAAACGAACGTTCAACTAAAACCAAACTGCAAACTACTTTGCATTCTTCAACTTTTCATTCTTCAACTTTTCGTCAATTCGATGAGGGATTGATTTGCACAGGATATTTAACAGAAAATAGTATAGTTTCAAATGCAAAAAAAAACTATATTTAAAATGATAATTGAATTGATGCTTCTATAATTGACTCTATGAGTAACAGATCACTGTTATTCATTAGTTTCTTCTTCGTTGCACTTTTTAAAATATGTGCCTTGATCGATTCAAACCAAATTCAAATAGTTTTAGGTCTACCAATTATTCTGCCGACTTTGCGTTTTCCTTTTGCCGTTGGTCTTGTGAATTCGGTTCTGGCAAATTATCTCGTGGAACTAAATGCCAGTGGTTTTGCCCAATGGAAGTCCTAACGCACCTAAAGCTACGTTGAAATATAAAAATCTAACTTGATAGATAAGTCGTAAGATTTCCACCTTGTCAACCTGTTCCGCTGCCCAATCTTTGGGCCAGTTATCAAAACCCGTCTGGGCAATATCGCCAGCTGAGTCCAAGAGATCAAATAGCCTTCTTCCTCTTCCCACTTTAACCTGCAGCAGTTATCCAGCATGAAGTTCAGACATGCTTTAATGTGTGTCCAAATTAGTAGACCATAATCCAACTGCTTAAAATCAATAAAAATCCCCACCACACAAAATGAAAACGATACTAAGACCGATTAAAACCGCGTATTCAGCATCGAAAATTTCCCGATTTCATGACCAAAATTCAATTTCACAACTTCCACGAGACAAACTCTGCTCTAACACCCCACAAGCGCGAATCTTGCTGGCGGGCAGTTCACACTTGATATCTAATCTTGCGCATGATTTATGCGAGAAATGATAGAAATAAGCAGCGTAGATGAACTCGCTCTAACACACCACATGCGCAAATATTGCTGGCGGGCAACTTACACTTGGAAAATAAGTTTGGAAATATTCTTCGCGAGCAATTTCACTTGGCGCACTTCACCTTTACAGAAACCAAATGTCCAATCACCACTTAAATAAATGATAGCCTTATCGAGTTTGATCCAGCTCATAAGTGCTGTGGAAATTGTATCCGCATTTAATTGCTCGATTTCACGTCACTCTCGAGGTGATATTTTCGTTCAAGCGCCACTAGCTGGATATTTCACTTCGAACCCTCAACCAATTTTTTTTTCTTTCACAAAAAAACCCGTCAAGCAAAGAACTATAAAATATCTTCATATGATGGCTCCCGACCTGATCGCCGTGTTTTCCGTTTCTTGCCGCGATCTCCCGACTTTCCTCCTTGGCGATTTCAAGCGGACTCCCCGTTTTCACTTTTAGATCCGTCCAAAAACTTATCTTTTTCTTCATCCCGTGCCTACGGTGAATCCCTCAGCTGATTCCCACAGATCTGTTCGCTTTTCTTTCGTGATGTAATACACCGTTGAGGAGTAATATATGAGCGTTCCACAAACCCGGAATTTTATATGCAGATTTTAAAATGAAGTAAGGAAATTTGCTATGTAGGAAAGAAATTTAAATGAGGTAAAGAAAATTTAAATGGGATGAAGAAATTTAAGTAAAGTGAAGAAATTTTAACAATAGCAAGGAAATGAAAGTTTTAATTTGTTACGAAAGTTAAAACTCATGACGAATAAAATTAAATGGAGACATTTAAATTTTAATGTAAAGGAAAATTGATAAAAAATAACATTTGATAAGGTTTATATAATAAAAAAGTATTCTACAAAAATCTGTTTGCAAATAAAATCAATTACATATATTTTTTTTCTCCAATCTGGCACAAAACTCCGAGTAGGAGATAGGAAGGTTTTCGAGCAGTTTGATTGTGTGACTGCTCGATTAATACAAAAAATAAAGCCGAATATCCCTCTATTTAACTAATATAGTACATATCTGCTTAATCCGTCCTACATCTGTATAAAGTCATTTTCTTCCACATATCAAATGACTCAAAGAAGTCGAAACGCGTTTGCTCACACAACAAAGCAAGGCCCGACGGTTTTCTAAGAAAAACGAGCACGAGAGGATTCTGGAAATTATTGTACAATATTGAATATAGCTGATTACTTTGGGATTATTTATTGCTTCAGTCTTTCCTAAAAAAAATATTTCAACTTATAATTGGCGCTTTTAATAAAAAATCCATAGAATATTTTATTTTCTATTTTATTCATTTCGGACTTCTAAATGGAATGCAATGATGAAAAAACGTTGACTCGTTGTGTTCGAATATCTTTTGTAGGGTTATTAGAATTATGAAAAGCTATGTGGTTTGTCAATTATTTAGCAGCTGAATATGATTGGACGCAATCTTTCAATTTATTTAGGTTTTAATTGGCATGTCGCTGTATATGCTTTTTCAAAGTCCATGCTCCCGAAAATGATTTTTGCATATGTTACACTTATACATGTCGGGATTCGAATGTGAAATTATATGAGTTTTTAATCTACTGGCGGATGCAAAACATGTTCCACATAAATCGCACTTAAACAATTCGGGGTTTGAATGAAGAACTATGTATATGATTTTTCAATAGCTTAGGGCTTGCAAATGATTTGCCGCATTCTTCGCATTGAAACTGGTCTGGATTCGCATGCAAAACTTGATGGGTTCTTAAATTGAATGAATTTTGAAATGATTTATTGCACACATCACACTTGTATAAATTGGGATTTGAATGAAGAGCTTTATGTTCTTTCAATCTACTTGCAGTGGGAAACAATCTTCCACATAAGTTGCACTTAAACAAATCGGGTTTAGAATGGAACGCTATGTGGTTGGTCAATGTCTGAGCCCTTGAAAATGATTTCCCACATTGTTTGCAATTATATTTTTCTGGATAGGCATGCAGAGCTTTATGAGCTCTAATATACGATGGCCCTGTAAATGATTTGTTGCAGATGTCACAACGATATTTATTGGGATCCGTATGAAGAATTTTATGATGTTTGTAAGATGTTGTTGTTGTGAACTTTTTTCCACAAAGATCACACTTCAATAAATCTGGATTACTATGAAGAGACATATGATCTTTCAATAGTTTAGCCCATGCAAATGATTTCCCGCATTCATTGCATTTATACTGGTCCGGATTGGCATGCTTACTCAATACATGTGTCCTTAATCTCGATGAGAGCTTGTATGATTTTTTACATATTTCACACTTATATACATCGGGGTCCGAGTGCCAAGCTTCATGAAGAGCTTTATGATATTTCAATGTCTTGGCTCTTGCAAATGATTCGCTGCATTCATTGCATTTGTAGAGGTCTGGTCCGGGATGATAGCGCTTGTCATGCCTCCTTAAATTGTATGGTTGGGCAAATGATATGTTGCAAATTTCACATTTATATACATTGGGATTCAAATGTAAAGCTTCATTTCGTTTGAGTTCGTGAGCCGCTGAAAACGAATTACTATAGATGGTGCATAGATATGGGTCTCGATCCGAACCAATTGATGTAGGCTTTGTATGTCTTGTACGTGTGGAAAATCTGAAATAAACCAGATGTCAACTTCAAGGAATTGGGATATTGAGACATGTAATTTTATACAAACAAAACTTTCAAACGACTAGTTTATTTACGTGGTTTATCCGAAAAGCACTGTACCTGCTATATCTCTACGCCAGAATGCGCGGTAACCGGTTTTCCCACATAACTTCCTTGGATACTGCAGTTACCGGAGGGGCGGGTTTATGTATTTATTTTCAGAGTGGTTTGTTCGTTTGAATTTGCCCACGGCAGAATATAAAAGAAGCCTTCGCTACAAAATCACCCAGAACAACTTGGAAACTACCTCTATTGACTTTTTCTTTTTTAAGGTTTTGTAAAATAATTTTACAAAACCCTACTAGTTTCGCGACCAGTCTGTCCGTCTGTCCGTCTGTCCGTCTGTCCGTCTGTCCGTCCGTCCGTCCGTCCGTGTGTCACAGCAGTTTTTCTCGGAAACTACTTAAGCTAGAAACATCAAATTTTGTGTGTAGGTGTAAAGTGGTGATCTCTTCAAAGTTCATTTACAAAAAAATTTTATAAGGTATTTAAGGGGGGTCTCCCCATATAGGAGAGTGACCCTCCGGAAAAAAATTTCATTGAAGGTAGCCGATATGGGTATCAAATGAAAGGTCTTGATGAGAACTTTTCAAAACAGTTTGGCAAAATTTGCTTCGAGGGGCGCACAGGGAGGGGAAATACACGAACAATTTGTGTCCCCCCCCCCCTCGCGATTGGACACCTGTGATCCGAAAAATCTGAAAAAAATCAGGATTGTAGGCCTTGGTGAGTACAACAACAACAAATACATTAGAAGTCGCAATTCACTCAACTTTGTTAGTAATAGTATGATTTATCGATTTTATGTTTTCATGAATAAAATCTTAACGGTACCCATAAATTCAATGAAGATGTCAATTTTTAAGATCAATCTATCCTGAAAGTTTCATAAAGATTGAATCATATTTAGCGAAGTTATAGCGGTTTGAATTTTCCTGTATTACTATGGAACAATATGCGCTGCATTTATTACTATGGCAACATATGGCTATGGAACAACATGCGCTTTTTACCGACTCGGACACTACAGTTTTGCTAGGATTTGCATGGAAATTTCAGGAATGATAGGTGTCACGTATATCTTTGAGAATCGGTTCAGCTAGTGGTATCAGTAATCGTTAAACAAAATAGTGGCTGTTTTAAATGCGAAGATTGAATAATTTTGAGTTATTTTTTCCCAACTTCAGCGTTTAAGGTGCATGCTTTGAACACTCGATTCAATTTAATGAATGACTGAAGATGAGTACCTACAATTAATGCTCATAAGTGAAACAAGTCAAGGAGGTGGGAGAGAGCTCCTAGCAAAAGGGCTTTGTAACCATTCTAGGATTCGAAAAAATTGGCCATTAATCGATGATAACAGTACAGGAGAGTGGCCCCTGAAAAAAAAATTCATCAAACGTAGCCGATATGAGTATGAAATAAAAGTTTTCACGGGAGCTCTTCAAAACACTTGTTAAACCGTCAGTTTTTGCTTCAGTGAGGGCACAGGGGGGAAATACATGAAAAATGTGCTTCCCCCGTCGCGGATGGACATCTGAAATAATTATGCAGGGAGATATTTATGACCGAAAGCCTCAGAAGTCGAAATTCGTTCAACTTTTTTAATAATAGTATGATCTTCGTATTTCATATTTTCTCCAATAAAATCGTCTTTGACATGTTTCTTGATTTGATTCGATCTGGTGACTGCATTTTGTAAATTGAATATAAAACCCTTCTGACATGAGCGTAGGTCTGTTTACCCAACTTATTTTTCTTCTAGGTACCTAACCTATGTTAGGTGCGTATTGGCTATTGCTTAAGCGCAACAAGCCACCGATATATCGATTAATGTCTTCTGGGGACTTATGGTAGTATAGTGTTTTTTTCTAATTTTTCTTTATTGGCTTAGTGATTTTACTGTGTTAGTGTGTTAGTACCAGTTTGGAATGGTTAGAAGATTATTAAATCGAGTACTTTTCTTGGAATATTGAAAGTTAGTTTTGGAAATTGAGAGGATTATTCGCATGAAGTTAAAGTTCTAAGTTTGCTTCTTCAAGAAAGGCAATTAATTGAGTTAGTGCTTTTTCATTGTTTTTATTAAAAAATTTTGTTATAGGATAGTTATTTTGAAAGATTTCATACTTGTTCCTTAGAGTTTCAAAGTGTTCACAGTTTAGAATTCTGTGTTCAAGATCGTCTGTTATGTCGCACCACTCACATCCTTGGGATAGATCTATTTTCGCTTTTTTTAATATTTTGTGGTTGTATACTCTGTTGAGGAGAATTCTGTTTGTTTTAGCGTGCTTCTGTTTGGTGTGAAATCGTGAAACCATGTCAAAGTCAAAGTAAAAAGCGCTTTATTTAATACTTATTGTTATAAATCATAAAAGATAATATATAACAATAAAAAACATAATGGCCCAAATGGCTCTCTAAATTTATACGTTATCATTAACACATTTCATCAAAAAAAACTATAGCAAATTCAATTAATTAAGATTATTACATATCTTTAGAATTCAATTGGAAAAAGGAGAACAAACCAACCAACACTATCCTAAAACTATTTATAATTTAAACACAACAGTGAAACTTTGATCCAACACCTTATATGTTGTAACTTAATTCTAATAAAATGCAATCAAAAACTTTATCTTATACTAAAAAAATTCTATAACAATATTCCTAACCTAAGCGTTTAATCTGATCTCTAACGTAATATAGTAAACATAACATATACCTAACATATACCTAAGTTTTAACACAAATAAACCACAACCCTAAATGTAGCAATAATGAGCTGAAACTCAAAAAACTAAATAAAGAAAAAAAAACCAAAACTGAAAATAAACACGAATAACTTAGACATTGTCATTCAGCCACCAATACCTGGATTGCGCCGTCTCAATTCGATCAGCTTCAATGAATCTAGAAAATGAGTATCTCCATTGGAATGTTGGTCTCGTGTACTCAAATTTGGAGGATATTTTATCTTCCGTCGATATATGTGATATATGACTGGGACGCCGTCAGAATCAAAAACATATCGATTCACGTCCAAATACACGAATGCTTCTGGAGGAATGAAGCCAGTAGCGAGGCAAGTCGCAGTATACTCGTCTGTAGGGTGGAACGGCTGTGAAATCCAAGGGTTTTCACTCACAGTCACAGATCTTGCAATATGATTCCAAAGAAGTTTCAATATGAAGATATCGACTCTCGTCACTTCAGCAGTTTGATAAATTCTTCTATTCGATATATAATGTTTCCAATCCATCTCAGGCTTTCTGTACAAACCAGCACAAGCACGAAGACATTTCCTTTCGAAAACTCTTAATTTCTCCATAATATTAGCACTCTGGTTGCACCAGATCTAACATCCATATATCAAAACTGGTCTAATCATTTTGATCAATGTATTTGGAATGAAAGAGCTTTCGTAGGGCCATGGCTACTTTAAGTGCCTTACTGAGCATGATTTTCACATGTTCAGAATAGTACAGACACTGATCGAGATGAACACCGAGGTATCGAACACAGGATTTATGTGGAACCCGTTCTAGACTACCCTCGCCAGCCATGATGTGGAAATCTTTCCAATTACGTTCTACAGCAGGGAACAGCAGGGATAAAGATTCCATAACCTGCCCCCAAAAATATACGGACCCCTATAAAATTTAGTATTCTTATGAAAAGTACTACAAATTTGTTTTTGGCATAAACTACAGACTGACAGCTACAAAATGAGACCAACATTTTGATAATCGAATGGAAATTGTGGCTACAGTGAACGATGAAAGCCAGAGGTTGGACAAGAAAATTTACGTATTTTAGACAAATACATGTCTATGCCTCCTAAGCGTCATAAAAATTAGTATTTTCATGCAAATGACTACATATTTGCACTTGACGCAAACTGAACAAACGCAACTATAAGATAAGACCAAAATTTCAACAATCGGATTAAAATTACGGGCACAGTAAGCAATCAAAGCTGAAAATCTGCACAAAAACTGCACGTGTTCTAGAAACAGCAATTTCTAGATATTTTGCCTGAAACATGTTCCGACCATCAAAGCACTAGTTTGGGGTAAACTTTTAAATTAAAACGTAAAAACGCGAAATTCGCACGTTTAAGGGGAGAAAAAGCCATTTAAAGTTTTCGGGAGTTGACACGTGAAAAATTGGGATTTTTCTGGCTTTCAACTACTAAACCCGCCCTTAAACTTTTGCCAAATACCACAAATTTATATTTTTTGGAAAATTCAGACGCTGATCGATTCACTAACACCAAAATATAGCACATCGGTTGAAAAATCAAGCCACAGCAATGCCGTAAAGTGAAAAAGTTTCCATAACCTGCCCCCAAAAATATAAGGAACCTTATAAAAACTAGTGTTCTTATGAAAAGTACTACGAATTTGTATTTGACGTAAACTACAGACTGACAGCTACAAAATGAGACCAACGTTTTGATAATCGAATGGAAATTGTGGCTACAGTGAACGATGAAAGCCAGAGGTCGGACAAGGAAATTTACGTATTTTAGACAAATACATGTCTATGCCTCCTAAGCGTCATAAAAATTAGTATTTTCATGCAAATTACTACATATTTGCACTTGACGCAAACAAAACCAACGCAACTATAAGATAAGACCAAAATTTCAACAATCGGATTAAAATTACGGGCACAGTAAGCAATCAAAGCTGAAAATCTGCACAAAAACTGCACGTGTTCTAGAAACAGCAATTTCTAGATACTTTGCCTAAAACATGTTCCGACCATCAAAACACTAGTTTGGGGTAAACTTTTAAATTGAAACGTAAAAACGCGAAATTCGCACGTTTAAGGGGAGAAAAAGCCATTTAAAGTTTTGGGCAGTTGACACGTGAAAAATTGGGATTTTTCTGGCTTTCAACTGCTAAACCCGCCCTGAAACTTTTGCCAAATACCACAAATTTATAAATTTTGGAAAATTCAGACGCTGATTTATTCATTAACACCAAAATATGGCACATCGGTTGAAAAATCAAGCCACAGCAATACCGTAAATGGAAAAAGTTTCCATAACCTGCCCCAAAAATATAAGGAACCTTATAAAAACTAGTGTTCTTATGAAAAGTACTACGAGTTTGTATTTGACGTAAACTACAGACTGACAGCTACAAAATGAGACAAACATTTTGATAATCGAATGGAAATTGTGGCTACAGTGAACGATGAAACCTAGAGGTCGGACAAGGAAATTTACGTATTTTAGACAAATACATGTCTATGCCTCCTAAGCGTCATTAAAAATTAGTATTTTCATGCAAATTACTACACATTTGCACTTGACGCAAACTAAACAAACGCAACTATAAGATAAGACCAAAATTTCAACAATCGGATTAAAATTACGGGCACAGTAAGCAATCAAAGCTGAAAATCTGAACAAAACCTGCACGTGTTCTAGAAACAGCAATTTCTATGACTACTTTAAAGGCCTTACTGAGCATGATTTTCACATGTTCAGAATAGTATCGAACACAGGATTTATGTGGAACCCGTTTTAGACTACCCTCGCCAGCCATGATGTGGAAATCTTTCCAATTACGTTCTACAGCAGGGAACAGCAGGGAAAAAGATTCCATAACCTGCCCCCAAAAATATACGGACCCCTATAAAAATTAATATTCTTATGAAAAGTACTTCAAATTTGTTTTTGGCATAAACTACAGAATGACAGCTACAAAATGAGACCAACATTTTGATAATCGAATGGAAATTGTGGCTACAGTGAACGATGAAAGCCAGAGGTCGGACAAGGAAATTTACGTATTTTAGACAAATACATGTCTATGCCTCCTAAGCGTCATAAAAATTAGTATTTTCATGCAAACTACTACATATTTGCACTTGACGCAAACTAAACCAACGCAACTATAAGATAAGACCGAAATTTCAACAATCGGATTAAAATTACGGGCACAGTAAGCAATCAAAGCTGAAAATCTGCACAAAAACTGCACGTGTTCTAGAAACAGCAATTTCTAGATATTTTGCCTAAAACATGTTCCGACCATCAAAACACTAGTTTGGGGTAAACTTTTAAATTAAAACGTAAAAACGCGAAATTCGCACGTTTGAGGGGAGAAAAAGCCATTTAAAGTTTTGGGCAGTTGACACGTGAAAAATTGGGATTTTTCTGGCTTTCAACTACTAAACCCGCCCTTAAACTTTTGCCAAATACCACAAATTTATACTTTTTGGAAAATTCAGACGCTGATTTATTCATTAACACCAAAATATAGCACATCGGTTGAAAAATCAAGCCACAGCAATGCCGTAAAGGGAAAAAGTTTCCATAACCTGCCCCAAAAATATAAGGAACCTTATAAAAATTAGTATTCTTATGAAAAGTACTACAAATTTGTATTTGACGTAAACTACAGACTGACAGCTACAAAATGAGACAAACATTTTGATAATCGAATGGAAATTGTGGCTACAGTGAACGATGAAACCCAGAGGTCGGACAAGGAAATTTACGTATTTTAGACAAATACATGTCTATGCCTCCTAAGCGTCATAAAAATGAGTATTTTCATGCAAATTACTACACATTTGCACTTGACGCAAACTAAACAAACGCAACTATAAGATAAGACCAAAATTTCAACAATCGGATTAAAATTACGGGCACATTAAGCAATCAAAGCTGAAAATCTGAACAAAACCTGCACGTGTTCTAGAAACAGCAATTTCTAGATATTTCGCCTAAAACATGTTCCGACCATCAAAACACTAGTTTGGGGTAAACTTTGAAATTAAAGCGTAAAAACGCGAAATTCACACTTTTAAGGGGAGAAAAAGCCATTTAAAGCTTTGGGGAGTTGACACGTGAAAAATTGGGATTTTTCCGGCTATCGATTACTAAACCCGGCCTTAAACTTTTGCCAAATACCACAAATTTATACTTTTTGGAAAATTCAGACGCTGATCTATTCATGAACACCAAAATATAGCACATCGGTTGAAAAATCAAGCCACAGCAATGCCGTAAAGGGAAAAAGTTTCCATAACCTACCCCCAAAAATATAAGGAACCTTATAAAAACTAGTGTTCTTATGAAAAGATCTACGAATTTGTATTTGACGTAAACTACAGACTGACAGCTACAAAATGAGACCAATATTTTGATAATCGAATGGAAATTGTGGCTACAGTGAACGATGAAAGCCAGAGGTCGGACAAGGAAATTTACGTATTTTAGACAAATACATGTCTATGCCTCCTAAGCGTCATAAAAATTAGTATTTTCATGCAAATGACTACATTTTTGCTTTTGACGCAAACTAAACCAACGCAACTATATGATAAGACCAAAACTTCAACAATCGGATTAAAATTACGGGCACAGTAAGCAAGCAAAGCTGAAAATCTGCACACAAACTGCACGTGCTCTAGAAAAATCTGCACAAAAACTGCAGGTGTTCTAGAAACAGCAATTTCTAGATCTTTTGCCTAAAACATGTTCCGACCATCAAAACACTAGTTTGGGGTAAACTTTTAAATTAAAACGTAAAAACGTGAAATTCGCACGTTTAAGGGGAGAAAAAGCCATTTAAAAGTTTTGGGGAGTTGACACGTGAAAAATTGGGATTTTTCTGGTTTTCAACTGCTAAACCCGCCCTTAAACTTTTGCCAAATACCACAAATTTATACTTTTTGGAAAGTCCAGACGCTGATCTATTCATTAACACCAAAATATAGCACATCGGTTGAAAAATCAAGCCACAGCAATGCCGTAAGGGAAAAAGTTTCCATAACCTGCCCCCAAAAATATAAGGAACCTTATAAAAATTAGTATTCTTATGAAAAGTACTACAAATTTGTATTTGACGTAAATGACAGACTGACAGCTACAAAATGAGACCAACGTTTTGATAATCGGATGGAAATTGTGGCTATAGTGAATGATGGAAGCCAGAGGTCGGACAAGGAAATTTACGTATTTTAGACAAATATATGTCTATGCCTCCTAAGCGTCATAAAAATTAGTATTTTCATGCAAATTATTACATATTTGCACTTAACGCAAACTAAACCAACGCAACTAAAAGATAAGACCAGAATTTCAACAATCGGATTAAAATTACGGGCACAGTAAGCAAGCAAAGCTGAAAATCTGCACACAAACTGCACGTGCTCTAGAAAAATCTGCACAAAAACTGCACGTGTTCTAGAAACGGCAATTTCTAGATATTTTGCCTAAAACATGTTCCGACCATCAAAACACTAGTTTGGGGTAAACTTTTAAATTAAAACGTAAAAACGCGAAATTCGCACGTTTAAGGGGAGAAAAAGCCATTTAAAGTTTTGGGCAGTTGACACGTGAAAAATTGGGATTTTTCTGGCTTTCAACTACTAAACCCGCCCTTAAACTTTTGCCAAATACCACAAATTTATACTTTTTGGAAAATTCAGATGCTGATCTATTCATTAACACCAAAATATAGCACATCGGTTGAAAAATCAAGCCACAGCAATGCCGTAAAGGGAAAAAGTTTCCATAACCTGCCCCCAAAAATATAAGGAACCTTTAAAAGTTAGTATTCTTATGAAAAGTACTCTGACTTTGTATTTGACGTAAACTACACACTGACAGCTACAAAATGAGACTAACGTTTTGATAATCGAATGGAAATTGTGACTAAAGTGAACGATGAAAGCCAGAGGTCGGACAAGGAAATTTACGTATTTTAGACAAATACATGTCTATGCCTCCTAAGCGTCATAAAAATTAGTATTTTCATGCAAATTACTACATATTTGCACTTGACGCAAACAAAACAAACGCAACTATTAGATAAAGCCAAAATTTCAACAATCCGATTAAAATTACGGGCACAGTAAGCAATCAAAGCTGAAAATCTGCACAAAAACTGCACGTGTTCTAGAAACAGCAATTTCTAGATATTTTGCCTCAAACATGTTCCGACCATCAAAACACTAGTTTGGGGTAAACTTTTAAATTAAAACGTAAAAACGCGAAATTCGCACGTTTAAGGGGAGAAAAAGCCATTTAAAGTTTTGGGGAGTTGACACGTGAAAAATTGGGATTTTTCTGGTTTTCAACTACTAAACCCGCCCTTAAACTTTTGCCAAATACCACAAATTTATACTTTTTGGAAAATTCAGACGCTGATCTATTCATTAACACCAAAATATAGCACATCGCTTGAAAAATCAAGCCACAGCAATGCCGTAAAGGGAAAAAGTTTCCATAACCTGCCCCCAAAAATATAAGGAACCTTATAAAAACTAGTGTTCTTATGAAAAGTACTACAAATTTGTATTTGACGTAAACTACAGACTGACAGCTACAAAACGAGACCAACATTTTGATAATCGAATGGAAATTGTGGCTAGTGAACGATGAAAGCCAGAGGTCGGACAAGGAAATTTACGTATTTTAGACAAATACATGTCTATGCCTCCTAAGCGTCATAAAAATGAGTATTTTCATGCAAATTACTACACATTTGCACTTGACGCAAACTAAACAAACGCAACTATAAGATTAGACCAAAATTTCAACAATCCGATTAAAATTACGGGCACAGTAAGCAATCAAAGCTGAAAATCTGCACAAAAACTGCACGTGTTCTAGAAACAGCAATTTCTAGATATTTTGCCTAAAACATGTTCCGACCATCAAAACACTAGTTTGGGGTAAACTTTGAAATTAAAGCGTAAAAACGCGAAATTCACACTTTTAAGGGGAGAAAAAGCCATTTAAAGCTTTGGGGAGTTGACACGTGAAAAATTGGGATTTCTCCGGCTATCGATTACTAAGCCCGGCCTTTAACTTTTGCCAAATACCACAAATTTATACTTTTTGGAAAATTCAGACGCTGACCTATTCATTAACACCAAAATATAGCACATCGTTTGAAAAATCAAGCCACAGCAATGCCGTAAAGGGAAAAAGTTTCCATAACCTGCCCCAAAAATATCAGGAACCTTATAAAAACTAGTATTCTCAGGAAAAGTACTAGGAATTTTTATTTGACGTAAACAACAGACAGACAGCTACAAAATGAGACCAACATTTTGATAATCGAATGGAAATTGTGGCTACAGTGAACGATGAAAGCCAGAGGTCGGACAAGGAAATTTACGTATTTTAGACATATACATGTCTATGCCTCCTAAGCGTCATAAAAATAATATTAGTATTTTCATGCAAATTACTACATATTTGCACTTGACGCAAACTAAACAAACGCAACAATAAGACAAGACCAAAATTTCAACAATCGGATTAAAATTACGGGCACAGTAAGCAATCAAAGCTGAAAATCTGCACAAAAACTGCACGTGTTCTAGAAACCGCAATTTCTAGATATTTTGCCTAAAACATGTTCCGACCATCATAACACTAGTTTGGGGTAAACTTTTAAATTAAAACGGAAAAACGCGAAATTCGCACGTTTAAGGGGAGAAAAAGCCATTTAAAGTTTTGGGGAGTTGACACGTGAGAAATTGGGATTTTTCTGGCTTTCAACTACTAAGCCCGCCCTTAAACTTTTGCCAAATACCACAAATTTATACTTTTTGGAAAATTCAGACAATGATCTATTCATGAACACCAAATTATAGCACATCGGTTGAAAAATCAAGCCACAGCAATGCCGTAAAGGGAAAAAGTTTACATAACCTGCCCCCAAAAATATAAGGAACCTTATAAAAACTAGTGTTCTTATGAAAAGTACTACGAATTTGTATTTGACGTAAACTACAGACTGACAGCTACAAAATGAGACCAACATTTTGATAATCGAATGGAAATTGTGGCTACAGTGAAGGATGGAAGCCAGAGGTCGGACAAGGAAATTTACGTATTTTAGACAAATATATGTCTATGCCTCCTAAGCGTCATAAAAATTAGTATTTTCATGCAAATTATTACATATTTGCACTTGACGCAAACTAAACCAACGCAACTAAAAGATAAGACCAGAATTTCAACAATCGGATTAAAATTACGGGCACAGTAAGCAAGCAAAGCTGAAAATCTGCACACAAACTGCACGTGCTCTAGAAAAATCAGCACAAAGCTGCACGTGTTCTAGAAACGGCAATTTCTAGATATTTTGCCTAAAACATGTTCCGACCATCAAAACACTAGTTTGGGGTAAACTTTTAAATTGAAACGTAAAAACGCGAAATTCGCACGTTTAAGGGGAGAAAAAGCCATTTAAAGTTTTGGGGAGTGGACACGTGAAAAATTGGGATTTTTCTGGCTTTCAACTACTAAACCCGCCCTTAAACTTTTGCCAAATACCACAAATTTATACTTTTTGGAAAATTCAGATGCTGATCTATTCATTAACACCAAAATATAGCACATCGGTTGAAAAATCAAGCCACAGCAATGCCATAAGGGAAAAAGTTTCCATAACCTGCCCCCAAAAATATAAGGAGGCTTATAAAAATTAGTATTCTTATGAAAAGCACTACAAATTTGTATTTGACGTAAACTACAGACTGACAGCTACAAAATGAGGCCAACGTTTTGATAATCGAATGGAAATTGTGGCTACAGTGAACGATGAAAGCCAGAGGTCGGACAAGGAAATTTACGTATTTTAGACAAATACATGTCTATGCCTCCTAAGCGTCATAAAAATTAGTATTTTCATGCAAGTTACTACATATTTGCACTTGACGCAAACTAAACAAACGCAACTATAAGATAAGACCAAAATTTCAACAATCGGATTAAAATTGCGGGCACAGTAAGCAATCAAAGCTGAAAATCTGCACAAAAACTGCACGTGTTCTAGAAACAGCAATTTCTAGATATTTTGCCTAAAACATGTTCCGACCATCAAAACACTAGTTTGGGGTAAACTTTTAAATTAAAACGTAAAGACGCGAAATTCGCACGTTTAAGGGGAGAAAAAGCCATTTAAAGTTTTGGGGAGTTGACACGTGAAAAATTGGGATTTTTCTGGCTTTCAACTACTAAACCCGCCCTTAAACTTTTATCAAATACCACAAATCTATACTTTTTGGAAAATACAGACGCTGATCTATTCATAAACACCAAAACATAGCAAATCGGTTGAAAAATCCAGCCCCAGCAATGCCGTAAAGGGAAAAAGTTTCGACAACCTGCCCCAAAAATATAAGGGACCTTATAAAAATTAGTATTCTCACGAAAAGTACTACAAATTTGTATTTTCCGTAGACTACAGACTGACAGCTACAAAATGAGACCAACGTTTTGATAATCGAATGGAAATTGTGGCTACAGTGAACGATGAAAGCCAGAGGTCGGACAAGGAAATTTACGTATTTTAGACAAATACATGTCTATGCCTCCTAAGCGTCATAAAAATTAGTATTTTCATGCAAACTACTACATATTTGCACTTGACGCAAACTAAACAAACGCAACTATAAGATAAGACCAAAATTTCAACAATCGGATTAAAATTACGGGCACAGCTGAAAATCTGCACAAAAACTGCACGTGTTCTAGAAACAGCAATTTCTAGATATTTTGCCTGAAACATGTTCCGACCATCAAAACACTCGTTTGGGGTAAACTTTTAAATTGAAACGTAAAAACGCGAAATTCGCACGTTTAGCGGGAGAAAAAGCCATTTAAAGTTTTGGGGAGTTGACACGTGAAAAATTGGGATTTTTCTGGCTTTCAACTACTAAACCCGCCCTTAAACTTTTCCCAAATACCACAAATTTATACTTTTTGAAAAATTCAGACGCTGATCTATTCATTAACACCAAAATATAGCACATCGGTTGAAAAATCAAGCCACAGCAATGCCGTAAAGGGAAAAGTTTGCATAACCTGCCCCCAAAAATATAAGGAACCTTATAAAAATTAGTATTCTTATGAACAGTACTACAAATTTGTATTTGACGTAAACTACAGACTGACAGCTACACAATGAGACCAACATCTTGATAATCGAATGGAAATTGTGGCTACAGTGAACGATGAAAGCCAGAGGTCGGACAAGGAAATTTACGTATTTTAGACAAATACATGTCTATGCCTCCTAAGCGTCATAAAAATTAGTATTTGTATGCAAATTACTAAATATTTGCACTTGACAAACTAAACAAACGCAACTATAAGATAAGACCAAAATTTCAACAATCGGATTAAAATTACGGGCACAGCTGAAAATCTGCACAAAAACTGCACGTGTTCTAGAAACAGCAATTTCTAGATATTTTGCCTGAAACATGTTCGGACCATCAAAACACTAGTTTGGGGTAAACTTTTAAATTAAAACGTAAAATCGCGAAATTCGCACGTTTAAGGGGAGAAAAGGCCATCTAACGTTTTGGGGAGTTGACACGTGAAAAATTGAGATTTTTCTGGCTTTCAACTACTAAACCCGCCCTTAAACTTTTACCAAATACCAAAAATTTATAGTTTTTGGAAAATTCAGACGCTGATCTATTCATGAACACCAAAATATAGCACATCGGTTGAAAAATCAAGCCACAGCAATGCCGTAAAGGGAAAAAGTTTCCATAACCTGCCCCCAAAAATATAATTAGTCTGATAAAAATTATATTCTTATGAAAAGTACTACGAATTTGTATTTGACGTAAACTACAGACTGATAGCTACAAAATGAGACCAACATTTTGATAATCGCATGGAAATTGTGGCTACACTGAGCGATGAGAGCCAGAGGTCGGACAAGGAAATTTACGTATTTTGGACAAATACATGTCTATGCCTCCTAAGCGTCATAAAAATTAGTATTTTCATGCAAATTACTACATATTTGCACTTGACGCAAACTAAACAAACGCAACTATAAGATAAGACCAAAATTTCAACAATCGGATTAAAATTACGGGCACAGTAAGCAATCAAAGGTGAAAATCTACACAAAAACTGCACGTGTTCTAGAAACAGCAATTTCTAGATATTTTGCCTAAAACATGTTCCGACCATCAAAACACTAGTTTGGGGTAAACTTTTAAATTAAAACGTAAAAACGCGAAATTCACCCGTTTAAGGGGAGAAAAAGCCATTTAAAGCTTTGGGGAGTTGACACGTGAAAAATTGGTATTTTTTTGGCATTTAACTGCTAAACCCGCCCTTAAACTTTTGCCAAATACCACAAATTTATACTTTTGGAAAATTCAGATGCTGATCTATTCAATAACACCAAAATATAGCACATAGGTTGAAAAATCAAGCCGCAGCAATGCCGTAAAGGGAAAAAGTTTCCATAACCTGCCCCCAAAAATATAAGGAACCTTATAAAAATTAGTATTCTTATGAAAGGTACTATGACTTTGTAATTAACGTAAATTACAGACTGACAGCTACAAAATGAGACCAACATTTTGATAATCGAATGGAAATTGTGACTACAGTGAACGATGAAAGCCAGAGGTCGGACAAGGAAATTTATGTATTTTAGACAAATACATGTCTATGCCTCCTATGCGTCAGAAAAATTTGTATTTTCATGCAAACTACTACATATTTGCACTTGACGCAAACTAAACAAACGCAACTATAAGATAAGACCAAAATTTCAACAATCGGATTAAAATTACGGGCACAGTAAGCAATCATAGCTGAAAATCTGCACAAAAACTGCACGTGTTCTAGAAACAGCAATTTCTAGATATTTTGCCTCAAACATGTTCCGACCATCATAACACTAGTTTGGGGTAAACTTTTAAATTAAAACGTAAAAACGCGAAATTCGCACGTTTAAGGGGAGAAAAAGCCATTTAAAGTTTTGGGGAGTTGACACGTGAAAAATTGGGATTTTTCTGGCTTTCAACTACTAAACCCGCCCTTAAACTTTCGCCAAATACCACAAATTTATATTTTTTGGAAAATTCAGATGCTGATCTATTCATCAACACCAAAATATAGCACATCGGTTGAAAAATCAAGCCACAGCAATGCCGTAAAGGGAAAAAGTTTCCATAACCTGCCCCCAAAAATATAAGGAGGCTTATAAAAATTAGTATTCTTATGACAAGTACTACAAATTTGTATTTGACGTAAACTACAGACTGACAGCTACAAAATGAGGCCAACGTTTTGATAATCGAATGGAAATTGTGGCTACAGTGAACGATGAAAGCCAGAGGTCGGACAAGGAAATTTACGTATTTTAGACAAATACATGTCTATGCCTCCTAAGCGTCATAAAAATTAGTATTTTCATGCAAGTTACTACATATTTGCACTTGACGCAAACTAAACAAACGCAACTATAAGATAAGACCAAAATTTCAACAATCGGATTAAAATTGCGGGCACAGTAAGCAATCAAAGCTGAAAATCTGCACAAAAACTGCACGTGTTCTAGAAACAGCAATTTCTAGATATTTTGCCTAAAACATGTTCCGACCATCAAAACACTAGTTTGGGGTAAACTTTTAAATTAAAACGTAAAAACGCGAAATTCGCACGTTTAAGGGGAGAAAAAGCCATTTAAAGTTTTGGGGAGTTGACACGTGAAAAATTGGGATTTTTCTGGCTTTCAACTACTAAACCCGCCGTTAAACTTTTATCAAATACCACAAATCTATACTTTTTGGAAAATACAGACGCTGATCTATTCATAAACACCAAAACATAGCAAATCGGTTGAAAAATCCAGCCCCAGCAATACCGTAAAGGGAAAAAGTTTCGACAACCTGCCCCAAAAATATAAGGGACCTTATAAAAATTAGTATTCTTACGAAAAGTACTACAAATTTGTATTTTCCGTAGACTACAGACTGACAGCTACAAAATGAGACCAACGTTTTGATAATCGAATGGAAATTGTGGCTACAGTGAACGATGAAAGCCAGAGGTCGGACAAGGAAATTTACGTATTTTAGACAAATACATGTCTATGCCTCCTAAGCGTCATAAAAATTAGTATTTTCATGCAAACTACTACATATTTGCACTTGACGCAAACTAAACAAACGCAACTATAAGATACGACCAAAATTTCAACAATCGGATTAAAATTACGGGCACAGCTGAAAATCTGCACAAAAACTGCACGTGTTCTAGAAACAGCAATTTCTAGATATTTTGCCTAAAACATGTTCCGACCATCAAAACACTAGTTTGGTGTAAACTTTTAAGTTAGAACGTAAAAACGCGAAATTCGCACGTTTAAGGGGAGAAAAAGCCATTTAAAGCTTTGCGGAGTTGACACGTGAAAAATTGGGATTTTTCTGGCTTTTAACTGCTAAACCCGCCCTTAAACTTTTGCCAAATACCACAAATTTATACTTTTTGGAAAATTCAGACGCTGATCTATTCATTAACACCAAAATATAGCACATCGGTTGAAAAATCAAGCCACAGCAATGCCGTAAAGGGAAAAAGTTTCCATAACCTGCCCCCAAAATATAAGGAACCTTATAAAAATTAGTATTTTTATGAAAAGTACTACAAATTTGTATTTGACGTAAACTACAGACTGACAGCTACGAAATGAGACCAACGTTTTGATAATCGAATGGAAATTGTGGCTACAGTGAACGATGAAAGCCAGAGGTCGGACAAGGAAATTTACGTATTTTAGACAAATACATGTCTATGCCTCCTAAGCGTCATAAAAATTAGTATTTTCATGCAAATTACTACATATTTGCACTTGACGCAAACTAAACAAACGCAACTATAAGATAAGACCAAAATTTCAACAATCGGATTAAAATTACGGGCACAGTAAGCAATCAAAGGTGAAAATCTACACAAAAACTGCACGTGTTCTAGAAACAGCAATTTCTAGATATTTTGCCTAAAACATGTTCCGACCATCAAAACACTAGTTTGGGGTAAACTTTTAAATTAGAACGTAAAAACGCGAAATTCACACGTTTTAGGGGAGAAAAAGCCATTTAAAGTTTTGGGCAGTTGACACGTGAAAAATTGGGATTTTTCTGGCTTTCAACTACTAAGCCCGCCCTTAAACTTTCGCCAAATACCACAAATTTATACTTTTTGGAAAATTCAGATGCTGATCTATTCAATAACACCAAAATATAGCACATAGGTTGAAAAATCAAGCCACAGCAATGCCGTAAAGGGAAAAAGTTTCCATAACCTGCCCCAAAAATATAAGGAACCTTATAAAAATTAGTATTCTTATGAAAGGTACTATGACTTTGTAATTAACGTAAACTACAGACTGACAGCTACAAAATGAGACCAACATTTTGATAATCGAATGGAAATTGTGGCTACAGTGAACGATGAAAGCCAGAGGTCGGACAAGGAAATTTATGTATTTTAGACAAATACATGTCTATGTCTCCTATGCGTCAGAAAAATTTGTATTTTCATGCAAATTACTACATATTTGCACTTGACGCAAACTGAACAAACGCAACTATAAGATAAGACCAAAATTTCAACAATCGGATTAAAATTACGGGCACAGTAAGCAATCATAGCTGAAAATCTGCACAAAAACTGCACGTGTTCTAGAAACAGCAATTTCTAGATATTTTGCCTCAAACATGTTCCGACCATCATAACACTAGTTTGAGGTAAACTTTTAAATTAAAACGTAAGAACGCGAAATTCGCACGTTTAAGGGGAGAAAAAGCCATTTAAAGTTTTGGGGAGTTGACACGTGAAAAATTGGGATTTTTCTGGCTTTCAACTACTAAACCCGCCCTTAAACTTTTGCCAAATACCACAAATTTATATTTTTTGGAAAATTCAGATGCTGATCTATTCATCAACACCAAAATATAGCACATCGGTTGAAAAATCAAGCCACAGCAATGCCGTAAAGGGAAAAAGTTTCCATAACCTGCCCCCAAAAATATAAGGAGGCTTATAAAAATTAGTATTCTTATGACAAGTACTACAAATTTGTATTTGACGTAAACTACAGACTGACAGCTACAAAATGAGGCCAACGTTTTGATAATCGAATGGAAATTGTGGCTACAGTGAACGATGAAAGCCAGAGGTCGGACAAGGAAATTTACGTATTTTAGACAAATACATGTCTATGCCTCCTAAGCGTCATAAAAATTAGTATTTTCATGCAAGTTACTACATATTTGCACTGACGCAAACTAAACAAACGCAACTATAAGATAAGACCAAAATTTCAACAATCGGATTAAAATTGCGGGCACAGTAAGCAATCAAAGCTGAAAATCTGCACAAAAACTGCACGTGTTCTAGAAACAGCAATTTCTAGATATTTTGCCTAAAACATGTTCCGACCATCAAAACACTAGTTTGGGGAAAACTTTTAAATTAAAACGTAAAAACGCGAAATTCGCACGTTTAAGGGGAGAAAAAGCCATTTAAAGTTTTGGGGAGTTGACACGTGAAAAATTGGGATTTTTCTGGCTTTCAACTACTAAACCCGCCCTTAAACTTTTGCCAAATACCACAAATTTATACTTTTTGGAAAATTCAGATGCTGATCTATTCATTAACACCAAAATATAGCACATCGGTTGAAAAATCAAGCCACAGCAATGCCATAAGGGAAAAAGTTTCCATAACCTGCTCCCAGAAATATAAGGAGGCTTATAAAAATTAGTATTCTTATGACAAGTACTACAAATTTGTATTTGACGTAAACTACAGACTGACAGCTACAAAATGAGGCCAACGTTTTGATAATCGAATGGAAATTGTGGCTACAGTGAACGATGAAAGCCAGAGGTCGGACAAGGAAATTTACGTATTTTAGACAAATACATGTCTATGCCTCCTAAGCGTCATAAAAATTAGTATTTTCATGCAAGTTACTACATATTTGCACTTGACGCAAACTAAACAAACGCAACTATAAGATAAGACCAAAATTTCAACAATCGGATTAAAATTGCGGGCACAGTAAGCAATCAAAGCTGAAAATCTGCACAAAAACTGCACGTGTTCTAGAAACAGCAATTTCTAGATATTTTGCCTAAAACATGTTCCGACCATCAAAACACTAGTTTGGGGTAAACTTTTAAATCAAAACGTAAAAACGCGAAATTCGCACGTTTAAGGGGAGAAAAAGCCATTTAAAGTTTTGGGGAGTTGACACGTGAAAAATTGGGATTTTTCTGGCTTTCAACTGCTAAACCCGCCGTTAAACTTTTATCAAATACCACAAATCTATACTTTTTGGAAAATACAGACGCTGATCTATTCATAAACACCAAAACATAGCAAATCGGTTGAAAAATCCAGCCCCAGCAATACCGTAAAGGGAAAAAGTTTCAACAACCTGCCCCAAAAATATAAGGGACCTTATAAAAATTAGTATTCTTACGAAAAGTACTACAAATTTGTCTTTTCCGTAGACTACAGACTGACAGCTACAAAATGAGACCAACGTTTTGATAATCGAATGGAAATTGTGGCTACAGTGAACGATGAAAGCCAGAGGTCGGACAAGGAAATTTACGTATTTTAGACAAATACATGTCTATGCCTCCTAAGCGTCATAAAAATTAGTATTTTCATGCAAACTACTACATATTTGCACTTGACGCAAACTAAATCAACGCAACTATAAGATAAGACCAAAATTTCAAAAATCGGATTAAAATTACGGGCACAGCTGAAAATCTGCACAAAAACTGCACGTGTTCTAGAAACAGCAATTTCTAGATATTTTGCCTGAAACATGTTCCGACCATCAAAACACTAGTTTGGTGTAAACTTTTAAGTTAGAACGTAAAAACGCGAAATTCGCACGTTTAAGGGGAGAAAAAGCCATTTAAAGCTTTGCGGAGTTGACACGTGAAAAATTGGGATTTTTCTGGCTTTCAACTACTAAACCCGCCCTTAAACTTTTGCCAAATACCACAAATTTATACTTTTTGGAAAATTCAGACGCTGATCTATTCATTAACACCAAAATATAGCACATCGGTTGAAAAATCAAGCCACAGCAATGCCGTAAAGGGAAAAAGTTTCCATAACCTGCCCCAAAAATATAAGGAACCTTATAAAAATTAGTATTCTTATGAAAAGTACTACAAATTTGTATTTGACGTAGACTACAGACTGACAGCTACAAAATGAGGCCAACGTTTTGATAATCGAATGGAAATTGTGGCTACAGTGAACGATGAAAGCCAGAGGTCGGACAAGGAAATTTACGTATTTTAGACAAATACATGTCTATGCCTCCTAAGCGTCATAAAAATTAGTATTTTCATGCAAATTACTACATATTTGCACTTGACGCAAACTAAACAAACGCAACTATAAGATAAGACCAAAATTTCAACAATCGGATTAAAATTACGGGCACAGTAAGCAATCAAAGCTGAAAATCTGCACAAAAACTGCACGTGTTCTAGAAACAGCAATTTCTAGATATTTTGCCTGAAACATGTTCCGACCATCAAAACACTCGTTTGGGGTAAACTTTTAAATTGAAACGTAAAAACGCGAAATTCGCACGTTTAGCGGGAGAAAAAGCCATTTAAAGTTTTGGGCAGTTGACACGTGAAAAATTGGGATTTTTCTGGCTTTCAACTACTAAACCCGCCCTTAAACTTTTGCCAAATACCACAAATTTATACTTTTTGGAAAATTCAGACGCTGATCTATTCATTAACACCAAAATATAGCACATCGGTTGAAAAATCAAGCCACAGCAATGCCGTAAAGGGAAAAAGTTTCCATAACCTGCCCCAAAAATATAAGGAACCTTATAAAAATTAGTATTCTTATGAAAAGTACTACAAATTTGTATTTGACGTAGACTACAGACTGACAGCTACAAAATGAGGCCAACGTTTTGATAATCGAATGGAAATTGTGGCTACAGTGAACGATGAAAGCCAGAGGTCGGACAAGGAAATTTACGTATTTTAGACAAATACATGTCTATGCCTCCTAAGCGTCATAAAAATTAGTATTTTCATGCAAATTACTACATATTTGCACTTGACGCAAACTAAACAAACGCAACTATAAGATAAGACCAAAATTTCAACAATCGGATTAAAATTACGGGCACAGTAAGCAATCAAAGCTGAAAATCTGCACAAAAACTGCACGTGTTCTAGAAACCGCAATTTCTAGATATTTTGCCTAAAACATGTTCCGACCATCAAAACACTAGTTTGGTGTAAACTTTTAAATTAGAACGTAAAAACGCGAAATTCACACGTTTAAGGGGAGAAAAAGCCATTTAAAGCTTTGGGGAGTCGACACGTGAAAAATTGGTATTTTTTTGGCATTTAACTGCTAAACCCGCCCTTAAACTTTTGCCAAATACCACAAATTTATACTTTTTGGAAAATTCAGACGCTGATCTATTCATTAACACCAAAATATAGCACATCGGTTGAAAAATCAAGCCACAGCAATGCCGTAAGGGGAAAAAGTTTCCATGACCTGCCCCCAAAAATATAAGGAACCTTATAAAAATTAGTATTCTTATGAAAAGTACTACAAATTTGTATTTGACGTAAACTACAGACTGACAGCTACACAATGAGACCAACATCTTGATAATCGAATGGAAATTGTGGCTACAGTGAACGATGAAAGCCAGAGGTCGGACAAGGAAATTTACGTATTTTAGACAAATACATGTCTATGCCTCCTAAGCGTCATAACAATTAGTATTTTCATGCAAATTACTACATATTTGCACTTGACAAACTAAACAAACGCAACTATAAGAAAAGACCAAAATTTCAACAATCGGATTAAAATTACGGGCACAATAAGCAATCAAAGCTGAAAATCTGCACAAAAACTGCACGTGTTCTAGAAACAGCAATTTCTAGATACTTTGCCTGAAACATTTTCCGACCATCAAAACACTAGTTTGGGGTAAACTTTTAAATTAGAACGTAAAAACGCGAAATTCGCATGTTTAAGGGGAGAAAATTCCATTTAAAGTTTTGGGTAGTTGACACGTGAAAAATTGGGATTTTTCTGGCTTTCAACTACTAAACCAGCCCTTAAACTTTTGCCAAATATCACAAATTTATACTTTTTGGAAAACTCAGACGCTGATCTATTCATTAACACCAAAATATAGCAAATCGGTTGAAAAATCCAGCCCCAGCAATGCCGTAAGGGAAAAAGTTTCCATAACCTGCCCCAAAAATATCAGGAGGCTAATAAAAATTAGTATTCTTATGAAAAGTACTACAAATTTGTATTTGACGTAAACTACAGACTGACAGCTACAAAATGAGACCAACGTTTTGATAATCGAATGGAAATTGTGGCTACAGTGAACGATGAAAGCCAGAGGTCGGACAAGGAAATTTACGTATTTTAGACAAATACATGTCTATGCCTCCTAAGCGTCATAAAAATTAGTATTTTCATGCAAATTACTACATATTTGCACTCAACGCAAACAAAACCAACGCAACTATAAGATAAGACCAAAATTTCAACAATCGGATTAAAACTACGGGCACAGTAAGCAATCAAAGCTGAAAATCTGCACAAAAACTGCACGTGTTCTGGAAACAGCAATTTCTAGATATTTTGCCTAAAACATGTTTCGACCGTCAAAAAACTAGTTTCAACTACTAAGCCCGCCCTTAAACTTTTGCCAAATACCACAAATTTTGGAAAATTCAGACGCTGATCTATTCATTAACACCAAAATATAGCACATCGGTTGAAAAATCAAGCCACAGCAATGCCGTAAAGGGGAAAAGTTTCCATAACCTGCCCCAAATATATAAGGAACCTTATAAATATTAATATTCTTCTGAAAAGTACTACAAATTTATATTTGACGTAAACTACAGACTGACAGCTACAAAATGAGACCAACATTTTGATAATCGAATGGAAATTGTGGCTACAGTGAACGATGAAAGCCAGAGGTCGGACAAGGAAATTTACGTATTTTAGACAAATACCTGTCTATGCCTCCTAAGCGTCATAAAAACTAGTATTTTCATGCAAATTACTACATATTTGCACTTGACGTAAACTAAGCAAACGCAACTATAAGATAAGACCAAAATTTCAATAATCGGATTAAAATTACGGGCACAGTAAGCAATCAAAGCTGAAAATCTGCACAAAAACTGCACGTGTTCTAGAAACAGCAATTTCTAGATATTTTGCCTAAAACATGTTCCGACCATCAAAACACTAGTTTGGGGTAAACTTTTAAATTAAAACGTAAAAACGCGAAATTCGCACGTTTAAGGGGAGAAAAGTCCAATTAAAGCTTTGGGGAGTTGACACGTGAAAAATTGGGATTTTTCTGGCTTTCAACTGCTAAACCCGCCCTTAAACTTTTGCCAAATACCACAAATTTATACTTTTTGGAAAATTCAGATGCTGATCTATTCATTAACACCAGAATATAGCACATCGGTTGAAAAATCAAGCCACAGCAATGCCGTAAGGGAAAAAGTTTCCATAACCTGCCCCCAAAAATATAAGGAACCTTATAAAAATTAGTATTCTTATGAACAGTACTACAAATTTGTATTTGACGTAAACTACAGACTGACAGCTACAAAATGAGACCAACGTTTTGATAATCGAATGGAAATTGTGGCTACAGTGAACGATGAAAGCCAGAGGTCGGACAAGGAAATTTACGTATTTTAGACAAATATATGTCTATGCCTTCTAAGCGTCATAAAAATTAGTATTTTCATGCAAATTACTGCATTTTTGCACTTGACGAAAACTAAACAAACGCAACTTTAAGATAAGACCAAAATTTCAACAATCGGATTAAAATTACGGGCACAGTAAGCAATCAAAGCTGAAAATCTGCACAAAAACTGCACGTGTTCTAGAAACAGCAATTTCTAGATATTTTGCCTAAAACATGTTCCGACCATCAAAACACTAGTTTGGGGTAAACTTTTAAATTAAAACGTAAAAACGCGAAATTCGCACGTTTAAGGGGAGAAAAAGCCATTTAAAGTTTTGAGCAGTTGACACGTGAAAAATTGGGATTTTTCTGGCTTTCAACTACTAAACCCGCCCTTAAACTTTTGCCAAATACCACAGATTTATACTTTTTGGAAAATTCAGACGCTGATCTATTCATTAACACCAAAATATAGCACATCGGTTGAAAAATCAAGCCACAGCAATGCCGTAAAGGGAAAAAGTTTCCATAACCTGCCCCCAAAAATGTAAGGAAACTTATAAAAATTAGTATTCTTATGAAAAGTACTACAAATTTGTATTTGACGTAAACTACAGACTGACAGCTACAAAATGAGACCAACATTTCGATAATCGAATGCTACAGTGAACGATGAAAGCCAGAGGTCGGACAAGAAAATCTACGTATTTCAGACAAATACATGTCTATGCCTCCTAAGCGTCATAAAAATTAGTATTTTCATGCAAATTACTACATATTTGCACTTGACGCAAACAAAACCAACGCAACTATAAGATAAGACCAAAATTTCAACAATCGGTTTAAAATTACGGGCACAGTAAGCAATCAAAGCTGAAAATCTGCACAAAAACTGCACGTGTTCTAGAAACAGCAATTTCTAGATATTTTGCCTAAAACATGTTCCGACCATCAAAACACTAGTTTGGGGTAAACTTTTAAATTAAAACGTTAAAAACGCGAAGTTCGCACGTTTAAGGGGAGAAAAAGCCATTTAAAGTTTTGGGGAGTTGACACGTGAAAAATTGGGATTTTTCTGGCTTTCAACTACTAAGCCCGCCCTTAAACTTTTGCCAAATACCACAAATTTATACTTTTTGGAAAATTCAGATGCTGATCTATTCATTAACACCAGAATATAGCACATCGGTTGAAAAATCAAGCCACAGCAATGCCGTAAGGGAAAAAGTTTCCATAACCTGCCCCCAAAAATATAAGGAACCTTATAAAAATTAGTGTTCTTATGACAAGCACTACAAATTTGTATTTGACATAAACTACAGACTGACAGCTACAAAATGAGACCAACGTTTTGATAATCGAATGGAAATTGTGGCTACAGTGAACGATGAAAGCCAGAGGTCGGACAAGGAAATTTACGTATTTTAGACAAATACATGTCTATGCCTCCTAAGCGTCATAAAAATTAGTATTTTCATGCAAATTACTACATATTTGCACTTGACGCAAACTAAACAAACGCAACTATAAGATAAGACCAAAATTTCAACAATCGGATTAAAATTACGGGCACAGTAAGCAATCAAAGCTGAAAATCTGCACAAAAACTGCACGTGTACTAGAAACAGCAATTTCTAGATATTGTCGCGTGTTATGATTCGCGGAAATATAATTTTAACGTTCCGGGAAAGTGAAAACGCAATGTCTTTTAATTTAAGTTAAAAGAGTTTATTTAATTCAAGAAAATGCACAATAATCAGTTTAACACTTTCACTAATTTTAATTTTCACTATTAAAATAAAATCTAACACTTGTCCATAAATTTCTTATCGCAATTGTCTTCTAAATCACTTCACTATTACGAAACACACTTCCCACACACTTTCGCAGTTCATATCGCGGTCGAATGAATGATTCTTCTCTACCTATTCACCCATTTCTCGTTTATTGGCGAATGTTCTACCGAGAAAATTAATGAATGGAGTGACGTCACTTGCAGATGTTGATCATGCTTGTTGGGTTCTCGGGGTTTCGAGTGAATTCGTGTTCTTCATTGTTGTGAAAACAATTGCGACAGTAGCTCGCAGAATTATTTGTGCATGTAACACTGCCCCCACCTCAGTTCTTTTCGCCCCGAAAAGATGTGTCGCCAGTTGTAGTCAATTCTCCCTGGGTGTAATATGGGGCAAGACGGTCCAGATGCACGATTTTCATTTTAGCTCTCGGCTTACGATGTTCCTGTACTCGGTATACGACGTCGTTGATTCGCTTTCTAACTCGGTATGGTCCCTCCCAATTATGTTGCAACTTTGGAGACCTACCCTTTCGCCGTTGCGGGTTATAAAGCCACACCAAGTCATCTTGCTGGAAGCCAGTAGAATTAGCCTTTAGATCATACCTGGTCTTCATGCGGTCTGTAGCCGATTCGAGGTGTTTCCGCACTGTCCGATGTATCTGGTTCAACCGTTGTCTTAGATCACTTGCGTACTCCGAGACCGTTTGGGGCTCCTCAGGGGGTGTTCCGAACTTTATATCGGCTGGCAGACGAATAGTCTTTCCAAAAATGACTTTGGCTGGGGCTTGGCCCGTCGATGCATGTTCGGCAGCTCTGTACGCCATCAAAAATAGTGGGATATGTCGGTCCCAGTCCCTTTGGTTCTCGTCAACCATCTTGGCAAGGTGTTTATTGAGCGTGCCGTTGAAACGTTCGACCATTCCATCGGATTGGGGATGCAGCGGTGTTGTCCTCGTTTTCCGTATTCCGAGCAGCTCGCACATTTCGCCAAAAACTAGTGACTCAAAGTTTCGGCCTTGATCCGAATGTAATTCGCAAGGTACGCCGTACCTGCTGACCCAATTTAACACTAGCTGCTCAGCTACGGTAGTTGCTTCCTGGTTGGGAATGGGGTAGACCTCGGGCCACTTGCTGAAATAATCGGCTACAACCAGCGTATATCGATTTCCCCAATCGGATTCAGGAAAGGGTCCTGCGATGTCAACAGCAATCCTTTCGAATGGCACGCCTACGTTATAGGTTTGCATTTGTCCTCTCAGTCGTCGCTTTGGGCCTTTGACGGAAGCGCAAATTGTGCATCTGCGACACCAGTCCTCTACGTCTTCTCGAGCGTGGAGCCAGTAGAACCGTTCCCGCAATTTCGCTAAGGTCTTGTTAACACCAAGGTGGCCTCCCGAGGATCCTTCATGCATTTCCTTAACCACATCGTGGATTCGGCTTTTGGGAAGTATAGTTTGCATCCTATAGGAGCTACCATCCGCCGTTTCCCATTTCCGCTTGAGTACGCCACCCTCCACCTGAAGGGAGTTCCATTGTGCCCAATAGCTTTTCAGGGTTGCGCCATGCGTTGAAACGTCCTTCCACTCAGGTCGCCCAGTCGTCTCCTTCCATACGAGCAATGGTCCGATGTCTTCATCGGCTAGCTGGGCATTTCGAATCTCCTCCGATGACCAACCTTCATCAAATTCGGCCGTTATCAGTCGCAGATCAACGGGCGGTTCCTTTTCCTCAATCCGTCGGCAATGCTTGCAGTTAGCTGGACATGGGCGACGAGATAGGGCGTCAGCATTTCCATGAACTCCGCCCTTTCGATGAACAATTTCGTAGTCGTATGACTGCAATCTTTCGATCCATCTCGCAACTTGTCCCTCGGGGTTTTTGAAGTTAAGTAGCCTTCTCAATGATGCATGGTCCGTTCGAAGAACAAATTTCTGGCCATATAGGTACTTGTGGAACTGCTTGGTGGCCTCTATTATAGCCAATAGCTCCTTCCTGGTCACGCAGTAGTTCCTCTCACTTTTTGAAAGAACTCGACTGTAATACGAGAGGACTCTTTCTTCGCCATTGATCTGCTGGGAGAGTACAGCTCCAATACCGCCGTTGCTTGCATCGGTGTCAACCACAAACATTTTTCCGGGTTTCGGATACGCCAGTACGGGTGATTCACATAGCTTTTCTTTCAGGGTCTCAAAAGCTGTCTGGCATTGTTCATTCCAGACATACGGACGATTTTTCTCGGTTAGCTGATGAAGACACTTAGCTATTTTGGCAAAGTCTTTGACGAATCTTCGATAGTAGGTTGCCAGGCCCAGGAAACTTCGTAGTTGGCGCTTGTTGTTTGGTGTTGGCCAGCTTTTCACGGCTTCAATTTTCTCAGGGTCTGTTTTGACCCCTTCAGCTGATACGACATGTCCCACGTATTTTACTTCCGCTGCGAAAAGGGTACACTTCTCGGGACTAAGTTTCAAATTTGCCAGTCGCAGTCGGGAGAAAACCTCTTCTAAGTTCCGCACATGCTCTTCGAACGTTCTCCCGATGACGATGATGTCATCTAGGTACACCAAGCAGGTTTTCCAGGTTAGACCACGTAGCACATATTCCATCAAGCGTTCGAAAGTGGCTGGAGCATTGCAAAGCCCAAACGGCATCACCACAAACTGCCACAATCCGGTCCCAACTGAAAATGCGGTCTTCTCTCGGTCCTTCTTGTCAATTTCTACCTGCCAGTAGCCACTCTTGAGATCGAGTGTAGAAAACCATTTTGCGTCGGCTAAAGTGTCCATGATGTCATCGATGCGTGGGAGCGGGTAACTATCTTTCTTAGTGACGTCGTTAAGCTGCCTATAGTCGACACAAAAGCGAGTGCTACCATCCTTTTTCTTGACTAGAACTACAGGCGCGGACCATGGACTTACAGAAGGTTCGATAATGCCTTGTTTTTCCATGTCCGAGATCAGCGCGCCCACTTCTCCTTGTTTGGCTATAGGGAGACGTCTTGGTGCTTGTCGAATCGGCTTGGCTCCCTGTGTGTCTATGACGTGAGTTACCAAACTCGTTCGGCCTTGGTCATCCGGGCTTGTTGAGAAGATGTCACTGTACTTGGTGACCAGATCAGAGGCTCGTTTGAATAGCTGCACCGGCAATTTGACTTGCTTCAATATTGCAGACGTGGATTCCCTGGCTTTTTCTGTGTCTTGCCTCCTTTTCCAATGATGGTTGTGAGTAGCTTCCAAAGAGGTGATGGTGGAAACAGGCTGGCAGCTGCCGATGACTTCTCCCGCTTTGATGCTCGTGGTTGAGTCTGCGGTGTTAAGGACTCTAACCGGCACATATCCGTTCCTTAAAGATCTTACAAGGCTTCGTCCTACAATCAAACTGCGCAATGCGGATGTCTTCGTTGGCTCTATCAGATAAGATCGGTGGTCTCCAGAATCACCATCCAGCTTGGCCCATACAATGCTTTCGGAAGAATTCGGTACATCAGTGTCAGTACATACCACTACATTCATCTTGGGGATTTGGACGCTGGGATCCTCCATCAGTACTTCGACATTCTGCCATTTCAAGACACGTTTTCCCAAGTCCAACGTGATTCCATGTGGTCGCAGAAAATCCATTCCGAGAATGCAGTCATCCATAATGTTCGCGACCAGAAAATTATGTCGGAACACAAGGTCTCCCAACTGTACCTGGAGGTTGACCTCTCCATGAACAGGTGCAGTTTCTCCCGTAGCGGTCCGTAGTGAGAAAATTCTGCCCTTGTGAAGTTGTTGCTGTCTAACTAGGTCTGGTCGGATAATCGATCGGGTTGCACCAGTGTCGATTGTTATGGTGCAGTGTTCTCCGTCAATTTGACCCGGAAGGCATAAGTCCGCTTCTCCACGATGTAGTCTTGACACGGTGATGGTGGTGCTGGGGACGTCGATCCTCCTAGCCAACCTCTGCCCCACAAATTTGGCTCTTGCAGTTTGAGGGTCCTCCATTCTAGGCTCCTGACACGGTCTGAATCTCCACCATCCTGGACAATAGCTCCATTTTCTTCGCTTCTTACAGTCTCTTTGCAGGTGCCCTTTTTCTCCGCAATCCCAGCATCTAGGCGCACCATTACCCTGCGGCTCTCACTCATTTTCCACGCGCTTACACCTGCACTCGTCTGCCGCCACTTCACGGACCCGGGCAGTGGTACGAGTCGCATTTTTCGCTGCCTCATAGTTCAGACTATAAACCAATGCGTCCTTAACCGTTTGCTTTTGAGCTAAACGCACGGCTTGTTGCAATTCCGGGTCCTTTAGTGCGCTGATGAATGCCTCTGTCGCTGCTTCATCTCGATGTTCTGGCTCGTAGGCTGGGTAAGCCAAAAGTGCTAGTCGCTCAATGTCTTGGGCTAACTGTTGTAGGGTCTCACCAGACTTCTGCACCCGATGCCTTAGCTGTGACCGAAAAATCTGCTTTAGATGATCGTCTCCATAACGCATGTCGAGCGCATTCATTATAGCATTCGGGTTTGAGTGCAATTCATCGGGGATGGTCTGCAAAAGCTCGGCAGCTGGGCCTCTTAGAGCAAGAATCAGCGCAGTACCTTGTTCCTGGTCATTCCAGCGATTCGCCCTTGCGGCAGCTTCAAACTGGGTCTTGTAAATACTCCAGACCGTTTGCCCATCGAATATTGGTGCTTGGACATTTCTGGATGTGCTTTGCGCTGCGGTTATAAGCGAGGCTGGTGAAGAGGTTACTACTGCCTTTGCTGCTTCCAATTCCTTTTTCATGTTTCCCATCTCATGGTTGATTCTCTCCTCTACCTGGCTGATATCATGGTTTATTCTCCCCTCGACCTGGCTGATCTCATGGTTAATTCTCTCCTCGACCTGGTAAACCTTTTCCTCGACCTGGTCAACCTTTTCCTCGACGCCTTTGATTTGTTTGTTCAGATGACCGAGCTCCGCTTTTATTTCGGTTGACTGTTTCTCCAGCTTCTGTGTGATGTCTACCTTGATTTTGATCGCTTGTTCGTCCAGCTTCGCTGATTGTTCATTTAACTTCGCTGATTGTTCATTTAACTTCGCTGTTAAATTCGATGACTGTTCATTGAGCTTCGCAGCTAAATTGGATGACTGTTCATCTAGCTTCGCAGTCAGACTGGATGACATTAGCATCAACATTTGCATCAGCGCATTTTCTGGCTCCTTTGATTTTGGTGTGTCCACTTCTCCACCTTCTGCGCCTTTTTCCGCATCTGAGAGCTCCCCCGAATCCAGATTCACGCCTTCCGACTCGATCGCGTCACGCAAGCGTGCAATCAGTATGGCCTTTGTACCTTGTGTGGCCAGATTCCGCTGTTCCAACTCCTCTTTGAGCTCCGATATGCTCAATTGATCAATTTTTAGATGTAAGTTTCCTGGCATTTCGGCTGTTTTTCTACCAGTTTCCACGTTAATTTTCACTATTGTGCACAAAAATGTTCAAAAGTTTTCACTTCCAAATTTTTCTTTCGCACTTCTTGACACCATTGTCGCGTGTTATGGTTCGCGGAAATATAATTTTAACGTTCCGGGAAAGTGAAAACGCAATGTCTTTTAATTTAAGTTAAAAGAGTTTATTTAATTCAAGAAAATGCACAATAATCAGTTTAACACTTTCACTAATTTTAATTTTCACTATTAAAATAAAATCTAACACTTGTCCATAAATTTCTTATCGCAATTGTCTTCTAAATCACTTCACTATTACGAAACACACTTCCCACACACTTTCGCAGTTCTTATCGCGGTCGAATGAATGATTCTTCCCCATTCATTCAGCTCGCCTTTATATAGGGTCTCTACCTATTCACCCATTTCTCGTTTATTGGCGAATGTTCTACCGAGAAAATTAATGAATGGAGTGACGTCACTTGCAGATATTGATCATGCTTGTTGGGTTCTCGGGGTTTCGAGTGAATTCGTGTTCTTCATTGTTGTGAAAACAATTGCGACAGTAGCTCGCAGAATTATTTGTGCATGTAACAATATTTTGCCTGAAACATTTTCCGACCATCAAAACACTAGTTTGGGGTAAACTTTTAAATTAAAACGTAAAAACGCGAAATTCGCACGTTTAAGGGGAGAAAAAGCCATTTAAGGTTTTGGGCAGTTGACACGTGAAAAATTGGGATTTTTCTGGCTTTCAACTACTAAACCCGCCCTCAAACTTTTGCCAAATACCACAAATTTATACTTTTTGGAAAACTCAGACGCTGATCTATTCATTAACACCAAAATATAGCAAATCGAATGAAAAATCCAGCCCCAGCAATGCCGTAGGGGAAAAAGTTTCCATAACCTGTCCCCAAAAATATAAGGAGGCGTATAAAAATTAGTATTCTTATCACAAGTACTAGAAATTTGAATTTGACGTAAACTACAGACTGACAGCTACAAAATGAGACCAACGTTTTGATAATCGAATGGAAATTGTGGCTACAGTGAACGATGAAAGCCAGAGGTCGGACAAGGAAATTTACGTATTTTAGACAAATACATGTCTATGCCTCCTAAGCGTCATAAAAATTAGTATTTTCATGCAAATTACTACATATTTGGTCTCATTTTGTAGCTGTCAGTCTGTAGTTTAAATTAAAACGTAAAAACGCGAAATTCGCACGTTTAAGGGGAGAAAAGTCCAATTAAAGCTTTGGGGAGTTGACACGTGAAAAATTGGGATTTTTCTGGCTTTCAACTGCTAAACCCGCCCTTAAACTTTTGCCAAATACCACAAATTTATACTTTTTGGAAAATACAGATGCTGATCTATTCATTAACACCAGAATATAGCACATCGGTTGAAAAATCAAGCCACAGCAATGCCGTAAGGGAAAAAGTTTCCATAACCTGCCCCCAAAAATATAAGGAACAGCAATTTCTAGATATTTTGCCTAAAACATGTTCCGACCATCAAAACACTAGTTTGGGGTCAACTTTTAAATTAAAACGTAAAAACGCGAAATTCGCACGTTTAAGGGGAGAAAAAGCCATTTAAAGTTTTGGGGAGTTGACACGTGAAAAATTGGGATTTTTCTGGGTTTCAACTACTAAACCCGCCCTTAAACTTTTGCCAAATACCACAAATTTATATTTTTTGGAAAATTCAGACGCTGATCTTCCCATTAACACCAAAATATAGCACATCGGTTGAAAAATCAAGCCACAGCAATGCCGTAAGGGAAAAAGTTTCCATAACCTGCCCCCAAAAATATAAGGAACCTTATAAAAATTAGTGTTCTTATGACAAGCACTACAAATTTGTATTTGACATAAACTACAGACTGACAGCTACAAATTGAGACCAACGTTTTGATAATCGAATGGAAATTGTGGCTACAGTGAACGATGAAAGCCAGAGGTCGGACAAGGAAATTTACGTATTTTAGACAAATACATGTCTATGCCTCCTAAGCGTCACAAAAATTAGTATTTTCATGCAAATTACTACATATTTGCACTTGACGCAAACTAAACAAAGGCAACTATAAGATAAGACAAAAATTTCAACAATCGGATTAAAATTACGGGCACAGTAAGCAATCAAAGCTGAAAATCTGCACAAAAACTGCACGTGTTCTAGAAACAGCAATTTCTAGATATTTTGCCTGAAACATATTCCGACCATCAAAACACTAGTTTGGGGTAAACTTTTAAATTAAAACGTAAAAACGCGAAATTCGCACGTTTAAGGGGAGAAAAAGCCATTTAAGGTTTTGGCCAGTTGACACGTGAAAAATTGGGATTTTTCTGGCTTTCAACTACTAAACCCGCCCTCAAACTTTTGCCAAATACCACAAATTTATACTTTTTGGAAAATTCAGACGCTGATCTATTCATTAACACCAAAATATAGCAAATCGGTTGAAAAATCCAGCCCCAGCAATGCCGTAGGGGAAAAAGTTTCCATAACCTGTCCCCAAAAATATAAGGAGGCGTATAAAAATTAGTATTCTTATCACAAGTACTAGAAATTTGAATTTGACGTAAACTACAGACTGACAGCTACAAAATGAGACCAACGTTTTGATAATCGAATGGAAATTGTGGCTACAGTGAACGATGAAAGCCAGAGGTCGGACAAGGAAATTTACGTATTTTAGACAAATACATGTCTATGCCTCCTAAGCGTCATAAAAATTAGTATTTTCATGCAAATTACTACATATTTGCACTTGACGCAAACTAAACAAACGCAACTATAAGATAAGACCAAAATTTCAACAATCGGATTAAAATTACGGGCACAGTAAGCAATCAAAGCTGAAAATCTGCACAAAAACTGCACGTGTTCTAGAAACAGCAATTTCTAGATATTTTGCCTCAAACATGTATGGAGTTGACACGTGAAAAATTGGGATTTTTCTGGCTTTCAACTACCAAACCCGCCCTTAAACTTTTGCCAAATACCACAAATTTATACTTTTTGGAAAATTCAGACGCTGATCTATTCATTAACACCAAAATATAGCACATCGGTTGAAAAATCAAGCCACAGCAATACCGTAAAGTGAAAAAGTTTCCATAACCTGCCCCAAAAATATAAGGAACCTTATAAAAATTAGTATTCTTATGAAAAGTACTACAAATTTGTATTTGACGTAAACTACAGACTGACAGCTACAAAATGAGACCAACATTTTGATAATCGAATGGAAATTGTGGCTACAGTGAATGATGAAAGCCAGAGGTCGGACAAGGAAATTTACGTATTTTAGACAAATACATGTCTATGCCTCCTAAGCGTCATAAAAATTAGTATTTTCATGCAAATTACTACTTATTTGCACTTGACGCAAACTAAACAAACGCAACTATAAGATAAGACCAAAATTTCAACAATCGGATTAAAATTACGGGCACAGTAAGCAATCAAAGCTGAAAATCTGCACAAAAACTGCACGTGTTCTAGAAACAGCAATTTCTAGATATTTTGCCTCAAACATGTACCGACCATCAAAACACTAGTTTGGGGTAAACTTTTAAATTAGAACGTAAAAACGCGAAATTCGCACGTTTAAGGTGAGAAAAAGGCATTTAAGGTTTTGGGGAGTTGACACGTGAAAAATTGGGATTTTTCTGGCTTTCAACTACCAAACCCGCCCTTAAACTTTCGCCAAATACCACAAATTTATACTTTTTGGAAAATTCAGACGCTGATCTATTCATTAACACCAAAATATAGCACATCGGTTGAAAAATCAAGCCACAGCAATACCGTAAAGTGAAAAAGTTTCCATAACCTGCCCCAAAAATATAAGGAACCTTATAAAAATTAGTATTCTTATGAAAAGTACTACAAATTTGTATTTGACGTAAACTACAGACTGACAGCTACAAAATGAGACCAACATTTTGATAATCGAATGGAAATTGTGGCTACAGTGAACGATGAAAGCCAGAGGTCGGACAAGGAAATTTACGTATTTTAGACAAATACATGTCTATGCCTCCTAAGCGTCATAAAAATTAGTATTTTCATGCAAATTACTACTTATTTGCACTTGATGCAAACTAAACAAACGCAACTATAAGATAAGACCAAAATTTCAACAATCGGATTAAAATTGCGGGCACAGTAAGCAATCAAAGCTGAAAATCTGCACAAAAACTGCACGTGTTCTAGAAACAGCAATTTCTAGATATTTTGCCTCAAACATGTTCCGACCATCAAAACACTAGTTTGGGGTAAACTTTTAAATTAGAACGTAAAAACGCGAAATTCGCACGTTTAAGGGGAGAAAAGGCCATTTAAAGCTTTGGGGAGTTGACACGTGAAAAATTGGGATTTTTCTGGCTTTCAACTACTAAACCCGCCCTTAAACTTTTGCCAAATACCACAAATTTATACTTTTTGGAAAATTCAGATGCTGATCTATTTATTAACACCAAAATATAGCACATCGGTTGAAAAATCAAGCCACAGCAATACCGTAAAGGGAAAGAGTTGACATAACCTGCCCCAAAAATATAAGGAACCTTATAAAAATTAGTAATCTTATGGAAAGTACTACAAATTTATATTTGACGTTAACTACAGACTGACAGCTACAAAATGAGACCAACATTTTGATAATCGAATGGAAATTGTGGCTACAGTGAACGATGAAAGCCAGAGGTCGGACAAGGAAATTTACGTATTTCAGACAAATAAATGTCTATGCCTCCTAAGCGTCATAAAAATTAGTATTTTCATGCAAATTACTACATATTTGCGCTTCACGCAAACTGAACAAACGCAACTATAAGATAAGACCAAAATTTCAACAATCGGATTAAAATTACGGGCACAGTAAGCAATCAAAGCTGAAAATCTGCACAAAAACTGCACGTGTTCTCGAAACAGCAATTTCTAGATATTTTGCCTAAAACATGTTCCGACCATCAAAACACTAGTTTGGGGTCAACTTTTAAATTAAAACGTAAAAACGCGAAATTCGCACGTTTAAGGGGAGAAAAAGGCATTTAAGGTTTTGGGGAGTTGACACGTGAAAAATTGGGATTTTTCTGGCTTTCAACTACCAAGCCGCCCTTAAACTTTTGCCAAATACCACAAATTTATACTTTTTGGAAAATTCAGACGCTGATCTATTCATTAACACCAAAATATAGCACATCGGTTGAAAAATCAAGCCACAGCAATGCCGTAAAGGGAAAAAGTTTCGATAACCTGCCCCCAAAAATATAAGGAACCTTATAAAAATTAGTATCCTTATGCAAAGTACTACAAATTTGTATTTGACGTAAACTACAGACTGACAGCTACAAAATGAGACCAACATGGCTACAGTGAACGATGAAAGCCAGATGTCGGACAAGGAAATTTACGTATTTTAGACAAATACATGTCTATGCCTCCTAAGTGTCATAAAAATTAGTATTTTCATGCAAATTACTACATATTTGCACTTGACGCAAACTAAACAAACGCAACTATAAGATCAGACCAAAATTTCAACAATCGGATTAAAACTACGGGCACAGTAAGCAATCAAAGCTGAAAATCTGCACAAAAACTGCACGTGTTCTGGAAACAGCAATTTCTAGATATTTTGCCTAAAACATGTTTCGACCGTCAAAAAACTAGTTTCAACTACTAAGCCCGCCCTTAAACTTTTGTCAAATACCACAAATTTTGGAAAATTCAGACGCTGATCTATTCATTAACACCAAAATATAGCACATCGGTTGAAAAATCAAGCCACAGCAATGCCGTAAAGGGAAAAAGTTTCCATAACCTGCCCCAAATATATAAGGAACCTTATAAATATTAATATTCTTCTGAAAAGTACTACAAATTTATATTTGACGTAAACTACAGACTGACAGCTACAAAATGAGACCAACATTTTGATAATCGAATGGAAATTGTGGCTACAGTGAACGATGAAAGCCAGAGGTCGGACAAGGAAATTTACGTATTTTAGACAAATACCTGTCTATGCCTCCTAAGCGTCATAAAAACTAGTATTTTCATGCAAATTACTACATATTTGCACTTGACGTAAACTAAGCAAACGCAACTATAAGATAAGACCAAAATTTCAACAATCGGATTAAAATTACGGGCACAGTAAGCAATCAAAGCTGAAAATCTGCACAAAAACTGCACGTGTTCTAGAAACAGCAATTTCTAGATATTTTGCCTAAAACATGTTCCGACCATCAAAACACCAGTTTGGGGTAAACTTTTAAATTAAAACGTAAAAACGCGAAATTCGCACGTTTAAGGGGAGAAAAGTCCAATTAAAGCTTTGGGGAGTTGACACGTGAAATATTGGGATTTTTCTGGCTTTCAACTGCTAAACCCGCCCTTAAACTTTTGCCAAATACCACAAATTTATACTTTTTGGAAAATACAGATGCTGATCTATTCATTAACACCAGAATATAGCACATCGGTTGAAAAATCAAGCCACAGCAATGCCGTAAGGGAAAAAGTTTCCATAACCTGCCCCCAAAAATATAAGGAACCTTATAAAAATTAGTATTCTTATGAAAAGTACTACAAATTTGTATTTGACGTAAACTACAGACTGACAGCTACAAAATGAGACCAACGTTTTGATAATCGAATGGAAATTGTGGCTATAGTGAACGATGTAAGCCAGAGGTCGGACAAGGAAATTTACGTATTTTAGACAAATATATGTCTATGCCTTCTAAGCGTCATAAAAATTAGTATTTTCATGCAAATTACTGCATTTTTGCACTTGACGAAAACTAAACAAACGCAACTTTAAGATAAGACCAAAATTTCAACAATCGGATTAAAATTACGGGCACAGTAAGCAATCAAAGCAGAAAATCTGCACAAAAACTGCACGTGTTCTAGAAACAGCAATTTCTAGATATTTTGCCTAAAACATGTTCCGACCATCAAAACACTAGTTTGGGGTCAACTTTTAAATTAAAACGTAAAAACGCGAAATTCGCACGTTTAAGGGGAGAAAAAGCCATTTAAAGTTTTGAGCAGTTGACACGTGAAAAATTGGGATTTTTCTGGTTTTCAACTACTAAACCCGCCCTTAAACTTTTGCCAAATACCACAGATTTATACTTTTTGGAAAATTCAGACGCTGATCTATTCATTAACACCAAAATATAGCACATCGGTTGAAAAATCAAGCCACAGCAATGCCGTAAGGGGAAAAAGTTTCCATGACCTGCCCCCAAAAATATAAGGAAACTTATAAAAATTAGTATTCTTATGAAAAGTACTACAAATTTGTATTTGACGTAAAGTACAGACTGACAGCTACAATATGAGACCAACATTTCGATAATCGAATGCTACAGTGAACGATGAAAGCCAGAGGTCGGACAAGAAAATCTACGTATTTCAGACAAATACATGTCTATGCCTCCTAAGCGTCATAAAAATTAGTATTTTCATGCAAATTACTACATATTTGCACTTGACGCAAACAAAACAAACGCAACTATAAGATAAGACCAAAATTTCAACAATCGGTTTAAAATTACGGGCACAGTAAGCAATCAAAGCTGAAAATCTGCACAAAAACTGCACGTGTTCTAGAAACAGCAATTTCTAGATATTTTGCCTAAAACATGTTCCGACCATCAAAACACTAGTTTGGGGTAAACTTTTAAATTAAAACGTTAAAAACGCGAAGTTCGCACGTTTAAGGGGAGAAAAAGCCATTTAAAGTTTTGGGGAGTTGACACGTGAAAAATTGGGATTTTTCTGGGTTTCAACTACTAAACCCGCCCTTAAACTTTTGCCAAATACCACAAATTTATATTTTTTGGAAAATTCAGACGCTGATCTTCCCATTAACACCAAAATATAGCACATCGGTTGAAAAATCAAGCCACAGCAATGCCGTAAGGGAAAAAGTTTCCATAACCTGCCCCCAAAAATATAAGGAACCTTATAAAAATTAGTGTTCTTATGACAAGCACTACAAATTTGTATTTGACATAAACTACAGACTGACAGCTACAAATTGAGACCAACGTTTTGATAATCGAATGGAAATTGTGGCTACAGTGAACGATGAAAGCCAGAGGTCGGACAAGGAAATTTACGTATTTTAGACAAATACATGTCTATGCCTCCTAAGCGTCATAAAAATTAGTATTTTCATGCAAATTACTACATATTTGCACTTGACGCAAACTAAACAAACGCAACTATAAGATAAGACAAAAATTTCAACAATCGGATTAAAATTACGGGCACAGTAAGCAATCAAAGCTGAAAATCTGCACAAAAACTGCACGTGTTCTAGAAACAGCAATTTCTAGATATTTTGCCTGAAACATATTCCGACCATCAAAACACTAGTTTGGGGTAAACTTTTAAATTAAAACGTAAAAACGCGAAATTCGCACGTTTAAGGGGAGAAAAAGCCATTTAAGGTTTTGGCCAGTTGACACGTGAAAAATTGGGATTTTTCTGGCTTTCAACTACTAAACCCGCCCTCAAACTTTTGCCAAATACCACAAATTTATACTTTTTGGAAAATTCAGACGCTGATCTATTCATTAACACCAAAATATAGCAAATCGGTTGAAAAATCCAGCCCCAGCAATGCCGTAGGGGAAAAAGTTTCCATAACCTGTCCCCAAAAATATAAGGAGGCGTATAAAAATTAGTATTCTTATCACAAGTACTAGAAATTTGAATTTGACGTAAACTACAGACTGACAGCTACAAAATGAGACCAACGTTTTGATAATCGAATGGAAATTGTGGCTACAGTGAACGATGAAAGCCAGAGGTCGGACAAGGAAATTTACGTATTTTAGACAAATACATGTCTATGCCTCCTAAGCGTCATAAAAATTAGTATTTTCATGCAAATTACTACATATTTGCACTTGACGCAAACTAAACAAACGCAACTATAAGATAAGACCAAAATTTCAACAATCGGATTAAAATTACGGGCACAGTAAGCAATCAAAGCTGAAAATCTGCACAAAAACTGCACGTGTTCTAGAAACAGCAATTTCTAGATATTTTGCCTCAAACATGTACCGACCATCAAAACACTAGTTTGGGGTAAACTTTTAAATTAAAACGTAAAAACGCGAAATTCGCACGTTTAAGGGGAGAAAAGGCCATTTAAAGCTTTGGGGAGTTGACACGTGAAAAATTGGGATTTTTCTGGCTTTCAACTACCAAACCTGCCCTTAAACTTTTGCCAAATACCACAAATTTATACTTTTTGGAAAATTCAGACGCTGATCTATTCATTAACACCAAAATATAGCACATCGGTTGAAAAATCAAGCCACAGCAATACCGTAAAGTGAAAAAGTTTCCATAACCTGCCCCAAAAATATAAGGAACCTTATAAAAATTAGTATTCTTATGAAAAGTACTACAAATTTGTATTTGACGTAAACTACAGACTGACAGCTACAAAATGAGACCAACATTTTGATAATCGAATGGAAATTGTGGCTACAGTGAATGATGAAAGCCAGAGGTCGGACAAGGAAATTTACGTATTTTAGACAAATACATGTCTATGCCTCCTAAGCGTCATAAAAATTAGTATTTTCATGCAAATTACTACTTATTTGCACTTGACGCAAACTAAACAAACGCAACTATAAGATAAGACCAAAATTTCAACAATCGGATTAAAATTACGGGCACAATAAGCAATCAAAGCTGAAAATCTGCACAAAAACTGCACGTGTTCTAGAAACAGCAATTTCTAGATATTTTGCCTCAAACATGTACCGACCATCAAAACACTAGTTTGGGGTAAACTTTTAAATTAGAACGTAAAAACGCGAAATTCGCACGTTTAAGGTGAGAAAAAGGCATTTAAGGTTTTGGGGAGTTGACACGTGAAAAATTGGGATTTTTCTGGCTTTCAACTACTAAACCCGCCCTTAAACTTTTGCCAAATACCACAAATTTATACTTTTTGGAAAATTCAGACGCTGATCTATTCATTAACACCAAAATATAGCACATCGGTTGAAAAATCAAGCCACAGCAATACCGTAAAGGGAAAGAGTTGACATAACCTGCCCCAAAAATATAAGGAACCTTATAAAAACTAGTAATCTTATGGAAAGTACTACAAATTTATATTTGACGTTAACTACAGACTGACAGCTACAAAATGAGACCAACATTTTGATAATCGAATGGAAATTGTGGCTACAGTGAACGATGAAAGCCAGAGGTCGGACAAGGAAATTTACGTATTTCAGACAAATACATGTCTATGCCTCCTAAGCGTCATAAAAATTAGTATTTTCATGCAAATTACTACATATTTGCACTTCACGCAAACAAAACCAACGCAACTATAAGATAAGACCAAAATTTCAACAATCGGATTAAAATTACGGGCACAGTAAGCAATCAAAGCTGAAAATCTGCACAAAAACTGCACGTGTTCTCGAAACAGCAATTTCTAGATATTTTGCCTAAAACATGTTCCGACCATCAAAACACTAGTTTGGGGTCAACTTTTAAATTAAAACGTAAAAACGCGAAATTCGCACGTTTAAGGTGAGAAAAAGGCATTTAAGGTTTTGGGGAGTTGACACGTGAAAAATTGGGATTTTTCTGGCTTTCAACTACCAAACCCGCCCTTAAACTTTTGCCAAATACCACAAATTTATACTTTTTGGAAAATTCAGACGCTGATCTATTCTTTAACACCAAAATATAGCACATCGGTTGAAAAATCAAGCCACAGCAATGCCGTAAAGGGAAAAAGTTTCCATAACCTGCCCCCAAAAATATAAGGAACCTTATAAAAATTAGTATCCTTATGAAAAGTACTACAAATTTGTATTTGACGTAAACTACAGACTGACAGCTACAAAATGAGACCAACATTTCGATAATCGAATGCTACAGTGAACGATGAAAGCCAGAGGTCGGACAAGAAAATCTACGTATTTCAGACAAATACATGTCTATGCCTCCTAAGCGTCATAAAAATTAGTATTTTCATGCAAATTACTACATATTTGCACTTCACGCAAACAAAACCAACGCAACTATAAGATAAGACCAAAATTTCAACAATCGGATTAAAATTACGGGCACAGTAAGCAATCAAAGCTGAAAATCTGCACAAAAACTGCACGTGTTCTAGAAACAGCAATTTCTAGATATTTTGCCTGAAACATGTTCCGATCATCAAAACACTAGTTTGGGGTAAACCTTTAAATTAAAACGTAAAAACGCGAAATTCGCACGTTTAAGGGGAGAAAAAGCCATTTAAAGTTTTGGGCAGTTGACACGTGAAAAATTGGGATTTTTCTGGCTTTCAACTACTAAACCCGCCCTTAAACTTTTGCCAAATACCACAAATTTATATGTTTTGGAAAACTCAGACGCTGATCTATTCATTAACACCAAAATATAGCAAATCGGTTGAAAAATCCAGCCCCGGCAATGCCGTAGGGGAAAAAGTTTCCATAACCTGCCCCCAAATATTTAAGGAGGCGTATAAAAATTAGTATTCTTATCACAAGTACTAAAAATTTGTATTTGACGTAAACTACAGACTGACAGCTACAAAATGAGACCAACGTTTTGATAATCGAATGGAAATTGTGGCTACAGTGAACGATGAAAGCCAGAGGTCGGACAAGGAAATTCACGTATTTTAGACAAATGCATGTCTATGCCTCCTAAGCGTCATAAAAATTAGTATTTTCATGCAAATTACTACATATTTGCACTTGACGCAAACTAAACAAACGCAACTATAAGATAAGACCAAAATTTCAACAATCGGATTAAAATTACGGGCACAGTAAGCAATCAAAGCTGAAAATCTGCACAAAAACTGCACGTGTTCTAGAAACAGCAATTTCTAGATATTTTGCCTCAAACATGTACCGACCATCAAAACACTAGCTTGGGGTAAACTTTTAAATTAGAACGTAAAAACGCGAAATTCGCACGTTTAAGGGGAGAAAAGGCCATTTAAAGCTTTGGGGAGTTGACACGTGAAAAATTGGGATTTTTCTGGCTTTCAACTACCAAACCCGCCCTTAAACTTTTGCCAAATACCACAAATTTATACTTTTTGGAAAATTCAGACGCTGATCTATTCATTAACACCAAAATATAGCACATCGGTTGAAAAATCAAGCCACAGCAATACCGTAAAGGGAAAAAGTTTCCATAACCTGCCCCAAAAATATAAGGAACCTTATAAAAATTAGTATTCTTATGAAAAGTACTACAAATTTGTATTTGACGTAAACTACAGACTGACAGCTACAAAATGAGACCAACATTTTGATAATAGAATGGAAATTGTGGCTACAGTGAACGATGAAAGCCAGAGGTCGGACAAGGAAATTTACGTATTTTAGACAAATACATGTCTATGCCTCCTAAGCGTCATAAAAATTAGTATTTTCATGTTAATTACTACATATTTGCACTTGACGCAAACTAAATAAACGCAACTATAAGATAAGACCAAAATTTCAACAATCGGATTAAAATTACGGGCACAGTAAGCAATCAAAGCTGAAAATTTGCACAAAAACTGCACGTGTTCTAGAAACAGCAATTTCTAGATATTTTGCCTCTAACATGTTCCGACCATCAAAACACTAGTTTAAGGGGAGAAAATTCCCTCCAAAGTTTTGGGGAGTTGACACGTGAAAAATTGGGATTTTTCTGGCTTTCAACTACTAAACCCGCCCTTAAACTTTTACCAAATACCACAAATTTATACTTTTTGGAAAATTCAGACGCTGATCTATTCATTAACTTCAAAATATAGCACACCGGTTGAAAAGTCAAGCCACAGCAATGCCGTAAACGGAAAAAGTTTCAATAACCTGCCCCCAAAAATATAAGAAACCTTATAAAAATTAGTATTCTTACGAAAAGTACTACGAATTTGTATTTGACGTAAACTACAGACTGACAGCTACAAAATGAGACCAACAATTTGATAATCGAATGGAAACTGTGGCTACAGTGAACGATGAAAGCCAGAGGTCGGACGAGGAAATTTACGTATTTTAGACAAATACATGTCTATGCCTCCTAAGCGTCATGCAATTTAGTATTTTCATGCAAATTACTGCATTTTTGCACCTGACGCAAACGTGACAAACGCAACTATTAGGTAAGGCCAAAATTTCAACAATCGAATTAAAATTACGGGGACAGTAAGCAATCAAAGCTGAAAATCTGCACAAAAACTGCACGTGTTCTAGAAACAGCAATTTCTAGATATTTTGCCTAAAACATGTTCCGACCATCAAAACACTAGTTTGGGGAAAACTTTTAAATTAAAACGTAAAAACACGAAATTCGCACGTTTAAGGGGAGAAAAAGCCCTTTAAATTTTGGGGAGTTGACACGTGAAAAATTGGGATTTTTCTGGCTTTCAACTACTAAACTCGCCCTTAAACTTTTGCCAAATACCACAAATTTATATGTTTTGGGAAATTCAGACGCTGATCTATTCATGAACACCAAAATATAGCACATCGGTTGAAAAATCAAGCCACAGCAATGCCGTAAAGGGAAAAAGTTTCCATAACCTGCCCCCAAAAATATAAGGAGCCTTATAAAAATTAGTATTCTTATGAAAAGTACTACAAATTTGTATTTGACGTAAACTACAGGTTGACAGCTGCAAAATGAGACCAACATTTTGATAATCGAAAGGAAATTGTGGCTACAGTGAACGATGAAAGCCAGAGGTCGGACCAGGAAATTTACGTTTTTTGAACAAATACATGTCTATGCCTCCAAAGCGCCATTAAAAATTAGTATTTTCATGCAAATTACTACATATTTGCAGTTGACGAAAACTAAACCAACGCAACTATAAGATGAGACCAAAATTTCAACAATCGGATTAAAATTACGGGCACAGTAAGCAATCAAAGCTGAAAATCTGCACAACAACTGCACGTGTTCTAGAAACAGCAATTTCTGGATACTTTTCCTAAAACATGTTCCGACCATCAAAACACTAGTTTGGGGTAAACTTTTAAATTGAAACGTAAAAACGCGAAATTCGCACGTTTAAGGGGAGAAAAAGCCATTTAAAGTTTTGGGCAGTTGACACGTGAAAAATTGGGATTTTTCTGGCTTTCAACTACTAAACCCGCCCTTGAACTTTTGCCAAATACAACAAATTTATATTTTTTGGAAAATTCAGACGCTGATCTACTCATTAACACCAAAATATAGCACATCGGTTGAAAAATCAAGCCACAGCAATACCGTTAAAGGGAAAAAGTTTCCATAACCTGCCCCAAAAATTTAAGTAACCTTCAAAAATTAGTATTCTTATGAAAAGTACTACGAATTTATATTTGACGTAAACAACAGACTGACAGCTACAAAATGAGACCAACATTTTGATAATCGAATGGAAATTGTGGCTACAGTGAACGATGAAAGCCAGAGGTCGGACAAGGAAATTTACGTATTTTAGACAAATACATGTCTATGCCTCCTGAGCGTCATTAAAAATTAGTATTTTCATGCAAATTACTACATATTTGCACTTGACGCAAACTAAACCAACGCAACTATAAGATAAGACCAAAATTTCAACAATCGGATTAAAATTACGGGCACAGTAAGCAATCAAAGCTGAAAATCTGCACAAAAACTGCACGTGTTCTAGAAACAGCAATTTCTAGATATTTTGCCTCAAACATGTACCGACCATCAAAACACTAGTTTGGGGTAAACTTTTAAATTAAAACGTAGAAACGCGAAATTCGCACGTTTAAGGTAAGAAAAAGGAATTTAAGGTTTTGGGGAGTTGGCCCGTGAAAAATTGGGATTTTTCTGGCTTTCAACTACTAAACCCGCCCTTAAACTTTTGCCAAATACCACAAATTTATACTTTTTGGAAAATTCAGACGCTGATCTATTTATTAACACCAAAATATAGCACATCGGTTGAAAAATCAAGCCACAGCAATACCGTAAAGGGAAAAAGTTTCCATAACCTGCCCCCAAAATATAAGGAACCTTATAAAAATTAGTATTCTTATGAAAAGTACTACAAATTTATATTTGACGTTAACAACAGACTGACAGCTACAAAATGAGACCAACATTTTGATAATCGAATGGAAATTGTGGCTACAGTGAACGATGAAAGCCAGAGGTCGGACAAGGAAATTTACGCATTTTAGACAAATACATGTCTATGCCTCCTAAGCGTCATAAAAATTAGTATTTCATGCAACTCACTACATATTTGCACTTGACGCAAACTAAACAAACGCAACTATAAGATAAGACCAAAATTTCAACAATCGGATTAAAATTACGGGCACAGTAAGCAATCAAAGCTGAAAATCTGCACAAAAACTGCACGTGTTCTAGAAACAGCAAGTTCTTGATATTTTGCCCTAAAATGTAATCCGACATTCAAAACACTAGTTTGGGGTAAACTTTTAAATTAAAACGTAAAAACGCGAAATTCACACGTTTTAGGGGGAGAAAAAGCCATTTAAAGTTTTGGGGAGTTGATACGTGAAAAATTGGGATTTTTCTGGCTTTCAACTACTAAACCCGCCCTTAAACTTTTGCCAAATACCACAAATTTATACTTTTTGGAAAATTAAGACGCTGATCTATTCACTAACACCAAAATATAGCACATCGGTTGAAAAATCAAGCCACAGCAATGCCGTAAAGGGAAAAAGTTTCCATAACCTGCCCGCAAAAATATATGGAGCCTTATAAAAATTAGTATTCTTATGAAAAGTACTACGAATTTGTATTTGACGTAAACTACAGACTGACAGCTACAAAATGAGACCAACATTTTGATAATCGAATGGAAATTGTGGCTAGAGTGAACGATGAAAGCCAGAGGTCGGACAATTAGATTTACGTATTTTAGACAAATACATGTCTATGCCCCCTAGGCGTCGTAAAAATGAGTATTTTCATGCAAATTACTACATATTTGCACTTGACGCAAACTAAACAAACGCAACTATAAGATAAGACCAAAATTTCAACAATCGGATTAAAATTACGGGCACAGTAAGCAATCAAAGCTGAAAATCTGCACAAAAACTGCACGTGTTCTAGAAACAGCAAGTTCTTGATATTTTGCCCTAAAATGTAATCCGACATTCAAAACACTAGTTTGGGGTAAACTTTTAAATTGAAACGTAAAAACGCGAAATTCGCACGTTTAAGGGGAGAAAAAGCCATTTAAAGTTTTGGGGAGTTGACCCGTGAAAAATTGGGATTTTTCTGACCTTCAACTATCAAACCCGCCCTTAAACTTTTGCCAAATACCACAAATTTATACTTTTTGGAAAATTCAGATGCTGATCTATTCATTAACACCAAAATAAAGCACATCGGTTGAAAAATCAAGCCACAGCAATGCCGTAAGGGAAAAAGGTTCCATAACCTGCCCCCAAAAATAATAGGAGCCTTATAAAAATTTGTATTCTTATGAAAAGTACTACAAATTTGTATTTGACGTAAACTACAGACTGACAGCTACAAAATGAGACCAACATTTCGATAAGCGAATGGAAATTGTGGCTACAGTGAACGATGAAAGCCAGAGGTCGGACAAGGAAATTTACGTATTTTAGACAAATACATGTCTATGCCTCCTAAGCGTCATAAAAATTAGTATTTTGATGCAAATTACTACATATTTGCACTTGACGCAAACTAAACAAATGCAACTATAAGATAAGACCAAAATTTCAACAATCGGATTAAAATTACGGGCACAGTAAGCAATCAAAGCTGAAAATCTGCACAAAAACTGCACGTGTTCTCGAAACAGCGATTCCTAGATATTTTGCCTAAAACATGTTTCGAACATCAAAACACTAGTTCGGGATAAACTTTTAAATTAAAACGTAAAAACGCGAAATTCGCACGTTTAAGGGGAGAAAAAGCCATTTAAAGTTTTGGGCAGTTGACACGTGAAAAATTGGGATTTTTCTGGCTTTCAACTACTAAACCCGCCCTTAAATCTTTGCTAAATACCACAAATTTATACTTTTTGGAAAATTCAGACGCTGATCTATTCATTAACACCAAAATATAGCAGATCGGTTGAAAAATCAAGCCACAGCAATGCCGTAAAGGGAAAAAGTTTCCATAACCTGCCCCAAAACTATAAGGAACCTTATAAAAATTAGTATTCTTATGAAAAGTACTACAAATTTGTATTTGACATAAACTACAGACTGACAGCTACAAAATGAGACAAACATTGTGATAATCGAATGGAAATTGTGGCTACAGTGAACGATGAAAGCCAGACGTCGGACAAGGAAATTTACGTATTTTAGACAAATACATGTCTATGCCTCCTAAGCGTCATAAAAATTAGTATTTCATGCAAATCACTACATATTTGCACTTGACGCAAACTAAACAAACGCATCTATAATATAAGACCAAAATTTCAACAATCGGATTAAAATTACGGGCACAGTAAGCAATCAAAGCTGAAAATCTGCACGTATTCTAGAAACAGCAATTTCTAGATATTTAGCCTAAAACATGTTCCGACCATCAAAACACTAGTTTGGGGTAAACTTTTAAATTAAAACGTAAAAACGCGAAATTCGCACGTTTAAGGGGAGAAAAAGCCATTTAAAGTTTTGGGGAGTTGACACGTGAAAAATTGGGATTTTTCTGGCTTTCAACTACTAAACCCGCCCTTAAACTTTTGCCAAATACCACAAATTTATACTTTTTGGAAAATTCAGACGCTGATCTATTCATTAACACCAAAGTATAGCACATCGGTTGAAAAATCAAGCCACTGCAATGCCGTAAAGGGAAAAAGTTTCCATAACCTGCCCCAAAAATATGAGGAACCTTATAAAAATTAGTATTCTTATAAAAAGTACTTCGAATTTGTATTTGACGTAAACTACAGACTGACAGCTACAAAATGAGACCAACATTTTGATAATCGAATGGAAATTGTGGCTACAGTGAACGATGAAAGCGAGAGGTCGGACAAGGAAATTTACGTATTTTAGACAAATACATGTCTATGCCTCCTAAGCGTCACTAAAAATTAGTATTTTCATGCAAATTACTACATATTTGCACTTGGCGCAAACGAAACCAACACAACTATAAGATAAGACAAAAATTTCAACAATCGGATTAAAATTACGGGCACAGTAAGCAATCAAAGCTGAAATTCTACACAAAAATTGCACGTGTTCTAGAAACAGCAATTCTAGATATTTTGCCTAAAACATGTTCCGACCATCAAAACACTATTTTGGGGTAAACTTTTAAATTAAAACGTAAGAACGCGAAATTCACACGTTTAAGGGGAGAAAAAGCCATTTAAAGTTTTGGGGAGTTGACACGTGAAAAATTGGGATTTTTCTGGCTTTCAACTACTAAACCCGCCCTTAAACTTTTGCCAAATACCACAAATTTATACTTTTTGGAAAATTCAGACGCTGATCTATTCATGAACACCAAAATATAGCACATCGGTTGAAAAATCAAGCCACAGCAATGCCGTAAAGGGAAAAAGTTTCCATAACCTGCCCCAAACATATAAGGAACCTTATATAAATTAGTATTCTTATGAAGAGTACTACAAATTTGTATTTGACGTAAACTACAGACTGACAGCTACAAAATCAGACCAACATTTTGATAATCGAATGGAAATTGTGGCTACAGTGAACGATGAAAGCCAGAGGTCGGACAAGCAAATTTACGTATTTTAGACAAATACATGTCTATGCCTCCTAAGCGTCATTAAAATTAGTATTTTCATGCAAATTACAACATATTTGCACTTGACGCAAACTGAACCAACGCAACTATAAGATAAGACCAAAATTTCAACAATCGGATTAAAATTACGGGCACAGTAAGCAATCAAAGCTGAAAATCTGCACAAAAACTGCACGTGTTCTAGAAACAGCAATTTCTAGATATTTTGCCTAAAACATGTTCCGACCATCAAAACACTAGTTTGGGGTAAACTTTTAAATTAAAACGTAAAAACGTGAAATTCGCACGTTTAAGGGGAGAAAAAGCCATTTGAAGTTTGGGGAGTTGACACGTGAAAAATTGGGAGTTTTCTGGCTTTCAACTACTAAATCCGCCCTTAAACATTTGCCAAATACCACAAATTTATACTTTTTGGAAAATTCAGACGCTGATCTATTCATTAACACCAAAATATAGCACATCGGTTGAAAAATCAAGCCACAGCAATGCCGTAAGGGAAAAAGTTTCCATAACCTGCCCCCAAAAATATAACGAGCCTTATTAAAATTAGTATTCTTATGAAAAGTACTACAAAATTGTATTTGACGTAAACTACAGACTGACAACTACAAAATGAGACCAACATTTTGATAATCGAATGGAAATTGTGGCTACAGTGAACGATGAAAGCCAGAGGTCGGACAAGGAAATTTACGTATTTTAGACAAATACATGTCTATGCCTCCTAAGCGTCATAAAAATTAGTATTTTCATACAAATTACTACATATTTGCACTTGACGCAAACTAAACCAACGCAACTTTAAGATAAGACCAAAATTTCAACAATCGGATTAAAATTACGGGCACAGTAAGCAATCAAAGCTGAAAATCTACACAAAAACTGCACGTGTTCTAGAAACAGCAATTTCTAGATATTTTGCCCAAAACATGTTCCAACCATCAAAATACTAGTTAAGGGTAAACTTTTAAACTAAAACCTAAAACGCCAAACTCGCACGTTTAAGGGGAGAAAAAGCCATTTAAAGTTTTGGCGAGTTGACCCGTGAAAAATTGGGATTTTTCTGGCTTTCGACTACTAAACCCGCCCTTACACTTTTGCCAAATACCACAAATTTATACTTTTTGGAAAATTCAGACGCTGATCTATTCATTAACACCAAAATATAGCACATCGGTTGAAAAATCAAGCCACAGCAATGCCGTAAAGGGAAAAAGTTTCCATAACCTGCCCCCAAAAATATAAGGAACCTTATAAAAATTAGTATTCTTATGAAAAGTACTAAAAACTTGTATTTTACGTAAACTACAGACTGACAGCTACAAAATGAGACCAACATTTTGATAATCGAATGGAAATTGTGGCTACAGTGAACGATGAAAGCCAGAGGTCCGACAAGGAAATTTACGTATTTTAGACAAATACATGTCTATGCCTCCTAAGCGTCATTAAAAATTAGTATTTTCATGCAAATTACTACATATTTGCACTTGACGCAAACTGAACCAACTCAACTATAAGATAAGACCAAAATTTCAACAATCGGATTAAAATTACGGGCACAGTAAGCAATCAAAGCTGAAAATCTGCACAAAAACTGCACGTGTTCTAGAAACAGCAATTTCTAGATATTTTGCCTAAAACATGTTCCGACCATCAAAACACTAGTTTGGGGTAAACTTTTAAATTAAAACGTAAAGACGTGAAATTCGCACGTTTAAGGGGAGAAAAAGCCATTTTAAGTTTTGGGCAGTTGACACGTGAAAAATTGGGATTTTTCTGGCTTTCAACTACTAAACCCGGCCTTAAACTTTTGCCAAATACCACAAATTTATACTTTTTGGAAAATTCAGACGCTGATCTATTCATCAACACCAAAATATAGCACATCGGTTGAAAAATCAAGCCACAGCAATGCCGTAAAGGGAAAAAGTTTCCATAACCTGCCCCAAAAATATAAGGAACCTTATAAAAATTAGTATTCTTATGAAAAGTACTACAAATTTGTATTCGACGTAAACTACAGACTGACAGCTACAAAATGAGACCAACATTTTGATAATCGAATGGAAATTGTGGCTACAGTGAACGATGAAAGCCAGACGTCGGACAAGGAAATTTACGTATTTTAGACAAATACATGTCTATGCCTCCTAAGCGTCATAAAAATTAGTATTTTCATGCAAATTACTACATATTTGCAGTTGACGAAAACTAAACAAACGCAACTATAAGATAAGACCAAAATTTCAACAATCGGATTAAAGTTACGGGCACAGTAAGCAATCAAAGCTGAAAATCTGCACAAAAACTGCACGTGTTCCAGAAACAGCAATTTCTAGATATTTTGCCTAAAACATGTTCCGACCATCAAAACACTAGTTTGGGGTAAACTTTCAAATTAAAACGTAAAAACGCGAAATTCGCACGTTTAAGGGGAGAAAAAGCCATTTAAAGTTTTGGGCAGTTGACACGTGAAAAATTGGGATTTTTCTGGCTTTCAACTACTAAACCCGCCCTTAAACTTTTGCCAAATACCACAAATTTATACTTTTTGGAAAATCCAGACGCTGATCTATTCATTAACACCAAAATATAGCACATCGGTTGAAAAATCAAGCCACAGCAATGCCGTAAAGGGAAAAAGTTTCCATAACCTGCCCCAAAAATATAAGGAACCTTATAGAAATTAGTATTCTTATGAAAATTACTACAAATTTGTATTTGACGTAAATGACAGACTGACAGCTACAAAATGAGACCAACATTTTGATAATCGAAAGGAAATTGTGGCTACAGTGAACGATGAAAGCCAGAGGTCGGACAAGGAAATTTACGTATTTTAGACAAATACATGTCTATGCCTCCTAAGCGTCATAAAAATTAGTATTTTCATGCAAATTACTACATATTTGCACTTGACGCAAACTAAACAAACGCAACTATAAGATAAGACCGAAATTTCAACAATCGGATTAAAGTTACGGGCACAGTAAGCAATCAAAGCTGAAAATCTGCACAAAAACTGCACGTGTTCTAGAAACAGCAATTTCTAGATATTTTGCCTAAAACATGTTCTGACCATCAAAACACTAGTTTGGGATAAACTTTTAAATTAAAACGTAAAAACGCGAAATTCGCACGTTTAAGGGGAGAAAAAGCCATTTAAAGTTTTGGGCAGTTGACACGTGAAAAATTGGGATTTTTCTGGCTTTCAACTACTAAACCCGCCCTTAAACTTTTGCCAAATACCACAAATTTATATTTTTTGGAAAATTCAGACGCTGATCTATTCATTAACACCAAAATATAGCACATCGGTTGAAAAATCAAGCCACAGCAATGCCGTAAAGGGAAAAAGTTTCCATAACCTGCTCCAAAAATATCAGGAACCTTATAAAAATTAGTATTCTTATGAAAAGTACTACAAATTTGTATTTAACGTAAACTTCAGACTGACAGCTACAAAATGAGACCAACATTTTGATAATCGAATGGAAATTGTGGCTACAGTGAACGATGAAAGCCAGACGTCGGACAAGGAAATTTACGTATTTTAGACAAATACATGTCTATGCCTCCTAAGCGTCATAAAAATTAGTATTTTCATGCAAATTACTACATATTTGCACTTGACGCAAACTAAACAAACGCAACTATAAGATAAGACCAAAATTTCAACAATCGGATTAAAGTTACGGGCACAGTAAGCAATCAAAGCTGAAAATCTGCACAAAAACTGCACGTGTTCTAGAAACAGCAATTTCTAGATATTTTGCCTAAAACATGTTCCGACCATCAAAACACTAGTTTGGGGTAAACTTTGAAATTAAAACGTAAAAACGCGAAATTCGCACGTTTAAGGGGAGAAAAAGCCATTTAAAATTTTGGGCAGTTGACACGTGAAAAATTGGGATTTTTCTGGCTTTCAACTACTAAACCCGCCCTTAAACTTTTGCCAAATACCACAAATTTATACATTTTGGAAAATTCAGACGCTGATCTATTCATTTACACCAAAATATAGCACATCGGTTGAAAAATCAAGCCACAGCAATGCCGTAAAGGGAAAAAGTTTTCATAACCTGCCCCAAAACTATAAAGAACCCTATAAAAATTAGTATTCTTATGAAAAGTACTACAAATTTGTATTTGACATAAACGACAGACTGACAGCTACAAAATGAGACCAACATTTTGATAATCGAATCGAAATTGTGGCTACAGTTAACGATGAAAGCCAGAGGTCGGACAAGGAAATTTACGTATTTTAGACAAATACATGTCTATGCCTCCTAAGCGTCATAAATATTAGAATTTCCATGCAAATTACTACATATTTGCACTTGACGCAAACTAAACCAACGCAACTATAAGATAAGACCGAAATTTCAACAATCGGATTAAAATTACGGGCACAGTAAGCAATCAAAGCTGAAAATCTGCACAAAAACTGCAGGTGTTCTAGAAACAGCAATTTCTAGATATTTTGCCTCAAACATGTTCCGACCATCAAAACACTAGTGAAATTCGCACGTTTAAGGGGAGAAAAAGCCATTTTAAGTTTTGGGCAGTTGACACGTGAAAAATTGGGATTTTTCTGGCTTTCAACTACTAAGCCCACCCTTAAACTTTTGCCAAATACCACAAATTTATACTTTTTGGAAAATTCAGACGCTGATCTATTCATTAACACCAAAATATAGCACATCGGTTGAAAAATCAAGCCACAGCAATGCCGTAAAGGGAAAAAGTTTTCATAACCTGCCCCAAAACTATAAGGAACCCTATAAAAATTAGTATTCTTATGAAAAGTACTACGAATTTGTATTTGACCTAAACTACAGACTGACAGCTACAAAATGAGACCAACATTTTGATAATCGAATGGAAATTGTGGCTACAGTGAACGATGAAAGCCAGAGGTCGGACAAGCAAATTTACGTATTTTAGACAAATACATGTCTATGCCTCCTAAGCGTCATAAAAATTAGTATTTTCATGCAAATTACTACATATTTGCACTTGACGCAAACTAAACCAACGCAACTATAAGATAAGACCAAAATTTCAACAATCGGATTAAAATTACGGGCACAGTAAGCAATCAAAGCTGAAAATCTGCACAAAAACTGCACGTGTTCTAGAAACAGCAATTTCTAGATATTTTGCCTAAAACATGTTCCGACCATCAAAACACTAGTTTGGGGTAAACTTTGAAATTAAAACGTAAAAACGCGAAATTCGCACGTTTAAGAGGAGAAAAAGCCGTTTAAAGTTTTCGGCAGTTGACACGTGAAAAATTGGGATTTTTCTGGCTTTCAACTACTAAACCCGCCCTTAAACTTTTGCCAAATACCACAAATTTATTTTTTTTTGGAAAATTCAGACGCTGATCTATTCATTAACACCAAAATATAGCACATCGGTTGAAAAATCAAGCCACAGCAATGCCGTAAAGGGAAAAAGTTTCCATAACCTGCCCCAAAAATATAAGGAACCTTATAAAAATTAATATTCTTATGAAAAGTACTACAAATTTGTATTTGACCTAAACTACAGACTGACAGCTACAAAATGAGACCAACATTTTGATAATCGAATGGAAATTGTGGCTACAGTGAACGATGAAAGCCAGAGGTCGGACAAGCAAATTTACGTATTTTAGACAAATACATGTCTATGCCTCCTAAGCGTCATAAAAATTAGTATTTTCATGCAAATTACTACATATTTGCACTTGACGCAAATTAAACCAACGCAACTATAAGATAAGACCAAAATTTCAACAATCGGATTAAAATTACGGGCACAGTAAGCAATCAAAGCTGAAAATCTGCACAAAAACTGCACGTGTTCTAGAAACAGCAATTTCTAGATATTTTGCCTAAAACATGTTCCGACCATCAAAACACTAGTTTGGGGTAAACTTTTAAATTAAAACGTAAAAACGCGAAAGTCGCACGTTTGAGGGGAGAAAAAGCCATTTAAAGTTTTGGGCAGTTGACACGTGAAAAATTGGGATTTTTCTGGCTTTCAACTACTAAGCCCGCCCTTAAACTTTTGCCAAATACCACAAATTTATACTTTTTGGAAAATTCAGACGCTGATCTATTCACTAACACCAAAATATAGCACATCGGTTGAAAAATCAAGCCACAGCAATGCCGTAAAGGGAAAAAGTTTCCATAACCTGCCCCAAAAATATAAGGAACCTTATAAAAATTAATATTCTTATGAAAAGTACTACAAATTTATATTTGACCTAAACTACAGACTGACAGCTACAAAATGAGACCAACATTTTGATAATCGAATCGAAATTGTGGCTACAGTGAACGATGAAAGCCAGAGGTCGGACAAGGAAATTTACGTATTTTAGACAAATACATGTCTATGCCTCCTAAGCGTCATAAATATTAGAATTTCCATGCAAATTACTACATATTTGCACTTGACGCAAACTAAATAAACGCAACTATAAGATAAGACCAAAATTTCAACAATCGGATTAAAATTACGGGCACAGTAAGCAATCAAAGCTGAAAATCTGCACAAAAACTGCACGTGTTCTAGAAACAGCAATTTCTAGACATTTTGCCTAAAACATGTTCCGACCATCAAAACACTAGTTTGGGGTAAACTTTTAAATTGAAACGTAAAAACGCAAAATTCGCACGTTTAAGGGGAGAAAAAGCCATTTAAAGTTGTGGGCAGTTGACACGTGAAAAATTGGGATTTTTCTGGCTTTCGACTACTAAACCCGCCCTTAAACTTTTGCCAAATACCTCAAATTTATACTTTTTGGAAAATTCAGACGCTGATCTATTCATTAACACCAAAATATAGCGCATCGGTTGAAAAATCAAGCCACAGCAATGCCGTAAAGGGAAAAAGTTTCCATAACCTGCCCCAAAAATATAAGGAACCTTATAAAAATTAGTATTCTTATGAAAAGTAACACAAATTGGTATTTGGCGTTAACTACAGACTGACAGCTACAAAATGAGACCAACATTTTGATAATCGAATGGAAATTGTGGCTACAGTGAACGATGAAAGCCAGAGGTCGGACAAGGAAATTTACGTATTTTAGACAAATACATGTCTATGCCTCCTAAGCGTCATAAAAATTAGTATTTCATGCAAATCACTACATATTTGCACTTGACGCAAACTAAACCAACGCAACTATAAGATAAGACCGAAATTTCAACAATCGGATTAAAATTGCGGGTACAGTAAGCAATCAAAGCTGAAAATCTGCACAAAAACTGCACGTGTTCTAGAAACAGCAATTTCTAGATATTTTGCCTAAAACATGTTCCGACCATCAAAACACTAGTTTGGGGTAAACTTTTAAATTAAAACGTAAAAACGCGAAATTCGCACGTTTAAGGGGAGAAAAAGCCATTTAAAGTTTTGGGCAGTTGACACGTGAAAAATTGGGATTTTTCTGGCTTTCAACTACTAAGCCCGCCCTTAAACTTTTGCCAAATACCACAAATTTATACTTTTTGGAAAATTCAGACGCTGATCTATTCATTAACACCAAAATATAGCACATCGGTTGAAAAATCAAGCCACAGCAATGCCGTAAAGGGAAAAAGTTTCCATAACCTGCCCCAAAACTATAAGGAACCTTATAAAAATTAGTATTCTTATGAAAAGTACTACAAATTTGTATTTGACGTAAACTACAGACTGACAGCTACAAAATGAGACCAACATTTTGATAATCGAATCGAAATTGTGGCTACAGTGAACGATGAAAGCCAGAGGTCGGACAAGGAAATTTACGTATTTTAGACAAATACATGTCTATGCCTCCTAAGCGTCATAAATATTAGTATTTTCATGCAAATTACTACATATTTGCACTTGACGCAAACTAAACCAACGCAACTATAAGATAAGACAAAAATTTCAACAATCGGATTAAAATTACGGGCACAGTAAGCAATCAAAGCTGAAAATCTGCACAAAAACTGCACGTGTTCTAGAAACAGCAATTTCTAGATATTTTGCCTCAAACATGTTCCGACCATCAAAACACTAGTTTGGGGTAAACTTTGAAATTAAAACGTAAAAGCGCGAAATTCGCACGATTAAGGGGAGAAAAAGCCGTTTAAAGTTTTCGGCAGTTGACACGTGAAAAATTGGGATTTTTCTGGCTTTCAACTACTAAACCCGCCCTTAAACTTTTGCCAAATACCACAAATTTATTTTTTTTTTGAAAATTCAGACGCTGATCTATTCATTAACACCAAAATATAGCACATCGGTTGAAAAATCAAGCCACAGCAATGCCGTAAAGGGAAAAAGTTTCCATAACCTGCCCCAAAAATATAAGGAACCTTATAAAAATTAATATTCTTATGAAAAGTACTACAAATTTGTATTTGACCTAAACTACAGACTGACAGCTACAAAATGAGACCAACATTTTGATAATCGAATGGAAATTGTGGCTACAGTGAACGATGAAAGCCAGAGGTCGGACAAGCAAATTTACGTATTTTAGACAAATACATGTCTATGCCTCCTAAGCGTCATAAAAATTAGTATTTTCATGCAAATTACTACATATTTGCACTTGACGCAAATTAAACCAACGCAACTATAAGATAAGACCAAAATTTCAACAATCGGATTAAAATTACGGGCACAGTAAGCAATCAAAGCTGAAAATCTGCACAAAAACTGCACGTGTTCTAGAAACAGCAATTTCTAGATATTTTGCCTACAACATGTTCCGACCATCAAAACACTAGTTTGGGGTAAACTTTTAAATTAAAACGTAAAAACGCGAAAGTCGCACGTTTGAGGGGAGAAAAAGCCATTTAAAGTTTTGGGCAGTTGACACGTGAAAAATTGGGATTTTTCTGGCTTTCAACTACTAAGCCCGCCCTTAAACTTTTGCCAAATACCACAAATTTATACTTTTTGGAAAATTCAGACGCTGATCGATTCATTAACACCAAAATATAGCACATCGGTTGAAAAATCAAGCCACAGCAATGCCGTAAAGGGAAAAAGTTTCCATAACCTGCCCCAAAAATATAAGGAACCTTATAAAAATTAGTAATCTTATGAAAAGTACTACAAATTTGTACTTGACGTAAACTACAGACTGACAGCTACAAAATGAGACGTACATTTTGATAATCGAATGGAAATTGTGGCTACAGTGAACGATGAAAGCCCGAGGTCGGACAAGGAAATTTACGTATTTTAGACAAATACATGTCTATGCCTCCTAAGCGTCATAAAAATTAGTATTTCATGCAAATCACTACATATTTGCACTTGACGCAAACTAAACCAACGCAACTATAAGATAAGACCGAAATTTCAACAATCGGATTAAAATTGCGGGTACAGTAAGCAATCAAAGCTGAAAATCTGCACAAAAACTGCACGTGTTCTATAAACAGCAATTTCTAGATATTTTGCCTAAAACATGTTCCGACCATCAAAACACTAGTTTGGGGTAAACTTTTAAATTAAAACGTAAAAACGCGAAATTCGCACGTTTAAGGGGAGAAAAAGCCATTTAAAGTTTTGGGCAGTTGACACGTGAAAAATTGGGATTTTTCTGGCTTTCAACTACTAAGCCCGCCCTTAAACTTTTGCCAAATAACACAAATTTATACTTTTTGGAAAATTCAGACGCTGATCTATTCATTAACACCAAAATATAGCACATCGGTTGAAAAATCAAGCCACAGCAATGCCGTAAAGGGAAAAAGTTTCCATAACCTGCCCCAAAACTATAAGGAACCTTATAAAAATTAGTATTCTTATGAAAAGTACTACAAATTTGTATTTGACGTAAACTACAGACTGACAGCTACAAAATGAGACCAACATTTTGATAATCGAATCGAAATTGTGGCTACAGTGAACGATGAAAGCCAGAGGTCGGACAAGGAAATTTACGTATTTTAGACAAATACATGTCTATGCCTCCTAAGCGTCATAAATATTAGTATTTTCATGCAAATTACTACATATTTGCACTTGACGCAAACTAAACCAACGCAACTATAAGATAAGACCAAAATTTCAACAATCGGATTAAAATTACGGGCACAGTAAGCAATCAAAGCTGAAAATCTGCACAAAAACTGCACGTGTTCTAGAAACAGCAATTTCTAGATATTTTGCCTAAAACATGTTCCGACCATCAAAACACTAGTTTGGGGTAAACTTTTAAATTAAAACGTAAAAACGCGAAAGTCGCACGTTTGAGGGGAGAAATAGCCATTTAAAGTTTTGGGCAGTTGACACGTGAAAAATTGGGATTTTTCTGGCTTTCAACTACTACGCCCACCCTTAAACTTTTGCCAAATACCACAAATTTATACTTTTTGGAAAATTCAGACGCTGATCTATTCATTAACACCAAAATATAGCACATCGGTTGAAAAATCAAGCCACAGCAATGCCGTAAAGGGAAAAAGTTTCCATAACCTGCCCCAAAAATATAAGGAACCTTATAAAAATTAGTATTCTTATGAAAAGTACTACAAATTTGTATTTGACGTAAACTACAACTGATAGCTACAAAATGAGACCAACATTTTGATAATCGAATGGAAATTGTGGCTACAGTGAACGATGAAAGCCAGAGGTCGGACAAGGAAATTTACGTATTTTAGACAAGTACATGTCTATGCCTCCTAAGCGTCATAAAAATTAGTATTTTCATGCAAATTACTACATATTTGCACTTGACGCAAACTAAACCAACGCAACTATAAGATAAGACCAAAATTTCAACAATCGGATTAAAATTACGGGCACAGTAAGCAATCAAAGCTGAAAATCTGCACAAAAACTGCACGTGTTCTAGAAACAGCAATTTCTAGATATTTTGCCTAAAACATGTTCCGACCATCAAAACACTAGTTTGGGGTAAACTTTGAAATTAAAACGCAAAAACGTGAAATTCGCACATTTGAGGGGAGAAAAAGCCATTTAAAGTTTTGGGCAGTTGACACGTGAAAAATTGGGATATTTCTGGCTTGCAACTACTAAACCCGGCCTTAAACTTTTGCCAAATACCACAAATTTATACTTTTTGGAAAATTCAGACGCTGATCTATTCATTAACACCAAAATATAGCACATCGGTTGAAAAATCAAGCCACAGCAATGCCGTAAAGGGAAAAAGTTTCCATAACCTGCCCCAAAAATATAAGGAACCTTATAAAAATTAGTATTCTTATGAAAAGTACTACAAATTTGTATTTGACGTAAACTACAACTGATAGCTACAAAATGAGACCAACATTTTGATAATCGAATGGAAATTGTGGCTACAGTGAACGATGAAAGCCAGAGGTCGGACAAGGAAATTTACGTATTTTAGACAAGTACATGTCTATGCCTCCTAAGCGTCATAAAAATTAGTATTTTCATGCAAATTACTACATATTTGCACTTGACGCAAACTAAACCAACGCAACTATAAGATAAGACCAAAATTTCAACAATCGGATTAAAATTACGGGCACAGTAAGCAATCAAAGCTGAAAATCTGCACAAAAACTGCACGTGTTCTAGAAACAGCAATTTCTAGATATTTTGCCTAAAACATGTTCCGACCATCAAAACACTAGTTTGGGATAAACTTCTAAATTTAAACGTAAAAACGCGAAATTCGCACGTTTAAGGGGAGAAAAAGCCATTTAAAGTTTTGGGCAGTTGACACGTGAAAAATTAGGATTTTTCGGGTTTCAACTACTAAACCCGCCCTTAAACTTTTGCCAAATACCACAAATTTATACTTTTTGGAAAATTCAGACGCTGATCTATTCATTAACACCAAAATATAGCACATCGTCTGAAAAATCAAGCCACAGCAATGCCGTAAAGGGAAAAAGTTTCCATAACCTGCCCCAAAAATATAAGGAACTTTATAAAAATTAGTATTCTTATGAAAAGTACTACAAATTTGTATTTGACGTAAACTACAGACTGACAGCTACAAAATGAGACCAACATTTTGATAATCGAATGGAAATTGTGGCTACAGTGAACGATGAAAGCCAGAGGTCGGACAAGGAAATTTACGTATTTTAGACAAATACATGTCTATGCCTCCTAAGCGCCATAAAAATTAGTATTTTCATGCAAATTACTACATATTTGCACTTGACGCAAACTAAACCAACGCAACTTTAAGATAAGACCAAAATTTCAACAATCGGATTAAAATTACTTTGAAATTTAAACGTAAAAACGTGAAATTCGCACGTTTAAGGGGAGAAAAAGCCATTTAAAGTTTTGGGCAGTTGACACGTGAAAAATTGGGATTTTTCTGGCTTTCAACTACTAAGCCCGCCCTTAAACTTTCGCCAAATACCACAAATTTATACTTTTTGGAAAATTCAGACGCTGATCTATTCATTAACACCAAAATATAGCACATCGGTTGAGAAATCAAGCCACAGCAATGCCGTGAAGGGAAAAAGTTTCCATAACCTGCCCCCAAAAATATAACGAACCTTATAAAAATTAGTATTCTTATGAAAAGTACTACAAATTTGTACTTGACGTAAACTACAGACTGATAGCTACAAAATGAGACCAACATTTTGATAATCGAATGGAAATTGTGGCTACAGTGAACGATGAAAGCCCGAGGTCGGACAAGGAAATTTACGTATTTTAGACAAATACATGTCTATGCCTCCTAAGCGTCATAAAAATTAGTATTTTCATGCAAGTTACTACATATTTGCACTTGACGCAAACTAAACAAACGCAACTATAAGATAAGACCAAAATTTCAACAATCGGATTAAAATTACGGGCACAGTAAGCAATCAAAGCTGAAAATCTGCACAAAAACTGCACGTGTTCTAGAAACAGCAATTTCTAGATATTTTGCCTAAAACATGTTCCGACCATCAAAACACTAGTTTGGGGTAAACTTTTAAATTAAAACGTAAAAACGCGAAATTCGCACGTTTAAGGGGAGAAAAAGCCATTTAAAGTTTTGGGCAGTTGACACGTGAAAAATTGGGATTTTTCTGGCTTTCAACTACTAAGCCCGCCCTTAAACTTTTGCCAAATAACACAAATTTATACTTTTTGGAAAATTCAGACGCTGATCTATTCATTAACACCAAAATATAGCACATCGGTTGAAAAATCAAGCCACAGCAATGCCGTAAAGGGAAAAAGTTTCCATAACCTGCCCCAAAACTATAAGGAACCTTATAAAAATTAGTATTCTTATGAAAAGTACTACAAATTTGTATTTGACGTAAACTACAGACTGACAGCTACAAAATGAGACCAACATTTTGATAATCGAATCGAAATTGTGGCTACAGTGAACGATGAAAGCCAGAGGTCGGACAAGGAAATTTACGTATTTTAGACAAATACATGTCTATGCCTCCTAAGCGTCATAAATATTAGTATTTTCATGCAAATTACTACATATTTGCACTTGACGCAAACTAAACCAACGCAACTATAAGATAAGACCAAAATTTCAACAATCGGATTAAAATTACGGGCACAGTAAGCAATCAAAGCTGAAAATCTGCACAAAAACTGCACGTGTTCTAGAAACAGCAATTTCTAGATATTTTGCCTAAAACATGTTCCGACCATCAAAACACTAGTTTGGGGTAAACTTTGAAATTAAAACGCAAAAACGTGAAATTCGCACGTTTGAGGGGAGAAAAAGCCATTTAAAGTTTTGGGCAGTTGACACGTGAAAAATTGGGATATTTCTGGCTTGCAACTACTAAACCCGGCCTTAAACTTTTGCCAAATACCACAAATTTATACTTTTTGGAAAATTGAGACGCTGATCTATTCACTAACTCCAAAATATAGCACATCGGTTGAAAAATCAAGCCACAGCAATGCCGTAAAGGGAAAAAGTTTCCATAACCTGCCCCAAATATATAAGGAACCTTATAAAAATTAGTAATCTTATGAAAAGTACTACAAATTTGTACTTGACGTAAACTACAGACTGACAGCTACAAAATGAGACGTACATTTTGATAATCGAATGGAAATTGTGGCTACAGTGAACGATGAAAGCCAGAGGTCGGACAAGGAAATTTACGTATTTTAGACAAGTACATGTCTATGCCTCCTAAGCGTCATAAAAATTTGTATTTTCATGCAAATTACTACATATTTGCACTTGACGCAAACTAAACCAACGCAACTATAAGATAAGACCGAAATTTCAACAATCGGATTAAAATTACGGGCACAGTAAGCAATCAAAGCTGAAAATCTGCACAAAAACTGCACGTGTTCTAGAAACAGCAATTTCTAGATATTTTGCCTCAAACATGTTCCGACCATCAAAACACTAGTTTGGGGTAAACTTTTAAATTAAAACGTAAAAACGCGAAATTCGCACGTTTAAGGGGAGAAAAAGCCATTTAAAGTTTCGGGCAGTTGACACGTGAAAAATTGGGATTTTTCTGGCTTTCAACTACTAAACCCGCCCTTAAACTTTTGCCAAATACCACAAATTTATACTTTTTGGAAAATTGAGACGCTGATCTATTCACTAACTCCAAAATATAGCACATCGGTTGAAAAATCAAGCCACAGCAATGCCGTAAAGGGAAAAAGTTTCCATAACCTGCCCCAAAAATATAAGGAACCTTATAAAAATTAGTATTCTTATGAAAAGTACTACAAATTTGTATTTGACGTAAACTACAACTGATAGCTACAAAATGAGACCAACATTTTGATAATCGAATGGAAATTGTGGCTACAGTGAACGATGAAAGCCAGAGGTCGGACAAGGAAATTTACGTATTTTAGACAAGTACATGTCTATGCCTCCTAAGCGTCATAAAAATTTGTATTTTCATGCAAATTACTACATATTTGCACTTGACGCAAACTAAACCAACGCAACTATAAGATAAGACCAAAATTTCAACAATCGGATTAAAATTACGGGCACAGTAAGCAATCAAAGCTGAAAATCTGCACAAAAACTGCACGTGTTCTAGAAACAGCAATTTCTAGATATTTTGCCTAAAACATGTTCCGACCATCAAAACACTAGTTTGGGGTAAACTTTGAAATTAAAACGCAAAAACGTGAAATTCGCACGTTTGAGGGGAGAAAAAGCCATTTAAAGTTTTGGGCAGTTGACACGTGAAAAATTGGGATATTTCTGGCTTGCAACTACTAAACCCGGCCTTAAACTTTTGCCAAATACCACAAATTTATACTTTTTGGAAAATTCAGACGCTGATCTATTCATTAACACCAAAATATAGCACATCGGTTGAAAAATCAAGCCACAGCAATGCCGTAAAGGGAAAAAGTTTCCATAACCTGCCCCAAAAATATAAGGAACCTTATAAAAATTAGTATTCTTATGAAAAGTACTACAAATTTGTATTTGACGTAAACTACAACTGATAGCTACAAAATGAGACCAACATTTTGATAATCGAATGGAAATTGTGGCTACAGTGAACGATGAAAGCCAGAGGTCGGACAAGGAAATTTACGTATTTTAGACAAGTACATGTCTATGCCTCCTAAGCGTCATAAAAATTAGTATTTTCATGCAAATTACTACATATTTGCACTTGACGCAAACTAAACCAACGCAACTATAAGATAAGACCAAAATTTCAACAATCGGATTAAAATTACGGGCACAATAAGCAATCAAAGCTGAAAATCTGCACAAAAACTGCACGTGTTCTAGAAACAGCAATTTCTAGATATTTTGCCTAAAACATGTTCCGACCATCAAAACACTAGTTTGGGATAAACTTTTAAACTACAACGTAAAAACGCGAAATTCGCACGTTTAAGGGGAGAAAAAGCCATTTAAAGTTTTGGGGAGTTGACACGTGAAAAATTGGGATATTTCTGGCTTTCAACTACTAAACCCGGCCTTAAACTTTTGCCAAATACCACAAATTTATACTTTTTGGAAAATTCAGACGCTGATCTATTCATTAACACCAAAATATAGCACATCGTCTGAAAAATCAAGCCACAGCAATGCCGTAAAGGGAAAAAGTTTCCATAACCTGCCCCAAAAATATAAGGAACCTTATAAAAATTAGTATTCTTATGAAAAGTACTACAAATTTGTATTTGACGTAAACTACAGACTGACAGCTACAAAATGAGACCAACATTTTGATAATCGAATGGAAATTGTGGCTACAGTGAACGATGAAAGCCAGAGGTCGGACAAGGAAATTTACGTATTTTAGACAAATACATGTCTATGCCTCCTAAGCGCCATAAAAATTAGTATTTTCATGCAAATTACTACATATTTGCACTTGACGCAAACTAAACCAACGCAACTTTAAGATAAGACCAAAATTTCAACAATCGGATTAAAATTACTTTGAAATTTGAACGTAAAAACGTGAAATTCGCACGTTTAAGGGGAGAAAAAGCCATTTAAAGTTTTGGGCAGTTGACACGTGAAAAATTGGGATTTTTCTGGCTTTCAACTACTAAGCCCGCCCTTAAACTTTCGCCAAATACCACAAATTTATACTTTTTGGAAAATTCAGACGCTGATCTATTCATTAACACCAAAATATAGCACATCGGTTGAAAAATCAAGCCACAGCAATGCCGTGAAGGGAAAAAGTTTCCATAACCTGCCCCAAAAATATAACGAACCTTATAAAAATTAGTATTCTTATGAAAAGTACTACAAATTTGTACTTGACGTTAACTACAGACAGCTACAAAATGAGACCAACATTTTGATAATCGAATGGAAATTGTGGCTACAGTGAACGATGAAAGCCCGAGGTCGGACAAGGAAATTTACGTATTTTAGACAAATACATGTCTATGCCTCCTAAGCGTCATAAAAATTAGTATTTTCATGCAAGTTACTACATATTTGCACTTGACGCAAACTAAACAAACGCAACTATAAGATAAGACCGAAATTTCAACAATCGGATTAAAATTACGGGCACAGTAAGCAATCAAAGCTGAAAATCTGCACAAAAACTGCACGTGTTCTAGAAACAGCAATTTCTAGATATTTTGCCTAAAACATGTTCCGACCATCAAAACACTAGTTTGGGGTAAACTTTTAAATTAAAACGTAAAAGCGCGAAATTGGCACGTTTAAGGGGGAAAAAAGCCATTTAAAGTTTTGGGCAGTTGACACGTGAAAAATTGGGATATTTCTGGCTTTCAACTACTAAACCCGCCCTTAAACTTTTGCCAAATACCACAAATTTATACTTTTTGGAAAAGTCAGACGCTGATCTATTCATTAACACCAAAATATAGCACATCGGTTGAAAAATCAAGCCACAGCAATGCCGTAAAGGGAAAAAGTTTCCATAACCTGCCCCCAAAAATATAAGGAACCTTGTAAAAATTAGTATTCTTATGAAAAGTACTACAAATTTGTATTTGACGTAAACTACAGACTGACAGCTACAAAATGAGACCAACATTTTGATAATCGAATGGAAATTGTGGCTACAGTGAACGATGAAAGCCAGAGGTCGGACAAGGAAATTTACGTATTTTAGACAAATACATGTCTATGCTTCCTAAGCGCCATAAAAATTAGTATTTTCATGCAAATTACTACATATTTGCACTTGACGCAAACAAAACAAACGCAACTATAAGATAAGACCAAAATTTTAACAATCGGATTAAAATTACGGGCACAGTAAGCAATCAAAGCTGAAAATCTGCACAAAAACTGCACGTGTTCTAGAAACCGCAATTTCTAGATATTTTGCCTAAAACATGTTCCGACCATCAAAACACTAGTTTGGGATAAACTTTTAAATTAAAACGTAAAAACGCGAAATTCGCACGTTTAAGGGGAGAAAAAGCCATTTAAAGTTTTGGGCAGTTGACACGTGAAAAATTGGGATTTTTCTGGCTTTCAACTACTAAGCCCGCCCTTAAACTTTTGCCAAATAACACAAATTTATACTTTTTGGAAAATTCAGACGCTGATCTATTCATGAACACCAAAATATAGCACATCGGTTGAAAAATCAAGCCACAGCAATGCCGTAAAGGGAAAAAGTTTCCATAACCTGCCCCAAAAATATAAGGAACCTTATAAAAATTAGTATTCTTATGAAAAGTACTACAAATTTGTATTTGACGTAAACTACCGACTGACAGCTACAAAATGAGACCAACATTTTGATAATCGAATGGAAATTGTGGCTACAGTGAACGATGAAAGCCAGAGGTCGGACAAGGAAATTTACGTATTTTAGACAAATACATGTCTATGCCTCCTAAGCGTCATAAAAATTTGTATTTTCATGCAAATTACTACATATTTGCACTTGACGCGAAGTAAACCAACGCAACTATAAGATAAGACCGAAATTTATACAATCGGATTGAAATTACGGGCACAGTAAGCAATCAAAGCTGAAAATCTGCACAAAAACTGCACGTGTTCTAGAATCAGCAATTTGGGGTAAACTTTGAAATTAAAACGTAAAAACGCGAAATTCGCACGTTTAAGGGGAGAAAAAGCCATTTAAAGTTTTGGGGAGTTGACACGTGAAAAATTGGGATTTTTCTGGCTTTCAACTACTAAGCCCGCCCTTAACCTTTTGTCAAATACCACAAATTTATACTTTTTGGAAAATTCAGACGCTGATCTATTCATTAACACCAAAATATAGCACATCGGTTGAAAAATCAAGCCACAGCAATGCCGTAAAGGGAAAAAGTTTCCATAACCTGCCCCAAAAATATAAGGAACCTTATAAAAATTAGTATTCTTATGAAAAGTACTACAAATTTGTATTTGACGTAAACTACCGACTGACAGCTACAAAATGAGACCAACATTTTGATAATCGAATGGAAATTGTGGCTACAGTGAACGATGAAAGCCAGAGGTCGGACAAGGAAATTTACGTATTTTAGACAAATACATGTCTATGCCTCCTAAGCGTCATAAAAATTAGTATTTTCATGCAAATTACTACATATTTGCACTTGACGCAAACTAAACCAACGCAACTATAAGATAAGACCGAAATTTCAACAATCGGATTAAAATTACGGGCACAGTAAGCAATCAAAGCTGAAAATCTGCACAAAAACTGCACGTGTTCTAGAAACCGCAATGTCTAGATATTTTGCCTAAAACATTTTCCGACCATCAAAACACTAGTTTGGGATAAACTTTTAAATTAAAACGTAAAAACGAAAAATTCGCACGTTTAAGGGGAGAAAAAGCCATTTAAAGTTTTGGGCAGTTGACACGTGAAAAATTGGAATTTTTCTGGCTTTCAACTACTAAACCCGCCCTTAAACTTTTGCCAAATACCACAAATTTATACATCTTGGAAAATTCAGACGCCGATCTATTCATTAACACCAAAATATAGCACATCGGTTGAAAAATCAAGCCACAGCAATGCCGTAAAGGGAAAAAAATTCCATAACCTGCCCCAAAAATATAAGAAATCTTATAAAAATTAGTATTTTTATGAAAAGTACTACAAATTTGTAGTTGACGTAAACTACAGACTGACAGCTACAAAATGAGACCAACATTTTGATAATCGAATGGAAATTGTGGCTACAGTGAACGATGAAAGCCAGAGGTCGGACAAGGAAATTTACGTATTTTAGACAAGTACATGTCTATGCCTCCTAAGCGTCATAAAAATTAGTATTTTCATGCAAATTACTACATATTTGCACTTGACGCAAACTAAACCAACGCAACTATAAGATAAGACCAAAATTTCAACAATCGGATTAAAATTACGGGCACAGTAAGCAATCAAAGCTGAAAATCTGCACAAAAACTGCACGTGTTCTAGAAACAGCAATTTCTAGATATTTTGCCTAAAACATGTTCCGACCATCAAAACACTAGTTTGGGATAAACTTTTAAACTACAACGTAAAAACGCGAAATTCGCTCGTTTAAGGGGTGAAAAAGCCATTTAAAGTTTTGGGCAGTTGACACGTGAAAAATTGGGATTTTTCTGGCTTTCAACTACTAAACCCACCCTTAAACTTTTGCCAAATACCACAAATTTATACTTTTTGGAAAATTCAGACGCTGATCTATTCATGAACACCAAAATATAGCACATCGGTTGAAAAATCAAGCCACAGCAATGCCGTACAGGCAAAAAGTTTCCATAACCTGCCCCCAAAAATAAAAGGAACCTTATAAAAACTAGTATTCTTATGACAAGTACTACAAATTTGTATTTGACCTAAACTACAGACTGACAGCTACAAAATGAGACCAACATTTTGATAATCGAATGGAAATTGTGGCTACAGTGAACGATGAAAGCCAGAGGTCGGACAAGGAAATTTACGTATTTTAGACAAATACATGTCTATGCCTCCTAAGCGTCATTAAAAATTAGTATTTTCATGCAAATTACTACATATTTGCACTTGATGCAAACAAAACTAACGCAACTATAAGATAAGACCGAAATTTCAACAATCGGATTAAAATTACGGGCACAGTAAGCAATCAAAGCTGAAAATCTGCACAAAAACTGCACGTGTTCTAGAAACAGCAATTTCTAGATATTTTGCCTAAAACATGTTCCGACCATCAAAACACTAGTTTGGGGTAAACTTTTAAATTAAAACGTAAAAACGTGAAATTCGCACGTTTAAGGGGAGAAAAAGCCATTTAAAGTTTTGGGGAGTTGACACGTGAAAAATTGGGATTTTTCTGGCTTTCAACTACTAAACCCGCCCTTAAACTTTTGCCAAATACCACAAATTTATACTTTTTGGAAAATTCAGATGCTGATCTATTCACTAACACCAAAATATAGCACATCGGTTGAAAAATCAAGCCACAGCAATGCCGTAAAGGGAAAAAGTTTCCATAACCTGCCCCCAAAAATATAAGGAACCTTATAAAAATTAGTATTCTTATGAAAAGTACTACAAATTTGTATGTGACGTAAACTACAGACTGACAGCTACAAAATGAGACCAACATTTTGATAATCGAATGGAAATTGTGGCTACAGTGAACGATGAAAGCCAGAGGTCGGACAAGGAAATTTACGTATTTTAGACAAATACATGTCTATGCCTCCTAAGCGTCATAAAAATTAGTATTTTCATGCAAATTACTACATATTTGCACTTGACGCAAACAAAACCAACGCAACTATAAGATAAGACCAAAATTTCAACAATCGGATTAAAATTACGGGCACAGTAAGCAATCAAAGCTGAAAATCTGCACAAAAATTGCACGTGTTCTAGAAACAGCAATTTCTAGATATTTTGCCTAAAACATGTTCCGACCATCAAAACACTAGTTTGGGGTAAACTTTTAAATTGAAACGTAAAAACGCAAAATTCGCACGTTTAAGGGGAGAAAAAGCCATTTAAAATTGTGGGCAGTTGACACGTGAAAAATTGGGATTTTTCTGGCTTTCGACTACTAAACCCGCCCTTAAACTTTTGCCAAATACCTCAAATTTATACTTTTTGGAAAATTCAGACGCTGATCTATTCATTAACACCAAAATATAGCGCATCGGTTGAAAAATCAAGCCACAGCAATGCCGTAAAGGGAAAAAGTTTCCATAACCTGCCCCAAAAATATAAGGAACCTTATAAAAATTAGTATTCTTATGAAAAGTAACACAAATTGGTATTTGGCGTTAACTACAGACTGACAGCTACAAAATGAGACCAACATTTTGATAATCGAATGGAAATTGTGGCTACAGTGAACGATGAAAGCCAGAGGTCGGACAAGGAAATTTACGTATTTTAGACAAATACATGTCTATGCCTCCTAAGCGTCATAAAAATTAGTATTTTCATGCAAATTACTACATATTTGCACTTGACGCAAACTGAACAAACGCAACTATAAGATAAGACCAAAATTTCAACAATCGGATTAAAATTACGGGCACAGTAAGCAATCAAAGCTGAAAATCTGCACAAAAACTGCACGTGTTCTAGAAACAGCAATTTCTAGATATTTTGCCTAAAACATGTTCCGACCATCAAAACACTAGTTTGGGGTAAACTTTTAAATTGAAACGTAAAAACGCGAGATTCGCACGTTTAAGGGGAGAAAAAGCCATTTAAAGTTTTGAGCAGTTGACACGTGAAAAATTGGGATTTTTCTGGCTTTCAACTACTAAACCCGCCCTTAAACTTTTGCCAAATACAACAAATTTATACTTTTTGGAAAATACTGACGCTGATTTATTCATTAACACCAAAATATAGCACATCGGTTGAAAAATCAAGCCACAGCAATGCCGTAAAGGGAAAAAGTTTCCATAACCTGGCCCCAAAAATATAAGGAACCTTATAAAAATTAGTATTCTTATGAAAAGTACTACAAATTTGTATTTGACGTAAACTACAGACTGACAGCTACAAAATGAGACCAACATTTTGATAATCGAATGGAAATTGTGGCTACAGTGAACGATGAAAGCCAGAGGTCGGACAAGGAAATTTACGTATTTTAGACAAATACATGTCTATGCCTCCTAAGCGTCATAAAAATTAGTATTTTCATGCAAATTACTACATATTTGCACTTGACGCAAACTAAACAAACGCAACTATAAGATAAGACCAAAATTTCAACAATCGGATTAAAATTACGGGCACAGAATGTAATTAAACTTGAAAATCTGCACAAAAACTGCACGTGTTCTAGAAACAGCAATTTCTAGATATTTTGCCTAAAACATGTTCCGACCATCAAAACACTAGTTTGGGGTAAACTTTTAAATTAAAACGTAAAAACGCGAAATTCGCACGTTTAAGGGGAGAAAAAGCCATTTAAAGTTTTGGGGAGTTGACACGTGAAAAATTGGGATTTTTCTGGCTTTCAACTACTAAACCCGCCCTTAAACTTTTCCCAAATACCACAAATTTATACTTTTTGAAAAATTCAGACGCTGATCTATTCATTAACACCAAAATATAGCACATCGCTTGAAAAATCAAGCCACAGCAATGCCGTAAAGGGAAAAAGTTTCCATAACCTACCCCCAAAAATTTAGGGAACGTTGTGAAAATTAGTATCCTTATGAAAAGTACTACAAATTTGTATTTGACCTAAACTACAGACTGACAGCTACAAAATGAGACCAACATTTTGATAATCGAATGGAAATTGTGACTACAGTGAACGATGAAAGCCAGAGGTCGGACAAGGAAATTTACGTATTTTAGACAAATACATGTCTATGCCTCCTAAGCGTCATAAAAATTAGTATTTTCATGCAAATTACTACATATTTGCACTTAACGCAAACTAAACAAACGCAACTATAAGATAAGACCAAAATTTCAACAATCGAATTAAAATTACGGGCACAGTAAGCAATCAAAGCTGAAAATCTGCACAAAAACTGCACGTGTTCTAGAAACAGCAATTTCTAGATATTTTGCCTAAAACATGTTCCGACCATCAAAACACTAGTTTGGGGTTAACTTTTAAATTGAAACGTAAAAACGCAAAATTCGCACGTTTAAGGGGAGAAAAAGCCATTTAAAGTTGTGGGCAGTTGACACGTGAAAAATTGGGATTTTTCTGGCTTTCGACTACTAAACCCGCCCTTAAACTTTTGCCAAATACCTCAAATTTATACTTTTTGGAAAATTCAGACGCTGATCTATTCATTAACACCAAAATATAGCGCATCGGTTGAAAAATCAAGCCACAGCAATGCCGTAAAGGGAAAAAGTTTCCATAACCTGCCCCAAAAATATAAGGAACCTTATAAAAATTAGTATTCTTATGAAAAGTAACACAAATTGGTATTTGGCGTTAACTACAGACTGACAGCTACAAAATGAGACCAACATTTTGATAATCGAATGGAAATTGTGGCTACAGTGAACGATGAAAGCCAGAGGTCGGACAAGGAAATTTACGTATTTTAGACAAATACATGTCTATGCCTCCTAAGCGTCATAAAAATTAGTATTTTCATGCAAATTACTACATATTTGCACTTGACGCAAACTAAACCAACGCAACTATAAGATAAGACCGAAATTTCAACAATCGGATTAAAATTACGGGCACAGTAAGCAATCAAAGCTGAAAATCTGCACAAAAACTGCACGTGTTCTAGAAACAGCAATTTCTAGATATTTTGCCTAAAACATTTCCCGACCATCAAAACACTAGTTTGGGGTAAACTTTCAAATTAAAACGTAAAAACGCGAGATTCGCACGTTTAAGGGGAGAAAAAGCCATTTAAAGTTTTGGGCAGTTGACACGTGAAAAATTGGGATTTTTCTGGCTTTCAACTACTAAGCCCGCCCTTAAACTTTTGCCAAATACCACAAATTTATACTTTTTGGAAAATTCAGACGCTGATCTATTCATTAACACCAAAATATAGCACATCGGTTGAAAAATCAAGCCACAGCAATGCCGTAAAGGGAAAAAGTTTCCATAACCTGGCCCCAAAAATATAAGGAACCTTATAAAAATTAGTATTCTTATGAAAAGTACTACAAATTTGTATTCGACGTAAACTACAGACTGACAGCTACAAAATGAGACCAACATTTTGATAATCGAATGGAAATTGTGGCTACAGTGAACGATGAAAGCCAGAGGTCGGACAAGGAAATTTACGTATTTTAGACAAATACATGTCTATGCCTCCTAAGCGTCATAAAAATTAGTATTTTCATGCAAATTACTACATATTTGCACTTGACGCAAACTGAACAAACGCAACTATAAGATAAGACCAAAATTTCAACAATCGGATTAAAATTACGGGCACAGAATGTAATTAAAGTTGAAAATCTGCACAAAAACTGCACGTGTTCTAGAAACAGCAATTTCTAGATATTTTGCCTAAAACATGTTCCGACCATCAAAACACTAGTTTGGGGTAAACTTTTAAATTAAAACGTAAAAACGCGAAATTCGCACGTTTAAGGGGAGAAAAAGCCATTTAAAGTTTTGGGGAGTTGACACGTGAAAAATTGGGATTTTTCTGGTTTTGAACTACTAAACCCGCCCTTAAACTTTTGCCAAATACCACAAATTTATACTTTTTGAAAAATTCAGACGCTGATCTATTCATTAACACCAAAATATAGCACATCGCTTGAAAAATCAAGCCACAGCAATGCCGTAAAGGGAAAAAGTTTCCATAACCTACCCCCAAAAATTTAGGGAACCTTGTGAAAATTAGTATTCTTATGAAAAGTACTACAAATTTGTATTTGACCTAAACTACAGACTGACAGCTACAAAATGAGACCAACATTTTGATAATCGAATGGAAATTGTGGCTACAGTGAACGATGAAAGCCAGAGGTCGGACAAGGAAATTTACGTATTTTAGACAAATACATGTCTATGCCTCCTAAGCGTCATAGCAATTAGTATTTTCATGCAAATTACTACATATTTGCACTTAACGCAAACTAAACAAACGCAACTATAAGATAAGACCAAAATTTCAACAATCGAATTAAAATTACGGGCACAGTAAGCAATCAAAGCTGAAAATCTGCACAAAAACTGCACGTGTTCTAGAAACAGCAATTTCTAGATATTTTGCCTAAAACATGTTCCGACCATCAAAACACTAGTTTGGGGTAAACTTTTAAATTAAATCGTAAAAACGTGAAATTCGCACGTTTAAGGGGAGAAAAAGCCATTTAAAGTTTTGGGCAGTTGACACGTGAAAAATTGGGATTTTTCTGGCTTTCAACTACTAAACCCGCCCTTAAACTTTTGCCAAATACAACAAATTTATACTTTTTGGAAAATACTGACGCTGATCTATTCATTAACACCAAAATATAGCACATCGGTTGAAAAATCAAGCCACAGCAATGCCGTAAAGGGAAAAAGTTTCCATAACCTGCCCCAAAAATATAAGGAATCTAATAAAATTTAGTATTCTTATGAAAAGCACTACAAATTTGTATTTGACGTAAACTACAGACTGACAGCTACAAAATGAGACCAACATTTTGATAATCGAATGGAAATTGTGGCTACAGTGAACGATGGAAGCCAGAGGTCAGACAAGGAAATTTACGTATTTTAGACAAATACATGTCTGTGCCTCCTAAGCGTCATAAAAATTAGTATTTTCATGCAAATTACTACATATTTGCACTTGACGCAAACTGAACAAACGCAACTATAAGATAAGACCAAAATTTCAACAATCGGATTAAAATTACGGGCACAGAATGTAATTAAAGTTGAAAATCTGCACAAAAACTGCACGTGTTCTAGAAACAGCAATTTCTAGATATTTTGCCTAAAACATGTTCCGACCATCAAAACACTAGTTTGGGGTAAACTTTTAAATTAAAACGTAAAAACGCGAAATTCGCACGTTTAAGGGGAGAAAAAGCCATTTAAAGTTTTGGGGAGTTGACACGTGAAAAATTGGGATTTTTCTGGTTTTCAACTACTAAACCCGCCCTTAAACTTTTGCCAAATACCACAAATTTATACTTTTTGAAAAATTCAGACGCTGATCTATTCATTAACACCAAAATATAGCACATCGCTTGAAAAATCAAGCCACAGCAATGCCGTAAAGGGAAAAAGTTTCCATAACCTACCCCCAAAAATTTAGGGAACCTTGTGAAAATTAGTATTCTTATGAAAAGTACTACAAATTTGTATTTGACCCAAACTACAGACTGACAGCTACAAAATGAGACCAACATTTTGATAATCGAATGGAAATTGTGGCTACAGTGAACGATGAAAGCCAGAGGTCGGACAAGGAAATTTACGTATTTTAGACAAATACATGTCTATGCCTCCTAAGCGTCATAACAATTAGTATTTTCACGCAAATTACTACATATTTGCACTTGACGCAAACTAAACAAACGCAACTATAAGATAAGACCAAAATTTCAACAATCGGATTAAAATTACGGGCACAGTAAGCAATAAAAATTAGTATTCTTATGAAAAGTACTACAAATTTGTATTCGACGTAAACTACAGACTGACAGCTACAAAATGAGACCAACATTTTGATAATCGAATGGAAATTGTGGCTACAGTGAACGATGAAAGCCAGAGGTCGGACAAGGAAATTTACGTATTTTAGACAAATACATGTCTATGCCTCCTAAGCGTCATAAAAATTAGTATTTTCATGCAAATTACTACATATTTGCACTTGACGCAAACTGAACAAACGCAACTATAAGATAAGACCAAAATTTCAACAATCGGATTAAAATTACGGGCACAGAATGTAATTAAAGTTGAAAATCTGCACAAAAACTGCACGTGTTCTAGAAACAGCAATTTCTAGATATTTTGCCTAAAACATGTCCCGACCATCAAAACACTAGTTTGGGGGAAACTTTTAAATTAAAACGTAAAAACGCGAGATTCGCACGTTTAAGGGGAGAAAAAGCCATTTAAAGTTTTGAGCAGTTGACACGTGAAAAATTGGGATTTTTCTGGCTTTCAACTACTAAACCCGCCCTTAAACTTTTGCCAAATACAACAAATTTATACTGTTTGGAAAATACTGACGCTGATCTATTCATTAGCACTAAAATATAGCACATCGGTTGAAAAATCAAGCCACAGCAATGCCGTAAAGGGAAAAAGTTTCCATAACCTGCCCCCAAAAATATAAGGAACCTTATAAAAATTAGTATTCTTATGAAAAGTACTACAAATTTGTATTTAGCATAAACTACAGACTGACAGCTACAAAATGAGACCAACATTTTGATAATCGAATGGAAATTGTGGCTACAGTGAACGATGAAAGCCAGAGGTCGGACAAGGAAATTTACGTATTTTAGACAAATACATGTCTATGCCTCCTAAGCGTCATAAAAATTAGTATTTTCATGCAAATTACTACATATTTGCACTTGACGCAAACAAAACCAACGCAACTATAAGATAAGACCAAAATTTCAACAATCGGATTAAAATTACGGGCACAGTAAGCAATCAAAGCTGAAAATCTGCACAAAAACTGCACGTGTTCTAGAAACAGCAATTTCTAGATATTTTGCCTAAAACATGTTCCAACCATCAAAACACTAGTTTGGGGTAAACTTTTAAATTAAATCGTAAAAACGTGAAATTCGCACGTTTAAGGGGAGAAAAAGCCATTTAAAGTTTTGGGCAGTTGACACGTGAAAAATTGGGATTTTTCTGGCTTTCAACTACTAAACCCGCCCTTAAACTTTTGCTAAATACCACAAATTTATACTTTTTGGAAAATTTAGACGCTGATCTATTCATTAACACCAAAATATAGCACATCGGTTGAAAAATCAAGCCACAGCAATGCCGTAAAGGGAAAAAGTTTCCATAACCTGCCCCCAAAAATATAAAGAACCTTATAAAAATTAGTATTTTTATGAAAAATACTACAAATTTGTATTTGACGTAAACTACAGACTAACAGCTACAAAATGAGACCAACATTTTGATAATCGAATGGAAATTGTGGCTACAGTGAACGATGAAAGCCAGAGGTCGGACAAGGAAATTTACGTATTTTAGACAAATACATGTCTATGCCTCCTAAGCGTCATAAAAATTAGTATTTTCATGCAAATTACTACATATTTGCACTTGACGCAAACAAAACCAACGCAACTATAAGATAAGACCAAAATTTCAACAATCGGATTAAAATTACGGGCACAGTAAGCAATCAAAGCTGAAAATCTGCACAAAAACTGCACGTGTTCTAGAAACCGCAATTTCTAGATATTTTGCCTCAAACATTTTCCGACCATCAAAACACTAGTCTGGGATAAACTTTTAAATTAAAACGTGAAAACGCGAAATTCGCACGTTTAAGGGGAGAAAAAGCCATTTAAAGTTTTGGGCAGTTGACACGTGAAAAATTGGGATTTTTCGGGCTTTCAACTACTAAACCTGCCCTTAAGCTTTTGCCAAATACCACAAATTTATACTTTTTGGTAAATTCAGACGCTGATCTATTCATGAACACCAAAATATAGCACATCGGTTGAAAAATCAAGCCACAGCAATGCCGTAAAGGGAAAAAGTTTCCATAGCCTGCCCCAAAATTATAAGGAACCTTATGAAAATTAATATTCTTATGAAAAAAACTTCAAATTTGTATTTGACCCAAACTACAGACTGACAGCTACAAAATGAGACCAACATTTTGATAATCGAATGGAAATTGTGGCTACAGTGAACGATGAAAGCCAGAGGTCGGACAAGGAAATTTACGTATTTTAGACAAATACATGTCTATGCCTCCTAAGCGTCATAAAAATTAGTATTTTCATGCAAATTACTACATATTTGCACTTGACGCAAACTAAACAAACGCAACTATAAGATAAGACCAAAATTTCAACAATCGGATTAAAATTACGGGCACAGTAAACAATCAAAGCTGAAAATCTGCACAAAAACTGCACGTGTTCTAGAAACAGCAATTTCTAGATATTTTGCCTCAAACATGTTCCGACCATCAAAACACTTATTTGGGGTAAACTTTTAAATTAAAAAGTAAAAACGTGAAATTCGCACGTTTAAGGGGAGAAAAAGCCATTAAAAGTTTTGGGCAGTTGACACGCGAAAAATTGGGATTTTTCTGGCTTTCAACTACTAAACCCGCCCTTAAACTTTTGCCAAATACCACAAATTTATACTTTTTGGAAAATTCAGACGCTAGTCTATTCATTAACACCAATACATGGCTTGAAAAATCAAGCCACAGCAATGCCGTAAAGGGAAAAAGTTTCCATAACCTCCCCCCAAAAATAAAAGGAACCTTATAAAAGTTAGTATTCTTATGAAAAGTACTACAATTTTGTATTTGACGTAAACTACAGACTGACAGCTACAAAATGAGACCAACGTTTTGATAACGAATGGAAATTGTGGCTACAGTGAACGATGAAAGCCAGAGGTCGGACAAGGAAATTTACGTATTTTAGACAAATACATGTCTATGCCTCCTAAGCGTCATAAAAATTAGTATTTTCATGCAAACTACTACATTTTTGCACTTGACGCAAACTAAACCAACGCAACTATAAGATAAGACCAAAATTTCAACAATCGGATTAAAATTACGGGCACAGTAAGCAATCAAAGCTGAAAATCTGCACAAAAACTGCACGTGTTCTAGAAACAGCAATTTTAGATATTTTGCCTGAAACATGTTCCGACCATCAAAGAACTAGTTTGGGGTTAACTATTAAATCAAAACGTAAAAACGCGAAATTCGCACGTTTAAGGGGAGAAAAAGCCATTTAAAGTTTTGGGCAGTTGACACGTGAAAAATTGGAATTTTTCTGGCTTTCAACTACTAAACCCGCCCTTAAACTTTTGCCAAATACCACAAATTTATACATCTTGGAAAATTCAGACGCCGATCTATTCATTAACACCAAAATATAGCACATCGGTTGAAAAATCAAGCCACAGCAATGCCGTAAAGGGAAAAAAATTCCATAACCTGCCCCAAAAATATAAGAAATCTTATAAAAATTAGTATTTTTATGAAAAGTACTACAAATTTGTAGTTGACGTAAACTACAGACTGACAGCTACAAAATGAGACCAACATTTTGATAATCGAATGGAAATTGTGGCTACAGTGAACGATGAAAGCCAGAGGTCGGACAAGGAAATTTACGTATTTTAGACAAGTACATGTCTATGCCTCCTAAGCGTCATAAAAATTAGTATTTTCATGCAAATTACTACATATTTGCACTTGACGCAAACTAAACCAACGCAACTATAAGATAAGACCAAAATTTCAACAATCGGATTAAAATTACGGGCACAGTAAGCAATCAAAGCTGAAAATCTGCACAAAAACTGCACGTGTTCTAGAAACAGCAATTTCTAGATATTTTGCCTAAAACATGTTCCGACCATCAAAACACTAGTTTGGGATAAACTTTTAAACTACAACGTAAAAACGCGAAATTCGCTCGTTTAAGGGGTGAAAAAGCCATTTAAAGTTTTGGGCAGTTGACACGTGAAAAATTGGGATTTTTCTGGCTTTCAACTACTAAACCCACCCTTAAACTTTTGCCAAATACCACAAATTTATACTTTTTGGAAAATTCAGACGCTGATCTATTCATTAACACCAAAATATAGCACATCGGTTGAAAAATCAAGCCACAGCAATGCCGTACAGGCAAAAAGTTTCCATAACCTGCCCCCAAAAATAAAAGGAACCTTATAAAAACTAGTATTCTTATGACAAGTACTACAAATTTGTATTTGACCTAAACTACAGACTGACAGCTACAAAATGAGACCAACATTTTGATAATCGAATGGAAATTGTGGCTACAGTGAACGATGAAAGCCAGAGGTCGGACAAGGAAATTTACGTATTTTAGACAAATACATGTCTATGCCTCCTAAGCGTCATAAAAATTAGTATTTTCATGCAAATTACTACATATTTGCACTTGACGCAAACAAAACCAACGCAACTATAAGATAAGACCAAAATTTCAACAATCGGATTAAAATTACGGGCACAGTAAGCAATCAAAGCTGAAAATCTGCACAAAAATTGCACGTGTTCTAGAAACAGCAATTTCTAGATATTTTGCCTAAAACATGTTCCGACCATCAAAACACTAGTTTGGGGTAAACTTTTAAATTAAAACGTAAAAACGTGAAATTCGCACGTTTAAGGGGAGAAAAAGCCATTTAAAGTTTTGGGGAGTTGACACGTGAAAAATTGGGATTTTTCTGGCTTTCAACTACTAAACCCGCCCTTAAACTTTTGCCAAATACCACAAATTTATACTTTTTGGAAAATTCAGATGCTGATCTATTCATTAACACCAAAATATAGCACATCGGTTGAAAAATCAAGCCACAGCAATGCCGTAAAGGGAAAAAGTTTCCATAACCTGCCCCCAAAAATATAAGGAACCTTATAAAAATTAGTATTCTTATGAAAAGTACTACAAATTTGTATGTGACGTAAACTACAGACTGACAGCTACAAAATGAGACCAACATTTTGATAATCGAATGGAAATTGTGGCTACAGTGAACGATGAAAGCCAGAGGTCGGACAAGGAAATTTACGTATTTTAGACAAATACATGTCTATGCCTCCTAAGCGTCATAAAAATTAGTATTTTCATGCAAATTACTACATATTTGCACTTGACGCAAACAAAACCAACGCAACTATAAGATAAGACCAAAATTTCAACAATCGGATTAAAATTACGGGCACAGTAAGCAATCAAAGCTGAAAATCTGCACAAAAATTGCACGTGTTCTAGAAACAGCAATTTCTAGATATTTTGCCTAAAACATGTTCCGACCATCAAAACACTAGTTTGGGGTAAACTTTTAAATTGAAACGTAAAAACGCAAAATTCGCACGTTTAAGGGGAGAAAAAGCCATTTAAAATTGTGGGCAGTTGACACGTGAAAAATTGGGATTTTTCTGGCTTTCGACTACTAAACCCGCCCTTAAACTTTTGCCAAATACCTCAAATTTATACTTTTTGGAAAATTCAGACGCTGATCTATTCATTAACACCAAAATATAGCGCATCGGTTGAAAAATCAAGCCACAGCAATTCCGTAAAGGGAAAAAGTTTCCATAACCTGCCCCAAAAATATAAGGAACCTTATAAAAATTAGTATTCTTATGAAAAGTAACACAAATTGGTATTTGGCGTTAACTACAGACTGACAGCTACAAAATGAGACCAACATTTTGATAATCGAATGGAAATTGTGGCTACAGTGAACGATGAAAGCCAGAGGTCGGACAAGGAAATTTACGTATTTTAGACAAATACATGTCTATGCCTCCTAAGCGTCATAAAAATTAGTATTTTCATGCAAATTACTACATATTTGCACTTGACGCAAACTGAACAAACGCAACTATAAGATAAGACCAAAATTTCAACAATCGGATTAAAATTACGGGCACAGTAAGCAATCAAAGCTGAAAATCTGCACAAAAACTGCACGTGTTCTAGAAACAGCAATTTCTAGATATTTTGCCTAAAACATGTCCCGTTCATCAAAACACTAGTTTGGGGTAAACTTTTAAATTGAAACGTAAAAACGCGAGATTCGCACGTTTAAGGGGAGAAAAAGCCATTTAAAGTTTTGAGCAGTTGACACGTGAAAAATTGGGATTTTTCTGGCTTTCAACTACTAAACCCGCCCTTAAACTTTTGCCAAATACAACAAATTTATACTTTTTGGAAAATACTGACGCTGATTTATTCATTAACACCAAAATATAGCACATCGGTTGAAAAATCAAGCCACAGCAATGCCGTAAAGGGAAAAAGTTTCCATAACCTGGCCCCAAAAATATAAGGAACCTTATAAAAATTAGTATTCTTATGAAAAGTACTACAAATTTGTATGTGACGTAAACTACAGACTGACAGCTACAAAATGAGACCAACATTTTGATAATCGAATGGAAATTGTGGCTACAGTGAACGATGAAAGCCAGAGGTCGGACAAGGAAATTTACGTATTTTAGACAAATACATGTCTATGCCTCCTAAGCGTCATAAAAATTAGTATTTTCATGCAAATTACTACATATTTGCACTTGACGCAAACTAAACAAACGCAACTATAAGATAAGACCAAAATTTCAACAATCGGATTAAAATTACGGGCACAGAATGTAATTAAAGTTGAAAATCTGCACAAAAACTGCACGTGTTCTAGAAACAGCAATTTCTAGATATTTTGCCTAAAACATGTTCCGACCATCAAAACACTAGTTTGGGGTAAACTTTTAAATTAAAACGTAAAAACGCGAAATTCGCACGTTTAAGGGGAGAAAAAGCCATTTAAAGTTTTGGGGAGTTGACACGTGAAAAATTGGGATTTTTCTGGCTTTCAACTACTAAACCCGCCCTTAAACTTTTCCCAAATACCACAAATTTATACTTTTTGAAAAATTCAGACGCTGATCTATTCATTAACACCAAAATATAGCACATCGCTTGAAAAATCAAGCCACAGCAATGCCGTAAAGGGAAAAAGTTTCCATAACCTACCCCCAAAAATTTAGGGAACGTTGTGAAAATTAGTATTCTTATGAAAAGTACTACAAATTTGTATTTGACCTAAACTACAGACTGACAGCTACAAAATGAGACCAACATTTTGATAATCGAATGGAAATTGTGACTACAGTGAACGATGAAAGCCAGAGGTCGGACAAGGAAATTTACGTATTTTAGACAAATACATGTCTATGCCTCCTAAGCGTCATAAAAATTAGTATTTTCATGCAAATTACTACATATTTGCACTTAACGCAAACTAAACAAACGCAACTATAAGATAAGACCAAAATTTCAACAATCGAATTAAAATTACGGGCACAGTAAGCAATCAAAGCTGAAAATCTGCACAAAAACTGCACGTGTTCTAGAAACAGCAATTTCTAGATATTTTGCCTAAAACATGTTCCGACCATCAAAACACTAGTTTGGGGTTAACTTTTAAATTGAAACGTAAAAACGCAAAATTCGCACGTTTAAGGGGAGAAAAAGCCATTTAAAGTTGTGGGCAGTTGACACGTGAAAAATTGGGATTTTTCTGGCTTTCGACTACTAAACCCGCCCTTAAACTTTTGCCAAATACCTCAAATTTATACTTTTTGGAAAATTCAGACGCTGATCTATTCATTAACACCAAAATATAGCGCATCGGTTGAAAAATCAAGCCACAGCAATGCCGTAAAGGGAAAAAGTTTCCATAACCTGCCCCAAAAATATAAGGAACCTTATAAAAATTAGTATTCTTATGAAAAGTAACACAAATTGGTATTTGGCGTTAACTACAGACTGACAGCTACAAAATGAGACCAACATTTTGATAATCGAATGGAAATTGTGGCTACAGTGAACGATGAAAGCCAGAGGTCGGACAAGGAAATTTACGTATTTTAGACAAATACATGTCTATGCCTCCTAAGCGTCATAGCAATTAGTATTTTCATGCAAATTACTACATATTTGCACTTAACGCAAACTAAACAAACGCAACTATAAGATAAGACCAAAATTTCAACAATCGAATTAAAATTACGGGCACAGTAAGCAATCAAAGCTGAAAATCTGCACAAAAACTGCACGTGTTCTAGAAACAGCAATTTCTAGATATTTTGCCTAAAACATGTTCCGACCATCAAAACACTAGTTTGGGGTAAACTTTTAAATTAAATCGTAAAAACGTGAAATTCGCACGTTTAAGGGGAGAAAAAGCCATTTAAAGTTTTGGGCAGTTGACACGTGAAAAATTGGGATTTTTCTGGCTTTCAACTACTAAACCCGCCCTTAAACTTTTGCCAAATACAACAAATTTATACTTTTTGGAAAATACTGACGCTGATCTATTCATTAACACCAAAATATAGCACATCGGTTGAAAAATCAAGCCACAGCAATGCCGTAAAGGGAAAAAGTTTCCATAACCTGCCCCAAAAATATAAGGAATCTAATAAAATTTAGTATTCTTATGAAAAGCACTACAAATTTGTATTTGACGTAAACTACAGACTGACAGCTACAAAATGAGACCAACATTTTGATAATCGAATGGAAATTGTGGCTACAGTGAACGATGGAAGCCAGAGGTCAGACAAGGAAATTTACGTATTTTAGACAAATACATGTCTGTGCCTCCTAAGCGTCATAAAAATTAGTATTTTCATGCAAATTACTACATATTTGCACTTGACGCAAACTGAACAAACGCAACTATAAGATAAGACCAAAATTTCAACAATCGGATTAAAATTACGGGCACAGAATGTAATTAAAGTTGAAAATCTGCACAAAAACTGCACGTGTTCTAGAAACAGCAATTTCTAGATATTTTGCCTAAAACATGTTCCGACCATCAAAACACTAGTTTGGGGTAAACTTTTAAATTAAAACGTAAAAACGCGAAATTCGCACGTTTGAGGGGAGAAAAAGCCATTTAAAGTTTTGGGGAGTTGACACGTGAAAAATTGGGATTTTTCTGGTTTCAACTACTAAACCCGCCCTTAAACTTTTGCCAAATACCACAAATTTATACTTTTTGAAAAATTCAGACGCTGATCTATTCATTAACACCAAAATATAGCACATCGCTTGAAAAATCAAGCCACAGCAATGCCGTAAAGGGAAAAAGTTTCCATAACCTACCCCCAAAAATTTAGGGAACCTTGTGAAAATTAGTATTCTTATGAAAAGTACTACAAATTTGTATTTGACCCAAACTACAGACTGACAGCTACAAAATGAGACCAACATTTTGATAATCGAATGGAAATTGTGGCTACAGTGAACGATGAAAGCCAGAGGTCGGACAAGGAAATTTACGTATTTTAGACAAATACATGTCTATGCCTCCTAAGCGTCATAACAATTAGTATTTTCATGCAAATTACTACATATTTGCACTTAACGCAAACTAAACAAACGCAACTATAAGATAAGACCAAAATTTCAACAATCGAATTAAAATTACGGGCACAGTAAGCAATCAAAGCTGAAAATCTGCACAAAAACTGCACGTGTTCTAGAAACAGCAATTTCTAGATATTTTGCCTAAAACATGTCCCGACCATCAAAACACTAGTTTGGGGGAAACTTTTAAATTAAAACGTAAAAACGCGAGATTCGCACGTTTAAGGGGAGAAAAAGCCATTTAAAGTTTTGAGCAGTTGACACGTGAAAAATTGGGATTTTTCTGGCTTTCAACTACTAAACCCGCCCTTAAACTTTTGCCAAATACAACAAATTTATACTGTTTGGAAAATACTGACGCTGATCTATTCATTAACACTAAAATATAGCACATCGGTTGAAAAATCAAGCCACAGCAATGCCGTAAAGGGAAAAAGTTTCCATAACCTGCCCCCAAAAATATAAGGAACCTTATAAAAATTAGTATTTTTATGAAAAGTACTACAAATTTGTATTTAGCATAAACTACAGACTGACAGCTACAAAATGAGACCAACATTTTGATAATCGAATGGAAATTGTGGCTACAGTGAACGATGAAAGCCAGAGGTCGGACAAGGAAATTTACGTATTTTAGACAAATACATGTCTATGCCTCCTAAGCGTCATAAAAATTAGTATTTTCATGCAAATTACTACATATTTGCACTTGACGCAAACAAAACCAACGCAACTATAAGATAAGACCAAAATTTCAACAATCGGATTAAAATTACGGGCACAGTAAGCAATCAAAGCTGAAAATCTGCACAAAAACTGCACGTGTTCTAGAAACAGCAATTTCTAGATATTTTGCCTAAAACATGTTCCAACCATCAAAACACTAGTTTGGGGTAAACTTTTAAATTAAATCGTAAAAACGTGAAATTCGCACGTTTAAGGGGAGAAAAAGCCATTTAAAGTTTTGGGCAGTTGACACGTGAAAAATTGGGATTTTTCTGGCTTTCAACTACTAAACCCGCCCTTAAACTTTTGCTAAATACCACAAATTTATACTTTTTGGAAAATTTAGACGCTGATCTATTCATTAACACCAAAATATAGCACATCGGTTGAAAAATCAAGCCACAGCAATGCCGTAAAGAGAAAAAGTTTCCATAACCTGCCCTAAAAATATAAGGAATCTAATAAAATTTAGTATTCTTATGAAAAGTACTACAAATTTGTATTTGACGTAAACTACAGACTGACAGCTAAGAAATGAGACCAACATTTTGATAATCGAATGGAAATTGTGGCTTCAGTGAACGATGAAAGCCAGAGGTCGGACAAGGAAATTTACGTATTTTAGACAAATACATGTCTATGCCTCCTAAGCGTCATAAAAATTAGTATTTTCATGCAAATTACTACATATTTGCACTTGACGCAAACAAAACCAACGCAACTATAAGATAAGACCAAAATTTCAACAATCGGATTAAAATTACGGGCACAGTAAGCAATCAAAGCTGAAAATCTGCACAAAAACTGCACGTGTTCTAGAAACCGCAATTTCTAGATATTTTGCCTCAAACATTTTCCGACCATCAAAACACTAGTCTGGGATAAACTTTTAAATTAAAACGTGAAAACGCGAAATTCGCACGTTTAAGGGGAGAAAAAGCCATTTAAAGTTTTGGGCAGTTGACACGTGAAAAATTGGGATTTTTCGGGCTTTCAACTACTAAACCTGCCCTTAAGCTTTTGCCAAATACCACAAATTTATACTTTTTGGAAAATTCAGACGCTGATCTATTCATGAACACCAAAATATAGCACATCGGTTGAAAAATCAAGCCACAGCAATGCCGTAAAGGGAAAAAGTTTCCATAGCCTGCCCCAAAATTATAAGGAACCTTATGAAAATTAATATTCTTATGAAAAAAACTTCAAATTTGTATTTGACCCAAACTACAGACTGACAGCTACAAAATGAGACCAACATTTTGATAATCGAATGGAAATTGTGGCTACAGTGAACGATGAAAGCCAGAGGTCGGACAAGGAAATTTACGTATTTTAGACAAATACATGTCTATGCCTCCTAAGCGTCATAAAAATTAGTATTTTCATGCAAATTACTACATATTTGCACTTGACGCAAACTAAACAAACGCAACTATAAGATAAGACCAAAATTTCAACAATCGGATTAAAATTACGGGCACAGTAAACAATCAAAGCTGAAAATCTGCACAAAAACTGCACGTGTTCTAGAAACAGCAATTTCTAGATATTTTGCCTCAAACATGTTCCGACCATCAAAACACTAATTTGGGGTAAACTTTTAAATTAAAAAGTAAAAACGTGAAATTCGCACGTTTAAGGGGAGAAAAAGCCATTAAAAGTTTTGGGCAGTTGACACGCGAAAAATTGGGATTTTTCTGGCTTTCAACTACTAAACCCGCCCTTAAACTTTTGCCAAATACCACAAATTTATACTTTTTGGAAAATTCAGACGCTAGTCTATTCATTAACACCAATACATGGCTTGAAAAATCAAGCCACAGCAATGCCGTAAAGGGAAAAAGTTTCCATAACCTCCCCCAAAATTATAAGGAACCTTATAAAAGTTAGTATTCTTATGAAAAGTACTACAATTTTGTATTTGACGTAAACTACAGACTGACAGCTACAAAATGAGACCAACATTTTGATAACGAATGGAAATTGTGGCTACAGTGAACGATGAAAGCCAGAGGTCGGACAAGGAAATTTACGTATTTTAGACAAATACATGTCTATGCCTCCTAAGCGTCATAAAAATTAGTATTTTCATGCAAACTACTACATTTTTGCACTTGACGCAAACTAAACCAACGCAACTATAAGATAAGACCAAAATTTCAACAATCGGATTAAAATTACGGGCACAGTAAGCAATCAAAGCTGAAAATCTGCACAAAAACTGCACGTGTTCTAGAAACAGCAATTTTAGATATTTTGCCTAAAACATGTTCCGACCATCAAAGAACTAGTTTGGGGTTAACTATTAAATCAAAACGTAAAAACGCGAAATTCGCACGTTTAAGGGGAGAAAAAGCCATTTAAAGTTTTGGGCAGTTGACACGTGAAAAATTGGAATTTTTCTGGCTTTCAACTACTAAGCCCGCCCTTAAACTTTTGCCAAATACCACAAATTTATACATTTTGGAAAATTCAGACGCCGATCTATTCATTAACACCAAAATATAGCACATCGGTTGAAAAATCAAGCCACAGCAATGCCGTAAAGGGAAAAAAATTCCATAACCTGCCCCAAAAATATAAGAAATCTTATAAAAATTAGTATTTTTATGAAAAGTACTACAAATTTGTATTTGACGTAAACTACAGACTGACAGCTACAAAATGAGACCAACATTTTGATAATCGAATGGAAATTGTGGCTACAGTGAACGATGAAAGCCAGAGGTCGGACAAGGAAATTTACGTATTTTAGACAAGTACATGTCTATGCCTCCTAAGCGTCATAAAAATTAGTATTTTCATGCAAATTACTACATATTTGCACTTGACGCAAATTAAACCAACGCAACTATAAGATAAGACCAAAATTTCAACAATCGGATTAAAATTACGGGCACAGTAAGCAATCAAAGCTGAAAATCTGCACAAAAACTGCACGTGTTCTAGAAACAGCAATTTCTAGATATTTTGCCTAAAACATGTTCCGACCATCAAAACACTAGTTTGGGATAAACTTTTAAACTACAACGTAAAAACGCCAAAGTCGCACGTTTAAGGGGAGAAAAAGCCATTTAAAGTTTTGGGCAGTTGACACGTGAAAAATTGGGATTTTTCTGGCTTTCAACTACTAAACCCGCCCTTAAACTTTTGCCAAATACCACAAATTTATACTTTTTGGAAAATTCAGATGCTGATCTATTCATTAACACCAAAATATAGCACATCGGTTGAAAAATCAAGCCACAGCAATGCCGTAAAGGGAAAAAGTTTCCATAACCTGCCCCCAAAAATATAAGGAACCTTATAAAAATTAGTATTCTTATGAAAAGTACTACAAATTTGTATTTGGCATAAACTACAGACTGACAGCTACAAAATGAGACCAACATTTTGATAATCGAATGGAAATTGTGACTACAGTGAACGATGAAAGCCAGAGGTCGGACAAGGAAATTTACGTATTTTAGACAAATACATGTCTATGCCTCCTAAGCGTCATAAAAATTTGTATTTTCATGCAAATTACTACATATTTGCACTTGACGCAAACAAAACCAACGCAACTATAAGATAAGACCAAAATTTCAACAATCGGATTAAAATTACGGGCACAGTAAGCAATCAAAGCTGAAAATCTGCACAAAAACTGCACGTGTTCTAGAAACAGCAATTTCTAGATATTTTGCCTAAAACATGTTCCGACCATCAAAACACTAGTTTGGGGTTAACTTTTAAATTGAAACGTAAAAACGCAAAATTCGCACGTTTAAGGGGAGAAAAAGCCATTTAAAGTTGTGGGCAGTTGACACGTGAAAAATTGGGATTTTTCTGGCTTTCGACTACTAAACCCGCCCTTAAACTTTTGCCAAATACCTCAAATTTATACTTTTTGGAAAATTCAGACGCTGATCTATTCATTAACACCAAAATATAGCGCATCGGTTGAAAAATCAAGCCACAGCAATGCCGTAAAGGGAAAAAGTTTCCATAACCTGCCCCAAAAATATAAGGAACCTTATAAAAATTAGTATTCTTATGAAAAGTAACACAAATTGGTATTTGGCGTTAACTACAGACTGACAGCTACAAAATGAGACCAACATTTTGATAATCGAATGGAAATTGTGGCTACAGTGAACGATGAAAGCCAGAGGTCGGACAAGGAAATTTACGTATTTTAGACAAATACATGTCTGATCCTCCTAAGCGTCATCAAAATTTGTATTTTCATGCAAATTACTACATATTTGCACTTCACGCAAACTAAACCAACGCAACTATAAGATAAGACCGAAATTTCAACAATCGGATTAAAATTACGGGCACAGTAAGCAATCAAAGCTGAAAATCTGCACAAAAACTGCACGTGTTCTAGAAACAGCAATTTCTAGATATTTTGCCTAAAACATGTCCCGTTCATCAAAACACTAGTTTGGGGTAAACTTTTAAATTAAAACGTAAAAACGCGAGATTCGCACGTTTAAGGGGAGAAAAAGCCATTTAAAGTTTTGAGCAGTTGACACGTGAAAAATTGGGATTTTTTTGGCTTTCAATTACTAAACCCGCCCTTAAACTTTTGCCAAATACCACAAATTTATACTTTTTGGAAAATTCTGACGCTGATCTATTCATTAACACCAAAATATAGCACATCGGTTGAAAAATCAAGCCACAGCAATGCCGTAAAGGGAAAAAGTTTCCATAACCTGGCCCCAAAAATATAAGGAACCTTATAAAAATTAGTATTCTTATGAAAAGTACTACAAATTTGTATTTGACATAAACTACAGACTGACAGCTACAAAATGAGACCAACATTTTGATAATCGAATGGAAATTGTGGCTACAGTGAACGATGAAAGCCAGAGGTCGGACAAGGAAATTTACGTATTTTAGACAAATACATGTCTATGCCTCCTAAGCGTCATAAAAATTTGTATTTTCATGCAAATTACTACATATTTGCACTTGACGCAAACAAAACCAACGCAACTATAAGATAAGACCAAAATTTCAACAATCGGATTAAAATTACGGGCACAGTAAGCAATCAAAGCTGAAAATCTGCACAAAAACTGCACGTGTTCTAGAAACAGCAATTTCTAGATATTTTGCCTAAAACATGTTCCGACCATCAAAACACTAGTTTGGGGTTAACTTTTAAATTGAAACGTAAAAACGCAAAATTCGCACGTTTAAGGGGAGAAAAAGCCATTTAAAGTTGTGGGCAGTTGACACGTGAAAAATTGGGATTTTTCTGGCTTTCGACTACTAAACCCGCCCTTAAACTTTTGCCAAATACCTCAAATTTATACTTTTTGGAAAATTCAGACGCTGATCTATTCATTAACACCAAAATATAGCGCATCGGTTGAAAAATCAAGCCACAGCAATGCCGTAAAGGGAAAAAGTTTCCATAACCTGCCCCAAAAATATAAGGAACCTTATAAAAATTAGTATTCTTATGAAAAGTAACACAAATTGGTATTTGGCGTTAACTACAGACTGACAGCTACAAAATGAGACCAACATTTTGATAATCGAATGGAAATTGTGGCTACAGTGAACGATGAAAGCCAAAGGTCGGACAAGGAAATTTACGTATTTTAGACAAATACATGTCTAATCCTCCTAAGCGTCATCAAAATTTGTATTTTCATGCAAATTACTACATATTTGCACTTCACGCAAACTAAACCAACGCAACTATAAGATAAGACCGAAATTTCAACAATCGGATTAAAATTACGGGCACAGTAAGCAATCAAAGCTGAAAATCTGCACAAAAACTGCACGTGTTCTAGAAACAGCAATTTCTAGATATTTTGCCTAAAACATGTCCCGTTCATCAAAACACTAGTTTGGGGTAAACTTTTAAATTAAAACGTAAAAACGCGAGATTCGCACGTTTAAGGGGAGAAAAAGCCATTTAAAGTTTTGAGCAGTTGACACGTGAAAAATTGGGATTTTTTTGGCTTTCAATTACTAAACCCGCCCTTAAACTTTTGCCAAATACAACAAATTTATACTTTTTGGAAAATTCTGACGCTGATCTATTCATTAACACCAAAATATAGCACATCGGTTGAAAAATCAAGCCACAGCAATGCCGTAAAGGGAAAAAGTTTCCATAACCTGGCCCCAAAATTATAAGGAACCTTATAAAAATTAGTATTCTTATGAAAAGTACTACAAATTTGTATTTGACATAAACTACAGACTGACAGCTACAAAATGAGACCAACATTTTGATAATCGAATGGAAATTGTGGCTACAGTGAACGATGAAAGCCAGAGGTCGGACAAGGAAATTTACGTATTTTAGACAAATACATGTCTATGCCTCCTAAGCGTCATAAAAATTAGTATTTTCATGCAAATTACTACATATTTGCACTTGACGCAAACTAAACAAACGCAACTATAAGATAAGACCAAAATTTCAACAATCGGATTAAAATTACGGGCACAGAATGTAATTAAAGTTGAAAATCTGCACAAAAACTGCACGTGTTCTAGAAACAGCAATTTCTAGATATTTTGCCTAAAACATGTTCCGACCATCAAAACACTAGTTTGGGGTAAACTTTTAAATTAAAACGTAAAAACGCGAAATTCGCACGTTTAAGGGGAGAAAAAGCCATTTAAAGTTTTGGGGAGTTGACACGTGAAAAATTGGGATTTTTCTGGTTTTCAACTACTAAGCCCGCCCTTAAACTTTTCCCAAATACCACAAATTTATACTTTTTGAAAAATTCAGACGCTGATCTATTCATTAACACCAAAATATAGCACATCGGTTGAAAAATCAAGCCACAGCAATGCCGTAAAGGGAAAAAGTTTCCATAACCTGCCCCAAAAATATAAGGAACCTTATAAAAATTAGTATTCTTATGAAAAGTAACACAAATTGGTATTTGGCGTTAACTACAGACTGACAGCTACAAAATGAGACCAACATTTTGATAATCGAATGGAAATTGTGGCTACAGTGAACGATGAAAGCCAGAGGTCGGACAAGGAAATTTACGTATTTTAGACAAATACATGTCTATGCCTCCTAAGCGTCATAAAAATTAGTATTTTCATGCAAATTACTACATATTTGCACTTGACGCAAACTAAACCAACGCAACTATAAGATAAGACCAAAATTTCAACAATCGGATTAAAATTACGGGCACAGTAAGCAATCAAAGCTGAAAATCTGCACAAAAACTGCACGTGTTCTAGAAACAGCAATTTCTAGATATTTTGCCTAAAACATTTCCCGACCATCAAAACACTAGTTTGGGGTAAACTTTCAAATTAAAACGTAAAAACGCGAGATTCGCACGTTTAAGGGGAGAAAAAGCCATTTAAAGTTTTGGGCAGTTGACACGTGAAAAATTGGGATTTTTCTGGCTTTCAACTACTAAACCCGCCCTTAAACTTTTGCCAAATACCACAAATTTATACTTTTTGGAAAATTCAGACGCTGATCTATTCATTAACACCAAAATATAGCACATCGGTTGAAAAATCAAGCCACAGCAATGCCGTAAAGGGAAAAAGTTTCCATAACCTGGCCCAAAAATATAAGGAACCTTATAAAAATTAGTATTCTTATGAAAAGTACTACAAATTTGTATTTGACCTAAACTACAGACTGACAGCTACAAAATGAGACCAACATTTTGATAATCGAATGGAAATTGTGGCTACAGTGAACGATGAAAGCCAGAGGTCGGACAAGGAAATTTACGTATTTTAGACAAATACATGTCTATGCCTCCTAAGCCTCATAACAATTAGTATTTTCATGCAAATTACTACATATTTGCACTTGACGCAAACTAAACAAACGCAACTATAAGATAAGACCAAAATTTCAACAATCGAATTAAAATTACGGGCACAGTAAGCAATCAAAGCTGAAAATCTGCACAAAAACTGCACGTGTTCTAGAAACAGCAATTTCTAGATATTTTGCCTAAAACATGTTCCGACCATCAAAACACTAGTTTGGGGTAAACTTTTAAATTAAATCGTAAAAACGTGAAATTCGCACGTTTAAGGGGAGAAAAAGCCATTTAAAGTTTTGGGCAGTTGACACGTGAAAAATTGGGATTTTTCTGGCTTTCAACTACTAAGCCCGCCCTTAAACTTTTGCCAAACACCACAAATTTATACTTTTTGAAAAATTCAGACGCTGATCTATTCATTAACACCAAAATATAGCACATCGGTTGAAAAATCAAGCCACAGCAATGCCGTAAAGGGAAAAAGTTTCCATAACCTGCCCCAAAAATATAAGGAATCTAATAAAATTTAGTATTCTTATGAAAAGCACTACAAATTTGTATTTGACCTAAACTACAGACTGACAGCTACAAAATGAGACCAACATTTTGATAATCGAATGGAAATTGTGGCTACAGTGAACGATGGAAGCCAGAGGTCAGACAAGGAAATTTACGTATTTTAGACAAATACATGTCTATGCCTCCTAAGCGTCATAAAATTTAGTATTTTCATGCAAATTACTACATATTTGCACTTGACGCAAACTAAACAAACGCAACTATAAGATAAGACCAAAATTTCAACAATTGGATTAAAATTACGGGCACAGAATGTAATTAAAGTTGAAAATCCGCACAAAAACTGCACGTGTTCTAGAAACAGCAATTTCTAGATATTTTGCCTAAAACATGTTCCGACCATCAAAACACTAGTTTGGGGTAAACTTTTAAATTAAAACGTAAAAACGCGAAATTCGCACGTTTAAGGGGAGAAAAAGCCATTTAAAGTTTTGGGGAGTTGACACGTGAAAAATTGGGATTTTTCTGGTTTTCAACTACTAAACCCGCCCTTAAACTTTTGCCAAATACCACAAATTTATACTTTTTGGAAAATTCAGACGCTGATCTATTCATTAACACCAAAATATAGCACATCGCTTGAAAAATCAAGCCACAGCAATGCCGTAAAGGGAAAAAGTTTCCATAACCTGCCCCCAAAAATATAGGGAACCTTGTGAAAATTAGTATTCTTATGTAAAGTACTACAAATTTGTATTTGACCTAAACTACAGACTGACAGCTACAAAATGAGACCAACATTTTGATAATCGAATGGAAATTGTGGCTACAGTGAACGATGAAACCCAGAGGTCGGACAAGGAAATTTACGCATTTTAGACAAATACATGTCTATGCCTCCTAAGCGTCATAAAAATGAGTATTTTCATGCAAATTACTACATATTTGCACTTGACGCAAACTGAACAAACGCAACTATAAGATAAGACCAAAATTTCAACAATCGGATTAAAATTACGGGCACAGAATGTAATTAAAGTTGAAAATCTGCACAAAAACTGCACGTGTTCTAGAAACAGCAATTTCTAGATATTTTGCCTCAAACATGTTCCGACCATCAAAACACTAGTTTGGGGTAAACTTTTAAATTAAAACGTAAAAACGCGAAATTCACACGTTTAAGGGGAGAAAAAGCCATTTAAAGTTTTGGGGAGTTGACACGTGAAAAATTGGGATTTTTCTGGTTTTCAACTACTAAACCCGCCCTTAAACTTTTGCCAAATACCACAAATTTATACTTTTTGAAAAATTCAGACGCTGATCTATTCATTAACACCAAAATATAGCACATCGCTTGAAAAATCAAGCCACAGCAATGCCGTAAAGGGAAAAAGTTTCCATAACCTACCCCCAAAAATTTAGGGAACCTTGTGAAAATTAGTATTCTTATGAAAAGTACTACAAATTTGTATTTGACCTAAACTACAGACTGACAGCTACAAAATGAGACCAACATTTTGATAATCGAATGGAAATTGTGGCTACAGTGAACGATGAAAGCCAGAGGTCGGACAAGGAAATTTACGTATTTTAGACAAATACATGTCTATGCCTCCTAAGCCTCATAACAATTAGTATTTTCATGCAAATTACTACATATTTGCACTTAACGCAAACTAAACAAACGCAACTATAAGATAAGACCAAAATTTCAACAATCGAATTAAAATTACGGGCACAGTAAGCAATCAAAGCTGAAAATCTGCACAAAAACTGCACGTGTTCTAGAAACAGCAATTTCTAGATATTTTGCCTAAAACATGTTCCGACCATCAAAACACTAGTTTGGGGTAAACTTTTAAATTAAATCGTAAAAACGTGAAATTCGCACGTTTAAGGGGAGAAAAAGCCATTTAAAGTTTTGGGCAGTTGACACGTGAAAAATTGGGATTTTTCTGGCTTTCAACTACTAAGCCCGCCCTTAAACTTTTGCCAAACACCACAAATTTATACTTTTTGAAAAATTCAGACGCTGATCTATTCATTAACACCAAAATATAGCACATCGGTTGAAAAATCAAGCCACAGCAATGCCGTAAAGGGAAAAAGTTTCCATAACCTGCCCCAAAAATATAAGGAATCTAATAAAATTTAGTATTCTTATGAAAAGCACTACAAATTTGTATTTGACCTAAACTACAGACTGACAGCTACAAAATGAGACCAACATTTTGATAATCGAATGGAAATTGTGGCTACAGTGAACGATGGAAGCCAGAGGTCAGACAAGGAAATTTACGTATTTTAGACAAATACATGTCTATGCCTCCTAAGCGTCATAAAATTTAGTATTTTCATGCAAATTACTACATATTTGCACTTGACGCAAACTAAACAAACGCAACTATAAGATAAGACCAAAATTTCAACAATTGGATTAAAATTACGGGCACAGAATGTAATAAAAGTTGAAAATCCGCACAAAAACTGCACGTGTTCTAGAAACAGCAATTTCTAGATATTTTGCCTAAAACATGTTCCGACCATCAAAACACTAGTTTGGGGTAAACTTTTAAATTAAAACGTAAAAACGCGAAATTCGCACGTTTAAGGGGAGAAAAAGCCATTTAAAGTTTTGGGGAGTTGACACGTGAAAAATTGGGATTTTTCTGGTTTTCAACTACTAAACCCGCCCTTAAACTTTTGCCAAATACCACAAATTTATACTTTTTGGAAAATTCAGACGCTGATCTATTCATTAACACCAAAATATAGCACATCGCTTGAAAAATCAAGCCACAGCAATGCCGTAAAGGGAAAAAGTTTCCATAACCTGCCCCCAAAAATATAGGGAACCTTGTGAAAATTAGTATTCTTATGTGAAGTACTACAAATTTGTATTTGACCTAAACTACAGACTGACAGCTACAAAATGAGACCAACATTTTGATAATCGAATGGAAATTGTGGCTACAGTGAACGATGAAACCCAGAGGTCGGACAAGGAAATTTACGCATTTTAGACAAATACATGTCTATGCCTCCTAAGCGTCATAAAAATGAGTATTTTCATGCAAATTACTACATATTTGCACTTGACGCAAACTGAACAAACGCAACTATAAGATAAGACCAAAATTTCAACAATCGGATTAAAATTACGGGCACAGTAAGCAATCAAAGCTGAAAATCTGCACAAAAACTGCACGTGTTCTAGAAACAGCAATTTCTAGATATTTTGCCTAAAACATGTTCCGACCATCAAAACACTAGTTTGGGGTAAACTTTTAAATTAAATCGTAAAAACGTGAAATTCGCACGTTTAAGGGGAGAAAAAGCCATTTAAAGTTTTGGGCAGTTGACACGTGAAAAATTGGGATTTTTCTGGCTTTCAACTACTAAACCCGCCCTTAAACTTTTGCCAAATACCACAAATTTATACTTTTTGGAAAATTCAGACGCTGATCTATTCATTAACACCAAAATTTAGTATTCTTATGAAAAGTACTACAAATTTGTATTTGACGTAAACTACAGACTGACAGCTACAAAATGAGACCAACATTTTGATAATCGAATGGAAATCGTGGCTACAGTGAACGATGAAAGCCAGAGGTCGGACAAGGAAATTTACGTATTTTAGACAAATACATGTCTATGCCTCCTAAGCGTCATTAAAAATTAGTATTTTCATGCAAATTACTACATATTTGCACTTGACGCAAACTAAACCAACGCAACTATAAGATAAGACCGAAATTTCAACAATCGGGTTAAAATTACGGGCACAGTATGTAATCAAAGTTGAAAATCTGCACAAAAACTGCACGTGTTCTAGAAACAGCTATTTCTAGATATTTTGCCTACAACATGTTCCGACCATCAAAACACTAGTTTGGGGTAAACTTTTAAATTAAAACGTAAAAACGCGAAATTCGCACGTTTAAGGGGAGAAAAAGCCATTTAAAGTTTTGGGCAGTTGACACGTGAAAAATTGGGATTTTTCTGGCTTTCAACTACTAAACCCGCCCTTAAACTTTTGCCAAATACCACAAATTTATACTTTTTGGAAAATTCAGACGCTGATCTATTCATTAACACCAAAATATAGCACATCGCTTGAAAAATCAAGCCACAGCAATGCCGTAAAGGGAAAAACTTTCCATAACCTGCCCCCAAAAATATAAGGAACCTTATAAAAATTAGTATTCTTATGGAAAGTACTACAAATTTATATTTGACGTAAACTACAGACTGACAGCTATAAAATGAGACCAACATTTTGATAATCGAACGGAAATTGTGGCTACAGTGAACGATGAAAGCCAGAGGTCGGACAAGGAAATTTACGTATTTTAGACAAATACATGTCTATGCCTCCTAAGCGTCATTAAAAATTAGTATTTTCATGCAAATTACTACATATTTGCACTTGACGCAAACTAAACCAACGCAACTATAAGATAAGACCAAAATTTCAACAATCGGATTAAAATTACGGGCACAGTAAGCAATCAAAGCTGAAAATCTGCACAAAAACTGCACGTGTTCTAGAAACAGCAATTTCTAGATATTTTGCCTAAAACATGTTCCGACCATCAAAACACTAGTTTGGGGTAAACTTTCAAATTAAATCGTAAAAACGCGAAATTCGCACGTTTAAGGGGAGAAAAAGCCATTTAAAGTTTTGGGCAGTTGACACGTGAAAAATTGGGATTTTTCTGGCTTTCAACTACTAAACCCGCCCTTAAACTTTTGCCAAATACCACAAATTTATACTTTTTGGAAAATTTAGACGCTGATCTATTCATTAACACCAAAATATAGCACATCGGTTGAAAAATCAAGCCACAGCAATGCCGTAAAGGGAAAAAGTTTCCATAACCTGCCCCAAAAATATAAGGAATCTACTAAAATTTAGTATTCTTATGAAAAGTATTACAAATTTCAGTCAAGCCACAGCAATGCCGTAAAGGGAAAAAGTTTCCAGAAACTGCCCCAAAATTATAAGGAACCTTATAAAAATTAGTATTCTTATGAAAAGTACTACAAATTTGTATTTGACGTAAACTTCAGACTGACAACTACAAAATGAGACTAACATTTTGATAATCGAATGGAAATTGTGGCTACAGTGAACGATGAAAGCCAGAGGTCGGACAAGGAAATTTACGTATTTTAGACAAATACATGTCTATGCTTCCTAAGTGTCATAAAAATTTGTATTTTTATGCAAATTACTACATATTTGCACTTGACGCAAACTAAATAAACGCAACTATAAGATAAGACCAAAATTTCAACAATCGGGTTAAAATTACGGGCACAGTATGTAATCAAAGTTGAAAATCTGCACAAAAACTGCACGTGTTCTAGAAACAGCTATTTCTAGATATTTTGCCTACAACATGTTCCGACCATCAAAACACTAGCTTGGGGTAAACTTTTAAATTAAAACGTAAAAACGCGAAATTCGCACGTTTAAGGGGAGAAAAAGCCATTTAAAGTTTTGGGCAGTTGACACGTGAAAAATTGGGATTTATCTGGGTTTCAACTACTAAACCCGCCCTTAAACTTTTGCCAAATACCACAAATTTATACTTTTTGGAAAATTCAGACGCTGATCTATTCATTAACACCAAAATATAGCACATCGCTTGAAAAATCAAGCCACAGCAAGGCCGTAAAGGGAAAAAGTTTCCATAAACTGCCCCAAAAATATGAGGAACCTTATAAAAATTAGTATTCTTATGAAAAGTACTACAAATTTGTATTTGACGTAAACTTCAGACTGACAACTACAAAATGAGACCAACATTTTGATAATCGAATGGAAATTGTGGCTACAGTGAACGATGAAAGCCAGAGGTCGGACAAGGAAATTTACGTATTTTAGACAAATACATGTCTATGCTTCCTAAGTGTCATAAAAGTTTGTATTTTCATGCAAATTACTACATATTTGCACTTGACGCAAACTAAACAAACGCAACTATAAGATAAGACCAAAATTTCAACAATCGGATTAAAATTACGGACACAGTAAGCAATCAAAGCTGAAAATCTGCACAAAAACTGCACGTGTTCTAGAAACAGCAATTTCTAGATATTTTGCCTAAAACATGTTCCGACCATCAAAACACTAGCTTGGGGTAAACTTTTAAATTGAAATGTAAAAACGCGAAATTCGCACGTTTAAGGGGAGAAAAAGCCATTTAAAGTTTTGGGCAGTTGACACGTGAAAGATTGGGATTTTTCTGGGTTTCAACTACTAAACCCGCCCTTAAACTTTTGCCAAATACCACAAATTTATACTTTTTGGAAAATTCTGACGCTGATCTATTCATTAACACCAAAATATAGCACATCGCTTGAAAAATCAAGCCACAGCAATGCCGTAAAGGGAAAAAGTTTCCATAACCTGCCCCCAAAAATATAAGGAACCTCGTAAAAATTAGTATTCTTATGAAAAGTACTACAAATTTGTATTTGACGTAAACTACAGACTGACAGTACAAAATGAGACCAACATTTTGATAATCGAATGGAAATTGTGGCTACAGTGAACGATGAAAGCCAGAGGTCGGACAAGGAAATTTACGTATTTTAGACAAATACATGTCTATTTGTATTTTCATGCAAATTACTACATATTTGCACTTGATGCAAACATAACTAACGCAACTATAAGATAAGACCAAAATTTCAACAATCGGATTAAAATTACGGGCACAGTAAGCAATCAAAGCTGAAAATCTGCACAAAAACTGCACGTGTTCTAGAAACAGCAATTTCTAGATATTTTGCCAAAAACATGTTCCGACCATCAAAACACTAGTTTGGGGTAAACTTTTAAATTAAATAGTAAAAACGCGAAATTCGCACGTTTAAGGGGAGAAAAAGCCATTTAAAGTTTTGGGCAGTTGACACGTGAAAAATTGGGATTTTTCTGGCTTTCAACTACTAAACCCGCCCTTAAACTTTTGCCAAATACCACAAATTTATACTTTTTGGAAAATTTAGACGCTGATCTATTCATTAACACCAAAATATAGCACATCGGTTGAAAAATCAAGCCACAGCAATGCCGTAAAGGGAAAAAGTTTCCATAACCTGCCCCAAAAATATAAGGAATCTACTAAAATTTAGTATTCTGAAAAGTACTACAAATTTGTATTTGACGTAAACTACAGACTGACAGCTACAAAATGAGACCAACATTTTGATAATCGAATGGAAATTGTGGCTACAGTGAACGATGAAAACCAGAGGTCGGACAAGGAAATTTACATATTGTTACATGTACAAATAATTACATGTACAAATAATTCTGCGAGCTACTGTCGCAATTGTTTTCATCATCATTAAGAACGTCAACGAATGAATTTACTCGAACCCACGAGAATCCAACAAGCATGATCAACATCTGCAAGTGACGTCACTCCATTCATGAACTTGCTCGAACCTACCAGGTACCTCTCGGTAGAACATTCGCCAATGTGCGAGAAATGGGTGAATAGGTAGAGACCCTATATAAAGGCGAGCTGAATGAATGGGGAGAATCTTTCATTCGACCGCGAGAAGAACTGCGATTGTGTGTGGGAAGCGATATTCTTCGAGTAGTAGGAAAGTGTGTTTCGTAATAGTGAAGTAATTTAGAAGACAATTGCGATAATAAATTTATGGACAATTGTCAGATAATTTTAATAGTGACAATTAAAATTAGTGAAAGTGTTAACTGATTATTGTGCATTTTATTTAATTGAATAAACTCTTTTAACTTAAATTAAAAGACATTGCGTTTTCACTTTCCCGGAACGAATTATAGGCCGCGAACCAAGAACACGCGACAGTGGTGTCAAGAAGTGCGTAAGAAAAATTTTGAAAGTGAATATTTGAACAATTTTATAGTGCACAATAGGAAAATTTAAAGAAACATTAAAAATGCCACGAAGCTTAAACTTAAAAATTAATGAATTGACCATGTCGGAGCTTAAGGAAGAGTTGGAACAGCGAAACCTGGCTACGCAAGGTGCAAAGGCCACACTGATTGCACGCTTGCGTGACGCAATTGAATCGGAAGGCGCGTATCTGGATTTGGGTGAGCCCGCAGATGTAGAAGAAGGCGCAGAAGGTGGTGAAGCAGAAACAAAAAAACCAAAGGAACCAGAAAACGCGCTGATGCAAATGTTAATGCTGATGCAGCAGGAGCAGCGACAACAGTCATCCAATTTAACTGCGAAGCTCAATGAACAGTCATCCAATTTAACTGCGAAGCTCAATGAACAGTCGTCCAATTTAACCACGAAGCTAGATGAGCAATCAGCGAAGTTAAATGAACAATCAGCGAAGCTTAATGAACAATCAGCGAAGCTTAATGAACAATCAGTGAAGCTGGATCAACAAGCGATCGAAATCAAGGCGAAATAAAAGCGGAGCTCAGTAGTCTCAACAGCCAAATTAAATGCGTCGAGGAGAAGGTATACCAGGTCGAGGAGAGAATCAACCTTGAGATCAGCCAGGTAAACCATGAGATGGAAAAAGTGAAAAAGGACTTGGAAGCAGCGAAGGCGGTAATAACCGCCTCACCAGCCCCAATTATAACCGCATAACCGATGGGCAAACGGTCTGGACTATTTACAAAACCCAGTTCGAAGCAGCCGCTCGCATAAATCACTGGAATGAGCAGGAACGAGCAACTGCATTGATTCTTGCTCTAAGAGGCCCAGCTGCCGAGCTTTTGCAGACGATCCCTGTTGAATTGCACTCAAACCTGAATGCTATAATGAATGCGCTCGACATGCGTTATGGAGACGATCATCTAAAGCAGATTTATCGGTCACAGCTAAGGCATCGAATGCAGAAGTCTGGTGAAACCCTACAGCAGCTAGCCCAAGACATTGAGCGACTGGCACTTTTGGCTTATCCAGCCTACGACCCAGAACATCGAGATGATGCAGCGACAGAAGCATTCATCAGCGCACTAAAGGACCCGGAATTGCAAGAAGCCGTGCGGTTAGCTCAAAAGCAAACGGTTAAGGACGCACCGGCTTATAGTCTGAACTTTGAGGCAGCGAAAAATGTGACTCGTACCACTGCCCGGGTTCGTGAGGTAGTGACAGACGAGTGCAGGTGTGAACGCGTGGAAATTGAGCGGGACCCGCATGTAAATGGTGCGCCTAGATGCTGGAATTGCGGAGAGAAGGGGCACCTGCAAAGAGACTGCAAGAAGCGAAGAAAACCGAGCTATTGTCCAGGGTGTGCAGCTAGAAGGAGATCCAGACCGAGTCAGGAGCCCAGAATGGAAGCCCTTCAAACAGAGGGGTCGGGAAACATGTAAGAGCCAACTTCGTGGAGCAGAGGTTGGCTAGGAGGATCGACGTCCCCAGCACCACCATCACCGTGTCAAGACTACATCGTGGAGAAGCGGACTTATGCCTTCCGGGTCAAGCTGACGGAGAACACTGCACCATAACAATCGACACTGGTGCAACCCGATCGATTATCCGACCAGACCTAGTTAGACAGCAATAACTTCACAAGGGCAGAATTTTCTCACTACGGACAGCTACGGGAGAAACTGCACCTGTTCATGGAGAGGTCAACCTCCAGATACAGTTGGGAGACCTTGTGTTCCGACATAATTTTCTGGTCGCGAACATTATGGATGACTGCATTCTCGGAATGGATTTTCTGCGACCACATGGAATCACGTTGGATTTGGGCAAACGTGTATTGAAATGGCAGAATGTAGAAGTACTGATGGAGGATCCCAGCGTCCGAATTCCCAAGATGAATGTAGTGGTATGTACTGACACTGATGTACCGAATTCTTCCGAAAGCATTGTATGGGCCAAGGTTGATGGTGATTCTGGAGACCACCGATCTTATCTGATAGAGCCAACGACGACGTCTGCATTACGCAGTTTGATTGCAGGACGATGCCTTGTAAGATCTTTAAGGAACGGATATGTGCCGGTTAGAGTCCTTAACACCGCAGACTCAACTACGAGCATCAAAGCGGGAGAAGTCATCGGCAGCTGCCAGCCTGTTTCCACCATCACCTCTTTGGAAGCTACTCACGACCATCATTGGAAAAGGAGGCAAGACACAGACAAAGCCCGGGAATCTACGTCTGCAATATTGAAGCAGGTCAAATTGCCGGTGCAGCTATTCAAACGAGCCTCTCATCTGGTCACCAAGTACAGTGACATCTTCTCAACAAGCCCGGATGACCAAGGCCGAACGAGTATGGTAACTCACGTCATAGATACACAGGGAGCCAAGCCGATTCGACAAGCACCGAGACGTCTCCCTATAGCCAAACAAGGAGAAGTGAGCGCGCTGATCTCGGACATGGAAAAACAAGGCGTTATTGAACCTTCTGTCAGTCCATGGGCCGCGCCTGTAGTTCTAGTCAAGAAAAAGGATGGTAGCACTCGCTTTTGTGTCGACTATAGGCAGCTTAACGACGTCACTAAGAAAGATAGTTACCCACTCCCACGCATCGATGACATCATGGACACTTTAGCCGACGCAAAATGGTTTTCTACACTCGATCTCAAGAGTGGCTACTGGCAGGTAGAAATTGACAAGAAGGACCGAGAGAAGACCGCATTTTCAGTTGGGACCGGATTGTGGCAATTTGTTGTGATGCCGTTTGGGCTTTGCAATGCTCCAGCCACTTTCGAACGCTTGATGGAATATGTGCTACGTGGTCTAACCTGGAAAACCTACTTGGTATACCTAGATGACATCATCGTCATCGGTAGAACGTTCGAAGAGCATGTGCGGAACTTAGAAGAGGTTTTCTCCCGATTACGACTAGCAAATTTGAAACTTAGTCCCGAGAAGTGTACTCTTTTCGCAGATGAAGTAAAATACCTGGGACACGTCGTATCAGCAGAAGGGGTCAAAACAGACCCTGAGAAAATTGAAGCCGTAAAAAGCTGGCCAACACCAAACAACAAGCGCCAACTACGAAGTTTTCTTGGTCTGGCGACCTACTATCGAAGATTCGTCAAAGACTTTGCCAAAATAGCTAAGTGTCTCCATCAGCTAACCGAGAAAAATCGTCCGTATGTCTGGAATGAACAATGCCAGACAGCCTTTGAGACCCTGAAGAAAAAGCTGTGTGAATCACCCGTGCTGGCGTATCCGAAACCCGGAAAAATGTTTGTAGTTGACACCAATGCAAGCAACGGCGGTATTGGAGCTGTACTCTCCCAGCAGATCAATGGCGAAGAAAGAGCCCTCTCTTATTACAGTTGAGTTCTCTCAAAAAGTGAGAGGAATCACTGCGTGACCAGGAAGGAGCTATTGGCTATAATAGAGGCCACCAACCAGTTCCACAAGTATCTATATGGCCAGAAATTTGTTCTTCGAACGGACCATGCATCACTGAGATGGTTGCTCAACTTCAAAAACCCCGAGGGACAAGTTGCGAGATGGATCGAAAGATTGCAGTCATACGACTACGAAATTGTTCATCGGAAGGGCGAAGTTCATGGAAATGCTGACGCCCTATCTCGTCGCCCATGTCCAGCTAACTGCAAGCATTGCCGACGGATTGAGGAAAAGGAACCGCCCGTTGATCTGCGACTGATAACGGCCGAATTCGATGAAAGTTGGTCATTGGAGGAGATTCGAAATGCCCAGCTAGCCGATGAAGACATCGGACCATTGCTCGTATGGAAGGAGACGACTGGGCGACCGGAGTGGAAGGACGTTTCGATGCATGGCGCAACCCTGAAAAGCTATTGGGCACAATGGAACTCCCTACAGGTGGAGGGTGGCGTACTCAAGTGGAAATGGGAAACGGCGGATGGCAGCTCCTATAGGATGCAAACTATACTACTCAAAAGCCGAATCCACGATGTGGTAAAGGAAATGCATGAAGGATCCTCGGGAGGCCATCTTGGTGTTAACAAAACCTTAGCGAAATTGCGGGAAAGATTCTACTGGCTCCACGCTCGAGAAGACGTAGAGGACTGGTGCCGCAGATGCACAATTTGCGCTTCCGTCAAAGGCCCAAAGCGACGACTGAGAGGACAAATGCAAACCTATAACGTAGGCGTGCCATTCGAAAGGATTGCTGTTGACATCGCTGGACCCTTTCCTGAATCTGAATGGGGAAATCGATACACGCTGGTTGTAGCTGATTATTTCAGCAAGTGGCCCGAGGTCTACCCCATTCCCAACCAGGAAGCAACTACTGTAGCCGAACAGCTAGTGTTAAATTGGGTCAGCAGGTACGGCGTGCCTTGTGAACTACATTCGGATCAAGGCCGAAACTTTGAGTCACTAGTTTTTAGCGAAATGTGCGAGCAGCTGGGAATACGGAAAACGAGGACAACACCGCTGCATCCCCAATCCGATGGAATGGTCGAACGTTTCAACGGCACGCTCAATAAACACTTGGCCAAAATGGTTGACGAGAACCAAAGGGACTGGGACCGGCATATCCCACTATTTTTAATGGCGTATAGAGCCGCTGAACATGCATCGACGGGCCAAGCCCCAGCCAAAGTCATTTTTGGAAAGACTATTCGTTTGCCAGCCGATATAAAGTTCGGAGCAACCCCTGAGAAACCCCAAACGGTCTCGGAGTACGCAAGTGATCTAAGACAACGGTTGAACCAGATACATCGGACAGTGCGAAAACACCTTGAATCGGCTACTGACCGCATGAAGACCAGGTATGATCTAAAGGCTAATTCTACTGGCTTCCAGCAAGATGACTTGGTGTGGCTTTATAACCCGCAACGGCGAAAGGGTAGGTCTCCAAAGTTGCAACATAATTGGGAGGGACCATACCGAGTTACAAAGCGAATCAACGACGTCGTATACCGAATACAGGAACATCGTAAGCCGAGAGCTAAAATGAAAATCGTGCATCTGGACTGTCTTGCCCTATATTACACCCAGGGAGAATTGACTACAAATAGCGACACATCTTTTCGGGGCGAAAAGAACTGAGGTGGGGGAAGTGTTACATGTACAAATAATTACATGTACAAATAATTCTGCGAGCTACTGTCGCAATTGTTTTCATCATCATTAAGAACGTCAACGAATGAATTTACTCGAACCCACGAGAATCCAACAAGCATGATCAACATCTGCAAGTGACGTCACTCCATTCATGAACTTGCTCGAACGTACCAGGTACCTCTCGGTAGAACATTCGCCAATGTGCGAGAAATGGGTGAATAGGTAGAGACCCTATATAAAGGCGAGCTGAATGAATGGGGAGAATCTTTCATTCGACCGCGAGAAGAACTGCGATTGTGTGTGGGAAGCGATATTCTTCGAGTAGTAGGAAAGTGTGTTTCGTAATAGTGAAGTAATTTAGAAGACAATTGCGATAATAAATTTATGGACAAGTGTCAGATAATTTTAATAGTGACAATTAACATTAGTGAAAGTGTTAACTGATTATTGTGCATTTTATTTAATTGAATAAACTCTTTTAACTTAAATTAAAAGATATTGCGTTTTCACTTTCCCGGAACGAATTATAGGCCGCGAACCAAGAACACACGACAATATTTTAGACAAATACATGTCTATGCCTCCTAAGCGTCATAAAAATTAGTATTTTCATGCAAATTACTACATATTTGCACTTGACGCAAACAAAACCAACGCAACTATAAGATAAGACCAAAATTTCAACAATCGGATTAAAATTACGGGCACAGTAAGCAATCAAAGCTGAAAATCTGCACAAAAACTGCACGTGTTCTAGAAACAGCAATTTCTAGATATTTTGCTTAAAACATGTCCCGACCATCAAAACACTAGTTTGGGATAAACTTTTAAATTAAAACGTAAAAACGCGAGATTCGCACGTTTAAGGGGAGAAAAAGCCATTTAAAGTTTTGGGCAGTTGACACGTGAAAAATTGGGATTTTTCTGGCTTTCAACTACTAAGCCCGCCCTTAAACTTTTGCCAAATACCACAAATTTATACTTTTTCGAAAATTCAGACGCTGATCTATTCATTAACACCAAAATATAGCAAATCGGTTTGAAAAATCAAGCCACAGCAATGCCGTAAAGGGAAAAAGTTTCCATAACCTGCCCCCAAAAATATAAGGAACCATAGAGATTAGTATTCTTATGAAAAGTACTATGACTTTGTATTTGACATAAACTACAGACTGACAGCTACAAAATTAGACCAACATTTTGATAATCGAATGGAAATTGTGGCTACAGTGAACGATGAAAGCCAGAGGTCGGACAAGGAAATTTACGTATTTTAGACAAATACATGTCTATGCCTCCTAAGCGTCATAAAAATTAGTATTTTCATGCAAATTACTACATATTTGCACTTAACGCAAACCAAACAAACGCAACTATAAGATAAGACCAAAATTTCAACAATCGAATTAAAATTACGGGCACAGTAAGCAATCAAAGCTGAAAATCTGCACAAAAACTGCACGTGTTCTAGAAACAGCAATTTCTAGATATTTTGCCTAAAACATGTTCCGACCATCAAAACACTAGTTTGGGGTAAACTTTTAAATTAAAACGTAAAAACGCGAAATTCGCACGTTTAAGGGGAGAAAAAGCCATTTAAAGTTTTGGGGAGTTGACACGTGAAAAATTGGGATTTTTCTGGTTTTCAACTACCAAACCCACCCTTAAACTTTTGCCAAATACCACAAATTTATGCTCTTTGGAAAATTCAGACGCTGATCTATTCATTAACACCAAAATATAGCACATCGGTTGAAAAATCAAGCCACAGCAATGCCGTAAAGGGAAAAAGTTTCCATAACCTGCCCCCAAAAATATAAGGAACCATAGAGATTAGTATTCTTATGAAAAGTACTATGACTTTGTATTTGACATAAACTACAGACTGACAGCTACAAAATGAGACCAACATTTTGATAATCGAATGGAAATTGTGGCTACAGTGAACGATGAAAGCCAGAGGTCGGACAAGGAAATTTACGTATTTTAGACAAATACATGTCTATGCTTCCTAAGTGTCATAAAAGTTTGTATTTTCATGCAAATTACTACATATTTGCACTTGACGCAAACTAAACAAACGCAACTATAAGATAAGACCAAAATTTCAACAATCGGATTAAAATTACGGGCACAGTAAGCAATCAAAGCTGAAAATCTGCAGTAAAACTGCACGTGTTCTAGAAACAGCAATTTCTAGATATTTCGCCTACAACATGTTCCGACCATCAAAACACTAGTTTGGGATAAACTTTCAAATTAAATCGTAAAAACGCGAGATTCGCACGTTTAAGGGGAGAAAAAGCCATTTAAAGTTTTGGGCAGTTGACACGTGAAAAATTGGGATTTTTCTGGCTTTCAACTACTAAACCCGCCCTTAAACTTTTGCCAAATACCACAAATTTATACTTTTTGGAAAACTCAGACGCTGATCTATTCATTAACACCAAAATATAGCACATCAGTTGAAAAATCAAGCCACAGCAATGCCGTGAAGGGAAAAAGTTTCCATAACCTGCCCCAAAAATATAAGGAACCTTATAAAAATTAGTATTCTTATGAAAAGTACTACAAATTTGTATTTGACGTAAACTACAGACTGACAGCTACAAAATGAGACCAACATTTTGATAATCTAATGGAAATTGTGGCTACAGTGAACGATGAAAGCCAGAGGTCGGACAAGGAAATTTACGTATTTCAGACAAATACACGTCTATGCCTCCTAAGCGTCATAAAAATTAGTATTTTCATGCAAATTACTACATATTTGCACTTGACGCAAACTAAACAAACGAAACTATAAGATAAGACCAAAATTTCAACAATCGGATTAAAATTACGGGCACAGTAAGCAATCAAAGCTGAAAATCTGCACAAAAACTGCACGTGTTCTAGAAACAGCAATTTCTTGATATTTTGCCTAAAACATGTTCCGACCATCAAAACACTAGTTTGGGGTAAACTTTTAAACTGAAACGTAAAAACGCGAAATTCGCACGTTTAAGGGGAGAAAAAGCCATTTAAAGTTTTGGGCAGTTGACACGTGAAAAATTGGGATTTTTCTAGCTTTCATATACTGAACCCGCCCTTAAACTTTTGCCAAATACCACAAATTTATGCTCTTTGGAAAATTCAGACGCTGGTCTATTTATTTACTCCAAAGTATAGCACATCGGTTGAAAAATCAAGCCACAGCAATGCCGTAAAGGGAAAAAGTTTCCATCACCTGCCCCCAAAAATATAAAGAACCTTACAAAAACTAGTATTCTTATGAAAAGTACTAAAAATTTAAATTTGACATAAACTACAGACTGACAGCTACAAAATGAGACCAACATTTTGATAATCGAATGGAAATTGTGGCTACAGTGAACGATGAAAGCCAGAGGTCGGACAAAGAAATTTGCGTATTTTAGACAAATACATGTCTATGCTTCCTAAGCGTCATAAAAATTAGTATTTTCATGCAAATTACTACATATTTGCACTTGACGCAAACTAAACCAACGCAACTATAAGATAAGACCAAAATTTCAACAATCGGATTACAATTACGGGCACAGTAAGCAATCAAAGCTGAAAATCTGCACAAAAACTGCACGTGTTCTAGAAACAGCAATTTCTAGATATTTTGCCTAAAACATGTTCCGACCATCAAAACACTAGTTTGGGGTAAACTTTTAAATTAAATCGTAAAAACGCGAAATTCGCACGTTTAAGGGGAGAAAAAGCCATTTAAAGTTTTGGGCAGTTGACACGTGAAAAAGTGGGATTTTTCTGGCTTTCAACTACTAAACCCGCCCTTAAACTTTCGCCAAATACCACAAATTTATACTTTTTGGAAAATTCAGACGCTGATCTATTCATTAACACCAAAATGTAGCACATCGGTTGAAAAATCAAGCCACAGCAATGCCGTAAAGGGAAAAAGTTTCCATAATCTGCCCCAAAAATATAAGGAACCTTATAAAAATTAGTATTCTTATGAAAAGTACTACAAATTTATATTTGACATAACCTACAGACTGACAGCTACAAAATGAGACCAACATTTTGATAATCGAATGGAAATTGTGGCTACAGTGAACGATGAAAGCCAGAGGTCGGACAAGGAAATTTACGTATTTTAGACAAATACATGTCCATGCCTCCTAAGCGTCATAAAAATTAGTATTTTCATGCAAATTACTACATATTTGCACTTGACGCAAACTAAACCAACGCAACTATAAGATAAGACCAAAATTTCAACAATCGGATTAAAATTACGGGCACAGTATGTAATCAAAGTTGAAAATCTGCACAAAAACTGCACGTGTTCTAGAAACAGCAATTTCTAGATATTTTGCCAAAAACATGTTCCGACCATCAAAACACTAGTTTTGGGTAAACTTTTAAATTAAAACGTAAAAACGCGAAATTCGCACGTTTAAGGGGAGAAAAAGCCATTTAAAGTTTTGGGGAGTTGACACGTGAAAAATTGGGATTTTTCTGGCTTTCAACTACTAAACCCGCCCTTAAACTTTTGCCAAATACCACAAATTTATACTTTTTGGAAAATTTTGACGCTGATCTATTCATTAACACCAAAATATAGCACATCGGTTGAAAAATCAAGCCACAGCAATGCCGTAAAGGGAAAAAGTTTCCATAACCTGCCCCCAAAAATATAAGGAACCTTATAAAAATTAGTATTCTTATGGAAAGTACTACAAATTTGTATTTGACGTAAACTACAGACTGACAGCTACAAAATGAGACCAACATTTTGATAATCGAATGGAAATTGTGGCTACAGTGAACGATGAAAGCCAGAGGTCGGACAAGGAAATTTACGTATTTTAGACAAATACATGTCTATGCCTCCTAAGCGTCATAAAAATTAGTATTTTCATGCAAATTACTACACATTTGCACTTGACGCAAACAAAACAAACGCAACTATAAGATAAGACCAAAATTTCAACAATCGGATTAAAATTACGGGCACAGTAAGCAATCAAAGCTGAAAATCTGCACAAAAACTGCACGTGTTCTAGAAACAGCAATTTCTAGATATTTTGCCTAAAACATGTTCCGACCATCAAAACACTAGTTTGGGGTAAACTTTTAAATTAAAACGTAAAAACGCGAAATTCGCACGTTTAAGGGGAGAAAAAGTCATTTAAAGTTTTGGGCAGTTGACACGTGAAAAATTGGGATTTTTCTGGCTTTCAACTACTAAGCCCGCCCTTAAACTTTTGCCAAATACCACAAATTTATACTTTTTGGAAAATTCAGACGCCGATTTATTCATTAACACCTAAATATAGCACATCGGTTGAAAAATCAAGCTACAGCAATGCCGTAAAGGGAAAAAGTTTCCATAACCTGCCCCAAAATTATAAGGAACCTTATAAAAATTAATATTCTTATGAAAAGTACTACAAATTTGTATTTGACGTAAACTACAGACTGACAGCTACAAAATGAGACCAACATTTTGATAATCGAATGGAAAATGTGGCTACAGTGAATGATGAAAGCCAGAGGTCGGACAAGGAAATTTACGTATTTTAGACAAATACATGTCTTTGCCTCCTAAGCGTCATAAAAATTAGTATTTTCATGCAAATTACTACATATTTGCACTTGACGCAAATTAAACCAACGCAACTATAAGATAAGACCAAAATTTCAACAATCGGATTAAAATTACGGGCACAGTAAGCAATCAAAGCTGAAAATCTGCACAAAAACTGCACGTATTCTAGAAACAGCAATTTCTAGATATTTTGCCTCAAACATGTTCCGACCATCAAAACACTAGTTTGGGGTAAACTTTTAAATTAAAACGTAAAAACGCGAGACTCGCACGATTAAGGGGAGAAAAAGCCATTTAAAGTTTTGGGCAGTTGACACGTGAAAAATTGGGATTTTTCTGGCTTTTAACTACTGAACCCGCCCTTAAACTTTTGCCAAATACCACAAATTTATACTTTTTGGAAAATTCAGACGCTGGTCTATTTATCAACTCCAAAGTATAGCACATCGGTTGAAAAATCAAGCCACAGCAATGCCGTAAAGGGAAAAAGTTTCCATAACCTGCCCCCAAAAATATAAGGAACCTTACAAAAACTAGTATTCTTATGAAAAGTACTACAAATTTGTATTTGACCTAAACTACAGACTGACAGCTACAAAATGAGACCAACATTTTGATAATCGAATGGAAATTGTGGCTACAGTGAACGATGAAAGCCAGAGGTCGGACAAGGAAATTTACGTATTTTAGACAAATACATGTCTATGCTTCCTAAGCGTCATAAAAAATAATTTTCTTGCAAATTACTACATATTTGCACTTGACGCAAACTAAACCAACGCAACTATAAGATAAGACCAAAATTTCAACAATCGGATTAAAATTACAGGCACAGTAAGCAATCAAAGCTGAAAATCTGCACAAAAACTGCACGTGTTCTAGAAACAGCAATTTCTAGATATTTTGCCAAAAACATGTTCCGACCATCAAAACACTAGTTTGGGATAAACTTTTAAACTACAACGTAAAAACGCGAAATTCGCACGTTTAAGGGGAGAAAAAGCCATTTAAAGTTTTGGGCAGTTGACACGTGCAAAATTGGGATTTTTCTGGCTTTCAACTACTAAACCCGCCCTTAAACTTTTGCCAAATACCACAAATTTATACTTTTTGGAAAATTCAGACGCTGATCTATTCATTAACTCCAAAATATAGCACATCGGTTGAAAAATCAAGCCACAGCAATGCCGTAAAGGGAAAAAGTTTCCATAACCTGCCCCCAAAAATATAAGGAACCTTATAAAAATTAGTATTCTTATGAAAAGTACTAAAAATTTGTATTTGACGTAAACTACAGACTGACAGCTACAAAATGAGACCAACATTTTGATAATCGAATGGAAATTGTGGCTACAGTGAACGATGAAAGCCAGAGGTCGGACAAGGAAATTTACGTATTTCAGACAAATACACGTCTTTGCCTCCTAAGAGTCATAAAAATTAGTATTTTCATGCAAATTACTACATATTTGCACTTGACGCAAACTAAACAAACGCAACTATAAGTTAAGACCAAAATTTCAACAATCGGATTAGAATTACGGGCACAGTAAGCAATCAAAGCTGAAAATCTGCACAAAAACTGCACGTGTTCTGTAAACAGCAATTTCTAGATATTTTGCCTCAAACATGTTCCGACCATCAAAACACTAGTTTGGGGTAAACTTTTAGATTAAAACGTAAAAACGCAAAATTCGCAAGTTTAAGGGGAGAAAAAGCCATTTAAAGTTTTGGGCAGTTGGCACGTGAAAAATTGGGATTTTTCTGGCTTTCAACTACTAAACCCGCCCTTAAACTTTTGCCAAATACCACAAATTTATACTTTTTGGAAAATTCTGACGCTGATCTATTCATTAACACCATAATATAGCACATCGGTTGAAAAATCAAGCCACAGCAATGCCGTAAAGGGAAAAAGTTTCCATAACCTGCCCCCAAAAATATAAGGAACCTTATAAAAATTAGTATTCTTATGAAAAGTACTACAAATTTGTATTTGACGTAAACCACAGACTGACAGCTACAAAATGAGACCAACATTTTGATAATCGAATGGAAATTGTGGCTACAGTGAACGATGAAAGCCAGAGGTCGGACAAGGAAATTTACGTATTTTAGACAAATACATGTCTATGCCTCGTAAGCGTCATCAAAATTAGTATTTTCATGCAAATTACTACATATTTGCTTTTGACGCAAACTAAACAAACGCAACTATAAGATAAGACCAAAATTTCAACAATCGGATTAAAATTACGGGCACAGTAAGCAATCAAAGCTGAAAATCTGCACAAAACCTGCACGTGTTCTAGAAACAGTAATTTCTAGATATTTTGCCTAAAACATGTTCCGACCATCAAAACACTAGTTTGGGATAAACTTTTAAATTAAAACGTAAAAACGCGAAATTCGCACGTTTAAGGGGAGAAAAAGCCATTTAAAGTTTTGGGCAGTTGACATGTGAAAAATTGGGATTTTTCTGGCTTTCAACTACTAAACCCGCCCTTAAACTTTTGCCAAATACCACAAATTTATACTTTTTGGAAAATTCAGACGCTGATCTATTCATTAACTCCAAAATATAGCACATCGGTTGAAAAATCAAGCCACAGCAATGCCGTAAAGGGAAAAAGTTTCCATAACCTGCCCCAAAAATATAAGGAACCTTATAAAAATTAGTATTTTGATGAAAAGTACTACAAATTTGTATATGACATAAACTACAGACTGACAGCTACAAAATGAGACCAACATTTTGATAATCGAATGGAAATTGTGGCTACAGTGAACGATGAAAGCCAGAGGTCGGACAAGGAAATTTACGTATTTTAGACAAAGACATGTCTATGCCTCCTAAGCGTCATAAAAATTTGTATTTTCATGCAAATTACTACATATTTGCACTTGACGCAAACTAAACAAACGCAACTATAAGATAAGACCAAAATTTCAACAATCGGATTAAAATTACGGGCACAGTAAGCGATCAAAGCTGAAAATCTGCACAAAAACTGCACGTGTTCTAGAAACAGCAATTTCTAGATATTTTGCCTAAAACATATTCCGACCATCAAAACACTATTTTGGGGTAAACTTTTAAATTAAAACGTAAAAACGCGAAATTCGCACGTTTAAGGGGAGAAAAAGCCATTTAAAGTTTTGGGGAGTTGACACGTAAAAAATTGGGATTTTTCTGGCTTTCAACTACTAAACCCGCCCTTAAACTTTTGCCAAATACCACAAATTTATTTTTTTTGGAAAATTCAGACACTGATCTATTCATTAACACCAAAATATAGCACATCGGTTGAAAAATCAAGCCACAGCAATGCCGTAAGTGAAAAAGTTTCCATAACCTGCCCTAAATACAAAAGAACCTTATAAACATTAGTATTCTCATGAAAAGTACTACAAATTTGTATTTGACGTAAGCTACAGACTGACAGCTACAAAATGAGACCAACATTTTGATAATCGAATGGAAATTGTGGCTACAGTGAACGATGAAAACCAGAGGTCGGACAAGGAAATTTACGTATTTTAGACAAATACATGTCTATGCTTCCTAAGCGTCATAAAAATTAGTATTTTCATGCAAATTACTACATATTTGCACTTGACGCAAACAAAACCAACGCAACTATAAGATAAGACCAAAATTTTAACAATCGGTTTAAAATTACGGGCACAGTAAGCAATCAAAGCTGAAAATCTGCACAAAAACTGCACGTGTTCCAGAAACAGCAATTTCTAGATATTTTGCCTAAAACATGTCCCGACCATCAAAACACTAGTTTGGGGTAAACTTTTAAATTTAAACGTAAAAACGCGAAATTCGCACGTTTAAGTGGAGAAAAAGCCATTTAAAGTTTTGGGGAATTGACACGTGAATAATCGGGATTTTTCTGGCTTTCAACTACTAAACCCGCCCTTAACCTTTTGCACAATACCACACATTTATACTTTTTGGAAAACTCAGACGCTGATCTATTCATTAACACCAAAATATAGCACATCGCTTGAAAAATCAAGCCACAGCAATGCCGTAAAGGGAAAAAGTTTCGATGACCTGCCCCCAAAAATATAAGGAACCTTATAAAAATTAGTATTCTTATCAAAAGTACTATGAATTTGTATTTGACGTAAATTACAGACTGACAGCTACAAAATGAGACCAACATTTTGATAATCGAATGGAAATTGTGGCTACAGTGAACGATGAAAGCCAGAGGTCGGACAAGGAAATTTACGTTTCTTAGGCAAATACATGTCCATGCCACCTAAGCGTCATTAAAAATTAGTATTTTCATGCAAATTACTACATATTTGCACTTGACGCAAACAAAACCAACGCAACTATAAGATAAGACCAAAATTTCAACAATCGGATTAAAATTACGGGCACAGTAAGCAATCAAAGCTGAAAATCTGCACAAAAATTGCACGTGTTCTAGAAACAGCAATTTCTAGATATTTTGCCTCAAACATGTTCCGACCATCAAAACACTAGTTCGGGGTAAACTTTTAAATTAAAACGTAAAAACGCGAAACTCGCACGTTTAAGGGGAGAAAAAGCCATTTAAAGTGTTCGGCAGTTGACACGTGAAAAATTGGGATTTTTCTGGCTTTCAACTACTAAACCCGCCCTTAAACTTTTGCCAAATACCACAAATTTATACTTTTTGGAAAATTTAGACGCTGATCTATTCATTAACATATTTTGATAATCGAATGGAAATTGTGGCTACAGTGAACGATGAAAGCCAGAGGTCGGACAAGGAAATTTACGTATTTTAGACAAATACATGTCTATGCATCCTAAGCGTCATAAAAATTAGTATTTTCATGCAAATTACTACATATTGGCACTTGACGCAAATAAAACCAACGCAACTATAAGATAAGACCAAAATTTCAACAATCGGATTAAAATTACGGGCACAGTAAGCAATCAAAGCTGAAAATCTGCACAAAAACTGCACGTGTTCTAGAAACAGCAATTTCTAGATACTTTGCCTAAAACATGTTCCGACCATCAAAACACTAGTTTGGGATAACCTTTTAAATTAAAACGTATATACGCGAAATTCGCACGTTTAAGGGGAGAAAAAGCCATTTAAAGTTTTGGGGAGTTGACATGTGAAAAATTGGGATTTTTCTGGCTTTCAACTACTAAACCCGCCCTTAAACTTTTGCCAAATACCACAAATTTATACTTTTTGGAAAATTCAGACGCTGGTCTATTCATTAACACCAAAATATAGCACATCGGTTGAAAAATCAAGCCACAGCAATGCCGTGAAGGGAAAAAGTTTCCATAACCTGCCCAAAAAATATAAGGAACCTTATAAAAATTAGTATTCTTATGAAAAGTAAACTACAGACTGACAGCTACAAAATGAGACCAATATTTTGATAATCGAATGGAAATTGTGGCTACAGTGCACGATGAAAGCCAGAGGTCGGACAAGGAAATTTACGTATTTTAGACAAATACATGTCTATGCCTCGTAAGCGTCATCAAAATTAGTATTTTCATGCAAATTACTACATATTTGCACTTGACGCAAAGTAAACCAACGCAACTATAAGATAAGACCAAAATTTCAACAATCGGATTAAAATTACGGGCACAGTAAGCAATCAAAGCTGAAAATCTGCACAAAACCTGCACGTGTTCTAGAAACAGCAATTTCTAGATATTTTGCCTAAAACATGTTCCGACCATCAAAACACTAGTTTGGGATAAACTTTTAAATTCAAAACGTAAAAACGCGAAATTCGCACGGGGAGAAAAAGCCATTTAAAGTTTTGGGCAGTTGAAATGTGAAAAATTGGGATTTTTCTGGCTTTCAACTACTAAACCCGCCCTTAAACTTTTGCCAAATACCACAAATTTATACTTTTTGGAAAATTCAGACGCTGATCTATTCATTAACTCCAAAATATAGCACATCGGTTGAAAAATCAAGCCACAGCAATGCCGTAAAGGGAAAAAGTTTCCATAACCTGCCCCAAAAATATAAGGAACCTTATAAAAATTAGTATTTTGATGAAATGTACTACAAATTTGTATATGACATAAACTACAGACTGACAGCTACAAAATGAGACCAACATTTTGATAATCGAATGGAAATTGTGGCTACAGTGAACGATGAAAGCCAGAGGTCGGACAAGGAAATTTACGTATTTTAGACAAATACATGTCTATGCCTCCTAAGCGTCATAAAAATTAGTATTTTCATGCAAATTACTACATATTTGCACTTGACGCAAACTAAACAAACGCAACTATAAGATAAGACCAAAATTTCAACAATCGGATTAAAATTACGGGCACAGTAAGCAATCAAAGCTGAAAATCTGCACAAAAACTGCACGTGTTCTAGAAACAGCAATTTCCAGATATTTTGCCTAAAACATATTCCGACCATCAAAACACTAGTTTGGGGTAAACTTTTAAATTAAAACGTAAAAACGCGAAATTCGCACGTTTAAGGGGAGAAAAAGCAATTTAAAGTTTTGGGGAGTTGACACGTAAAAAATTGGGATTTTTCTGGCTTTCAACTACTAAACCCGCCCTTAAACTTTTGCCAAATACCACGAATTTATTTTTTTTTGGAAAATTCAGACACTGATCTATTCATTAACACCAAAATATAGCACATCGGTTGAAAAATCAAGCCACAGCAATGCCGTAAGTGAAAAAGTTTCCATAACCTGCCCTTAATACAAAAGAACCTTATGAACATTAGTATTCTTATGAAAAGTACTACAAATTTGTATTTGACGTAAGCTACAGACTGACAGCTACAAAATGAGACCAACATTTTGATAATCGAATGGAAATTGTGGCTACAGTGAACGATGAAAACCAGAGGTCGGACAAGGAAATTTACGTATTTTAGACAAATACATGTCTATGCTTCCTAAGCGTCATAAAAATTAGTATTTTCATGCAAATTACTACATATTTGCACTTGACGCAAACAAAACCAACGCAACTATAAGATAAGACCAAAATTTTAACAATCGGTTTAAAATTACGGGCACAGTAAGCAATCAAAGCTGAAAATCTGCACAAAAACTGCACGTGTTCCAGAAACAGCAATTTCTAGATATTTTGCCTAAAACATGTCCCGACCATCAAAACACTAGTTTGGGGTAAACTTTTAAATTAAAACGTAAAAACGTGAAATTCGCACGTTTAAGTGGAGAAAAAGCCATTTAAAGTTTTGGGGAATTGACACGTGAAAAATCGGGATTTTTCTGGCTTTCAACTACTAAACCCGCCCTTAACCTTTTGCACAATACCACACATTTATACTTTTTGGAAAACTCAGACGCTGATCTATTCATTAACACCAAAATATAGCACATCGCTTGAAAAATCAAGCCACAGCAATGCCGTAAAGGGAAAAAGTTTCGATGACCTGCCCCCAAAAATATAAGGAACCTTATAAAAATTAGTATTCTTATCAAAAGTACTATGAATTTGTATTTGACGTAAATTACAGACTGACAGCTACAAAATGAGACCAACATTTTGATAATCGAATGGAAATTGTGGCTACAGTGAACGATGAAAGCCAGAGGTCGGACAAGGAAATTTACGTTTCTTAGGCAAATACATGTCCATGCCACCTAAGCGTCATTAAAAATTAGTATTTTCATGCAAATTACTACATATTTGCACTTGACGCAAACAAAACCAACGCAACTATAAGATAAGACCAAAATTTCAACAATCGGATTAAAATTACGGGCACAGTAAGCAATCAAAGCTGAAAATCTGCACAAAAACTGCACGTGTTCTAGAAACAGCAATTTCTAGATATTTTGCCTCAAACATGTTCCGACCATCAAAACACTAGTTCGGGGTAAACTTTTAAATTCAAACGTAAAAACGCGAAACTCGCACGTTTAAGGGGAGAAAAAGCCATTTAAAGTTTTCGGCAGTTGACACGTGAAAAATTGGGATTTTTCTGGCTTTCAACTACTAAACCCACCCTTAAACTTTTGCCGAATACCACAAATTTATACTTTTTGGAAAATTCAGACGCTGATCTATTCATTAACACCAAAATATAGCACATCGGTTGAAAAATCAAGCCACAGCAATGCCGTAAAGGGAAAAAGTTTCCATAACCTGCCCCAAAAATATCAGGAACCTTATAAAAATTAGTATTCTTATGAAAAGTACTACAAATTCGTATTTGACCTAAACTACAGACTGACAGCTACAAAATGAGACCAACATTTTGATAATCGTATGGAAATTGTGGCTACAGTGAACGATGAAAGCCAGAGGTCGGACAAGGAAATTCACGTATTTTAGACAAATTCATGTCTATGCCCCCTAAGCGTCATAAAAATTAGTATTTTCATGCAAATTACTACATATTTGCACTTGACGCAAACTGAACCAACGCAACTATAAGATAAGACCAAAATTTCAACAATCGGATTAAAATTACGGGCACAGTAAGCAATCAAAGCTGAAAATCTGCACAAAAACTGCACGTATTCTAGAAACAGCAATTTCTAGATATTTTGCCTAAAACATGTTCCGACCATCAAAACACTAGTTTGGGATAAACTTTTAAATTAAAACGTAAAAACGCGAAATTCGCACGTTTAAGGGGAGAAAAAGCCATTTAAAGTTTTGGGGAGTTGACATGTGAAAAATTGGGATTTTTCTGGCTTTCAACTACTAAACCCGCCCTTAAACTTTTGCCAAATACCACAAATTTATACTTTTTGGAAAATTCAGACGCTGATCTATTCATTAACTCCAAAATATAGCACATCGGTTGAAAAATCAAGCCACAGCAATGCCGTAAAGGGAAAAAGTTTCCATAACCTGCCTCAAAAATATAAGGAACCTTATAAAAATTAGTATTTTGATGAAAAGTACTACAAATTTGTATATGACATAAACTACAGACTGACAGCTACAAAATGAGACCAACATTTTGATAATCGAATGGAAATTGTGGCTACAGTGAACGATGAAAGCCAGAGGTCGGACAAGGAAATTTACGTATTTTAGACAAAGACATGTCTATGCCTCCTAAGCGTCATAAAAATTTGTATTTTCATGCAAATTACTACATATTTGCACTTGACGCAAACTAAACAAACGCAACTATAAGATAAGACCAAAATTTCAACAATCGGATTAAAATTACGGGCACAGTAAGCGATCAAAGCTGAAAATCTGCACAAAAACTGCACGTGTTCTAGAAACAGCAATTTCTAGATATTTTGCCTAAAACATATTCCGACCATCAAAACACTATTTTGGGGTAAACTTTTAAATTAAAACGTAAAAACGCGAAATTCGCACGTTTAAGGGGAGAAAAAGCCATTTAAAGTTTTGGGGAGTTGACACGTAAAAAATTGGGATTTTTCTGGCTTTCAACTACTAAACCCGCCCTTAAACTTTTGCCAAATACCACAAATTTATTTTTTTTGGAAAATTCAGACACTGATCTATTCATTAACACCAAAATATAGCACATCGGTTGAAAAATCAAGCCACAGCAATGCCGTAAGTGAAAAAGTTTCCATAACCTGCCCTAAATACAAAAGAACCTTATAAACATTAGTATTCTCATGAAAAGTACTACAAATTTGTATTTGACGTAAGCTACAGACTGACAGCTACAAAATGAGACCAACATTTTGATAATCGAATGGAAATTGTGGCTACAGTGAACGATGAAAACCAGAGGTCGGACAAGGAAATTTACGTATTTTAGACAAATACATGTCTATGCTTCCTAAGCGTCATAAAAATTAGTATTTTCATGCAAATTACTACATATTTGCACTTGACGCAAACAAAACCAACGCAACTATAAGATAAGACCAAAATTTTAACAATCGGTTTAAAATTACGGGCACAGTAAGCAATCAAAGCTGAAAATCTGCACAAAAACTGCACGTGTTCCAGAAACAGCAATTTCTAGATATTTTGCCTAAAACATGTCCCGACCATCAAAACACTAGTTTGGGGTAAACTTTTAAATTTAAACGTAAAAACGCGAAATTCGCACGTTTAAGTGGAGAAAAAGCCATTTAAAGTTTTGGGGAATTGACACGTGAATAATCGGGATTTTTCTGGCTTTCAACTACTAAACCCGCCCTTAACCTTTTGCACAATACCACACATTTATACTTTTTGGAAAACTCAGACGCTGATCTATTCATTAACACCAAAATATAGCACATCGCTTGAAAAATCAAGCCACAGCAATGCCGTAAAGGGAAAAAGTTTCGATGACCTGCCCCCAAAAATATAAGGAACCTTATAAAAATTAGTATTCTTATCAAAAGTACTATGAATTTGTATTTGACGTAAATTACAGACTGACAGCTACAAAATGAGACCAACATTTTGATAATCGAATGGAAATTGTGGCTACAGTGAACGATGAAAGCCAGAGGTCGGACAAGGAAATTTACGTTTCTTAGGCAAATACATGTCCATGCCACCTAAGCGTCATTAAAAATTAGTATTTTCATGCAAATTACTACATATTTGCACTTGACGCAAACAAAACCAACGCAACTATAAGATAAGACCAAAATTTCAACAATCGGATTAAAATTACGGGCACAGTAAGCAATCAAAGCTGAAAATCTGCACAAAAATTGCACGTGTTCTAGAAACAGCAATTTCTAGATATTTTGCCTCAAACATGTTCCGACCATCAAAACACTAGTTCGGGGTAAACTTTTAAATTAAAACGTAAAAACGCGAAACTCGCACGTTTAAGGGGAGAAAAAGCCATTTAAAGTGTTCGGCAGTTGACACGTGAAAAATTGGGATTTTTCTGGCTTTCAACTACTAAACCCGCCCTTAAACTTTTGCCAAATACCACAAATTTATACTTTTTGGAAAATTTAGACGCTGATCTATTCATTAACATATTTTGATAATCGAATGGAAATTGTGGCTACAGTGAACGATGAAAGCCAGAGGTCGGACAAGGAAATTTACGTATTTTAGACAAATACATGTCTATGCATCCTAAGCGTCATAAAAATTAGTATTTTCATGCAAATTACTACATATTGGCACTTGACGCAAATAAAACCAACGCAACTATAAGATAAGACCAAAATTTCAACAATCGGATTAAAATTACGGGCACAGTAAGCAATCAAAGCTGAAAATCTGCACAAAAACTGCACGTGTTCTAGAAACAGCAATTTCTAGATATTTTGCCAAAAACATGTTCCGTCCATCAAAACACTAGTTTGGGGTAAACTTTTAAATTAAAACGTAAAAACGCGAAATTCGCACGTTTAAGGGGAGAAAAAGCCATTTAAAGTTTTGGGCAGTTGACACGTGAAAAATTGGGATTTTTCTGGCTTTCAACTACTAAACCCGGCCTTAAACAATTGCCAAATACCACAAATTTATACTTTTTGGAAAATTCTGGCGCTGATCTATTCATTAACACCAAAATATAGCACATCGGTTGAAAAATCAAGCCACAGCAATGCCGTGAAGGGAAAAGTTTCCATAACCTGCCCCAAAAATATAAGGAACCTTATAAAAATTAGTATTCTTATGAAAAGTACTACAAATTTGTATTTGACCTAAACTACAGACTGACAGCTACAAAATGAGACCAACATTTTGATAATCGAATGGAAATTGTGGCTACAGTGAACGATGAAAGCCAGAGGTCGGACAAGGAAATTTACGTATTTTAGACAAATACATGTCTATGCCTCGTAAGCGTCATAAAAATTAGTATTTTCATGCAAATTACTACATATTTGCATTTGACGCAAAGTTAACCAACGCAACTATAAGATAAGACCAAAATTTCAACAATCGGATTAAAATTACGGGCACAGTAAGCAATCAAAGCTGAAAATCTGCGCAAAAACTGCATATGTTCTAGAAACAGCAATTTCTAGATATTTTGCCTCAAACATGTTCCGACCATCAAAACACTAGTTTGGGATAAACTTTTAAATTGAAACGTAAAAACGCGAAATTCGCACGTTTAAGGGGAGAAAAAGCCATTAAAAGTTTTGGGGAGTGGACACGTGAAAAATTGGGATTTTTCTGGCTTTCAACTACTAAACCCGCCCTTAAACTTTTGCCAAATACCACAAATTTATACTTTTTGGAAAATTCAGACGCTGATCTATTCATGAACACCAAAATATAGCACATCGGTTGAAAAAATCAAGCCACAGCAATGCCGTAAAGGGAAAAAGTTTCCATAACCTGCCCCAAAAATATCAGGAACCTTATAAAAATTAGTATTCTTATGAAAAGTACTACAAATTTGTATTTGACGTAAACTACAGACTGACAGCTACAAAATGAGACCAACGTTTTGATAATCGAATGGAAATTGTGGCTACAGTGAACGATGAAAGCCAGAGGTCGGACAAGGAAATTCACGTATTTTAGACAAATTCATGTCTATGCCCCCTAGGCGTCATAAAAATTAGTATTTTCATGCAAATTACTACATATTTGCACTTGACGCAAACTGAACCAACGCAACTATAAGATAAGACCGAAATTTCAACAATCGGATTAAAATTACGGGCACAGTAAGCAATCAAAGCTGAAAATCTGCACAAAAACTGCACGTATTCTAGAAACAGCAATTTCTAGATATTTTGCCTAAAACATGTTCCGACCATCAAAACACTAGTTTGGGATAAACTTTTAAATTAAAACGTAAAAACGCGAAATTCGCACGTTTAAGGGGAGAAAAAGCCATTTAAAGTTTTGGGGAGTTGACATGTGAAAAATTGGGATTTTTCTGGCTTTCAACTACTATACCCGCCCTTAAACTTTTGCCAAATACCACAAATTTATACTTTTTGGAAAACTCAGACGCTGATCTATTCATTAACACCAAAATATAGCACATCGGTTGAAAAATCAAGCCACAGCAATGCCGTAAAGGGAAAAAGTTTCCATAACCTGCCCCAAAAATATAAGGAACCTTATAAAAATTAGTATTCTTATGAAAAGTAACACAAATTGGTATTTGGCGTTAACTACAGACTGACAGCTACAAAATGAGACCAACATTTTGATAATCGAATGGAAATTGTGGCTACAGTGAACGATGAAAGCCAGAGGTCGGACAAGGAAATTTACGTATTTTAGACAAATACATGTCTATGCCTCCTAAGCGTCATAAAAATTAGTATTTTCATGCAAATTACTACATATTTGCGCTTGACGCAAACTAAACCAACGCATTTATAAGATAAGACCAAAATTTCAACAATCGGATTAAAATTACGGGCACAGTATGTAATCAAAGTTGAAAATCTGCACAAAAACTGCACGTGTTCTAGAAACAGCAATTTCTAGATATTTTGCCTAAAACATGTTCCGTCCATCAAAACACTAGTTTGGGGTAAACTTTTAAATTAAAACGTAAAAACGCGAAATTCGCACGTTTAAGGGGAGAAAAAGCCATTTAAAGTTTTGGGCAGTTGACACGTGAAAAATTGGGATTTTTCTGGCTTTCAACTACTAAACCCGGCCTTAAACTTTTGCCAAATACCACAAATTTATACTTTTTGGAAAATTCTGGCGCTGATCTATTCATTAACACCAAAATATAGCACATCGGTTGAAAAATCAAGCCACAGCAATGCCGTGAAGGGAAAAAGTTTCCATAACCTGCCCCAAAAATATAAGGAACCTTATAAAAATTAGTATTCTTATGAAAAGTACTACAAATTTGTATTTGACGTAAACTACAGACTGACAGCTACAAAATGAGACCAACATTTTGATAATCGAATGGAAATTGTGGCTACAGTGAACGATGAAAGCCAGAGGTCGGACAAGGAAATTTACGTATTTTAGACAAATACATGCCTATGCCTCGTAAGCGTCATAAAAATTAGTATTTTCATGCAAATTACTACATATTTGCATTTGACGCAAACAAAACCAACGCAACTATAAGATAAGACCAAAATTTCAACAATCGGATTAAAATTACGGGCACAGTAAGCAATCAAAGCTGAAAATCTGCGCAAAAACTGCATGTGTTCTAGAAACAGCAATTTCTAGATATTTTGCCTCAAACATGTTCCGACCATCAAAACACTAGTTTGGGATAAACTTTTAAATTAAAACGTAAAAACGCGAAATTCGCACGTTTAAGGGGAGAAAAAGCCATTAAAAGTTTTGGGGAGTGGACACGTGAAAAATTGGGATTTTTCTGGCTTTCAACTACTAAACCCGCCCTTAAACTTTTGCCAAATGCCACAAATTTATACTTTTTGGAAAATTCAGACGCTGATCTATTCATGAACACCAAAATATAGCACATCGGTTGAAAAAATCAAGCCACAGCAATGCCGTAAAGGGAAAAAGTTTCCATAACCTGCCCCAAAAATATCAGGAACCTTATAAAAATTAGTATTCTTATGAAAAGTACTACAAATTTGTATTTGACGTAAACTACAGACTGACAGCTACAAAATGAGACCAACATTTTGATAATCGAATGGAAATTGTGGCTACAGTGAACGATGAAAGCCAGAGGTCGGACAAGGAAATTCACGTATTTTAGACAAATTCATGTCTATGCCCCCTAAGCGTCATAAAAATTAGTATTTTCATGCAAATTACTACATATTTGCACTTGACGCAAACTGAACCAACGCAACTATAAGATAAGACCGAAATTTCAACAATCGGATTAAAATTACGGGCACAGTAAGCAATCAAAGCTGAAAATCTGCACAAAAACTGCACGTATTCTAGAAACAGCAATTTCTAGATATTTTGCCTAAAACATGTTCCGACCATCAAAACACTAGTTTGGGATAAACTTTTAAATTAAAACGTAAAAACGCGAAATTCGCACGTTTAAGGGGAGAAAAAGCCATTTAAAGTTTTGGGGAGTTGACATGTGAAAAATTGGGATTTTTCTGGCTTTCAACTACTAAACCCGCCCTTAAACTTTTGCCAAATACCACAAATTTATACTTTTTGGAAAACTCAGACGCTGGTCTATTCATTAACACCAAAATATAGCACGTCGGTTGAAAAATCAAGCCACAGCAATGCCGTGAAGGGAAAAAGTTTCCATAACCTGCCCCAAAAATATAAGGAACCTTATAAAAATTAGTATTCTTATGTAAAGTAAACTACAGACTGACAGCTACAAAATGAGACCAACATTTTGATAATCGAATGGAAATTGTGGCTACAGTGAACGATGAAAGCCAGAGGTCGGACAAGGAAATTTACGTATTTTAGACAAATACATGTCTATGCCTCCTAAGCGTCATAAAAATTAGTATTTTCATGCAAATTACTACATATTTGCACTTGACGCAAACTAAACCAACGCAACTATAAGATAAGACCAAAATTTCAACAATCGGATTAAAATTACGGGCACAGTAAGTAATCAAAGTTGAAAATCTGCACAAAAACTGCACGTGTTCTAGAAACAGCAATTTCTAGATATTTTGCCTCAAACATGTTCCGACCATCAAAACACTAGTTTGGTGTAAACTTTTAAATTTAAACGTAAAAACGCGAAATTCGCACGTTTAAGGGGAGAAAAAGCCATTTAAAGTTTTGGGGAGTGACACGTGAAAAATTGGGATTTTTCTGGCTTTCAACTACTAAACCCGCCCTTAAACTTTTGCCAAATACCACAAATTTATACTTTTTGGAAAATTCAGACGCTGATCTATTCATGAACACCAAAATATAGCACATCGGTTGAAAAATCAAGCCACAGCAATGCCGTAAAGGGAAAAAGTTTCCATAACCTGCCCCCAAAAATATAAAGAACCTTATAAAAATTAGTATTCTTATGAAAAGTACTACAAATTTGTATTTGACGTAAACTACAGACTGACAGCTACAAAATGAGACCGACATTTTGATAATCGAATGGAAATTGTGGCTACAGTGAACGATGAAAGCCAGAGGTCGGACAAGGAAATTTACGTATTTTAGACAAATACATGTCTATGCCTCCTAAGCGTCATAAAAATTAGTATTTTCATGCAAATTACTACATATTTGCACTTGACGCAAACTGAACCAACGCAACTATAAGATAAGACCAAAATTTCAACAATCGGATTAAAATTACGGGCACAGTATGTAACCAAGTTGAAAATCTGCACAAAAACTGCACGTGTTCTAGAAACAGCAATTTCTAGATATTTTGCCTCAAACATGTTCCGACCATCAAGACACTTGTTTGGGGTAAACTTTACATTAGAACGTAAAAACGCGAGATTCGCACGTTTAAGGGGAGAAAAAGCCATTTAAAGTTTTGGGGAGTTGACACGTGAAAAATTGGGATTTTTCTGGCTTTCAACTACTAAACCCGCCCTTAAACTTTTGCCAAATACCACAAATTTATATTTTTTGAAAAGTTCAGACGCTGATCCATTCATTAACACCAAAATATAGCACATCGGTTGAAAAATCAAGCCACAGCAATGCCGTAAAGGGAAAAAGTTTCCATAACCTGCCCCCAAAATATAAGGAACCTTACAAAAATTAGTATTCTTATGAAAAGTACTACAAATTTGTATTTGACGTAAACTACAGATTGACAGCTACAAAACGAGACCAACGTTTGATAATCGAATGGAAATTGTGGCTACAGTGAAGGATGAAAGCCAGAGGTCGGACAAGGAAATTTACGTATTTTAGACAAATACATGTCTATGCCTCCTAAGCGTCATTAAAAATTAGTATTTTCATGCAAATTACTACATATTTGCACTTGACGCAAACAAAACCAACGCAACTATAAGATAAGACCAAAATTTCAACAATCGGATTAAAATTACGGGCACAGTAAGCAATCAAAGCTGAAAATCTGCACAAAAACTGCACGTGTTCTAGAAACAGCAATTTCTAGATATTTTGCCTAAAACATGTTCCGACCATCAAAACACTAGTTTGGGGTAAACTTTTAAATTGAAACGTAAAAACGCGAAATTCGCACGTTTAAGGGGAGAAAAAGCCATTTAAAGTTTTGGGGAGTTGACACGTGAAAAATTGGGATTTTTCTGGCTTTCAACTACTAAACCCGCCTTAAACTTTTGCCAAATACCACAAATTTATACTTTTACGAAAATTCAGACGCTGATCTATTCATGAACACCAAAATATAGCACATCGGTTGAAAAATCAAGCCACAGCAATGCCGTAAAGGGAAAAAGTTTCCATAACCTGCCCCCAAAAATATCAGGAACCTTATAAAAATTAGTATTCTTATGAAAAGTACTACAAATTTGTATTTGACGTAAACTACAGACTGACAGCTACAAAATGAGACCAGCATTTTGATAATCGAATGGAAATTGTGGCTACAGTGAACGATGAAAGCCAGAGGTCGGACAAGGAAATTTACGTATTTTAGACAAATACATGTCTATGCCTCCTAAGCGTCATTAAAAATTAGTATTTTCATGCAAATTACTACATATTTGCACTTGACGCAAACAAAACCAACGCAACTATAAGATAAGACCAAAATTTCAACAATCGGATTAAAATTACGGGCACAGTAAGCAATCAAAGCTGAAAATCTGCACAAAAACTGCACGTGTTCTAGAAACAGCAATTTCTAGATATTTTGCCTAAAACATGTTCCGACCATCAAAACACTAGTTTGGGGTAAACTTTTAAATTAAAACGTAAAAACGCGAAATTCGCACGTTTAAGGGGAGAAAAAGCCATTTAAAGTTTTGGGGAGTTGACACGTGAAAAATTGGGATTTTTCTGGCTTTCGACTACTAAACCCGCCTTAAACTTTTGCCAAATACCACAAATTTATACTTTTACAAAAATTCAGACGCTGATCTATTCATGAACACCAAAATATAGCACATCGGTTGAAAAATCAAGCCACAGCAATGCCGTAAAGGGAAAAAGTTTCCATAACCTGCCCCAAAACTATAAGGAACCCTATAAAAATTAGTATTCTTATGAAAAGTACTACAAATTTGTATTTGACATAAACTACAGACTGACAGCTACAAAATGAGACCAACATTTTGATAATCGAATGGAAATTGTGGCTACAGTGAACGATGAAAGCCAGAGGTCGGACAAGGAAATTTACGTATTTTAGACAAATACATGTCTATGCCTCCTAAGCGTCATGAAAATTAGTATTTTCATGCAAATTACTACATATTTGCACTTGACGCAAACAAAACCAACGCAACTATAAGATAAGACCAAAATTTCAACAATCGGATTAAAATTACGGACACAGTAAGCAATCAAAGCTGAAAATCTGCGCAAAAACTGCACGTGTTCTAGAAACAGCAATTTCTAGATATTTTGCCTAAAACATGTTCCGACCATCAAAACACTAGTTTGGGATAAACTTTTAAATTGAAACGTAAAAACGCGAAATTCGCACGTTTAAGGTGAGAAAAAGCCATTTAAAGTTTTGGGGAGTGGACACGTGAAAAATTGGGATTTTTCTGGCTTTCAACTACTAAACAAGCCGTTAAACTTTTGCCAAATACCACAAATTTATACTTTTTGGAAAATTCAGACGCTGATCTATTCATTAACACCAAAATATAGCACATCGGTTGAAAAATCAAGCCACAGCAATGCCGTAAAGGGAAAAAGTTTCCATAACCTGCCCCAAAAATATAAGGAACCTTATAAAAATTAGTATTCTTATGAAAAGTACTACAAATTTGTATTTGACGTAAACTACAGACTGACAGCTACAAAATGAGACCAACATTTTGATAATCGAATGGAAATTGTGGCTACAGTGAACGATGAAAGCCAGAGGTCGGACAAGGAAATTTACGTATTTTAGACAAATACATGTCAATGCCTCCTAAGCGTCATAAAAATTAGTATTTTCATGCAAATTACTACATATTTGCACTTGACGCAAACAAAACCAACGCAACTATAAGATAAGACCAAAATTTCAACAATCGGATTAAAATTACGGGTACAGTATGTAACCAAGTTGAAAATCTGCACAAAAACTGCACGTGTTCTAGAAACAGCAATTTCTAGATATTTTGCCTCAAACATGTTCCGACCATCAAGACACTAGTTTGGGGTAAACTTTTAAATTAAAACGTAAAAACGCGGAATTCGCACGTTTAAGGGGAGAAAAAGCCATTTAAAGTTTTGGGCAGTTGACACGTGAAAAATTGGGATTTTTCTGGCTTTCAACTACTAAACCCGCCCTTAAACTTTTGCCAAATACCACAAATTTATACTTTTTGGAAAATTCAGACGCTGATCTATTCATTAACTCCAAAATATAGCACATCGGTTGAAAAATCAAGCCACAGCAATGCCGTAAAGGGAAAAAGTTTCCATAACCTGCCCCCAAAAATATAAGGAACCTTATAAAAATTAGTATTCTTATGAAAAGTACTACAAATTTGTATTTGACGTAAACGACAGACTGACAGCTACAAAATGAGACCAACATTCTGATAATCGTATGGAAATTGTGGCTACAGTGAACGATGAAAGCCAGAGGTCGGACAAGGAAATTTACGTATTTTAGACAAATGCATGTCTATGCCTCCTAAGCGTCATTAAAAATTAGTATTTTCATGCAAATTACTACATATTTGCACTTGACGCAAACTGAACCAACGCAACTATAAGATAAGACCAAAATTTCAACAATCGGATTAAAATTACGGGCACAGTAAGCAATCAAAGCTGAAAATCTGCACAAAAACTGCACGTGTTCTAGAAACAGCAATTTCTAGATATTTTGCCTAAAACATGTTCCGACCATCAAAACACTAGTTTGGGGTAAACTTTGAAATTAAAACGTAAAAACGCGAGATTCGCACGTTTAAGGGGAGAAAAAGCCATTTAAAGCTTTGGGGAGTTGACACGTGAAAAATTGGGATTTTTCTGGCTTTCAACTACTAAACCCGCCCTTAAACTTTTGTCAAATACCACAAATTTATACTTTTTGGAAAACTCAGACGCTGATCTATTCATTAACACCAAAATATGGCACATCGGTTGAAAAATCAAGCCACAGCAATGCCGTAAAGGGAAAAAGTTTCCATAACCTGCCCCAAAAATATAACGAACCTTATAAAAATTAGTATTCTTATGAAAAGTACTACAAATTTGTATTTGACGTAAACTACAGACTGACAGCTACAAAATGAGACCAACATTTTGATAATCGAATGGAAATTGTGGCTACAGTGAACGATGAAAGCCAGAGGTCGGACAAGGAAATTTACGTATTTTAGACAAATACATGTCTATGCCTCCTAAGCGTCATAAAAATTTGTATTTTCATGCAAATTACTGCATATTTGCACTTGACCCAAACAAAACCAACGCAACTATAAGACAAGACCAAAATTTCAACAATCGGATTAAAATTACGGGCACAGAATGTAATCAAAGTTGAAAATCTGCACGAAAACTGCACGTGTTCTAGAAACAGCAATTTCTAGATATTTTGCCTAAAACATGTTCCGACCATCAAAACACTAGTTTGGGGTAAACTTTAAATTAAAACGTAAAAACGCGAAATTCGCACGTTTAAGGGGAGAAAAGGCCATTTAAAGTTTTGGGCAGTTGACACGTAAAAAATTGGGATTTTTCTGGCTTTCAACTACTAAACCCGCCCTTAAACTTTTGCCAAATACCACAAATTTATACTTTTTGGAAAATTCAGACGCTGATCTATTCATTAACACCAAACTATAGCACATCGGTTGAAAAATCAAGCCACAGCAATGCCGTAAAGGGAAAAAGTTTCCATAACCTGCCCCAAAAATATAAGGAACCTTATAAAAATTAGTATTCTTATGAAAAGTACTACAAATTTGTATTTGACGTAAACTACAGACTGACAGCTACAAAATGACACCAACATATTGATATTCGAATGGAAATTGTGGCTACAGTGAACGACGAAAGCCAGACATCGGACAAGGAAATTTACGTATTTTAGACAAATACATGTCTATGCCTCCTAAGCGTCATTAAAAATTAATATTTTCATGCAATTACTACATATTTGCACTTGACGCAAACTAAACCAACGCAACTATAAGATAAGACCAAAATTTCAACAATCGGATTAAAATTACGGGCACAGTATGTAACCAAGTTGAAAATCTGCACAAAAACTGCACGTGTTCTAGAAACAGCAATTTCTAGATATTTTGCCTCAAACATGTTCCGACCATCAAAACACTAGTTTGGGGTTAAACTTTAAATTAAAACGTAAAAACGCGAAATTCGCACGTTTAAGGGGAGAAAAAGCCATTTAAAGCTTTGGGGAGTTGACACGTGAAAAATTGGGATTTTTCTGGTTTTCAACTACTAAACCCGCCCTTAAACTTTTGCCAAATACCACAAATTTATACTTTTTGGAAAACTCAGACGCTGATCTATTTATTAACACCAAAATATAGCACATCGGTTGAAAAATCAAGCCACAGCAATGCCGTAAAGGGAAAAAGTTTCCATAACCTGCCCCAAAAATATCAGGAACCTTATAAAAATTAGTATTCTTATGAAAACATGTTCCGACCATCAAAACACTAGTTTGGGGTAAACTTCAAATTAGAACGTAAAAACGCGAAATTCGCACGTTTAAGGGGAGAAAAAGCCATTTAAAGTTTTGGGGAGTTGGCACGTGAAAAATTGGGATTTTTCTGGCTTCCAACAACTAAACCCGCCTTTAAACTTTTGCCAAATACCACAAATTTATTTTTTTTTGGAAAATTCATACGCTGATCTATTCATTAACACCAAAATATAGCACATCGGTTGAAAAATCAAGCCACAGCAATGCCGTAAAGGGAAAAAGTTTCCATAACCTGCCCCCAAAAATATCAGGAACCTTATAAAAATTAGTATTCTTATAAAAGTACTACAAATTTGTATTTGACGTAAACTACAGACTGACAGCTACAAAATGGGACCAACATTTTGATAATTGAATGGAAATTGTGGCTACATTGAACGATGAAAGCCAGAGGTCGGACAAGGAAATTTACGTATTTTAGACAAATACATGTCTTTGCCTCCTAAGCGTCATTAAAAATTAGCATTTTCATGCAATTACTACATATTTGCACTTGACGCAAACTAAACCAACGCAACTATAAGATAAGACCAAAATTTCAACAATCGGATTAAAATTACGGGCACAGTAAGCAATCAAAGCTGAAAATCTGCACAAAAACTGCAATTGTTCTAGAAACAACAATTTCTAGATATTTTGCCTAAAACATGTTCCGACCGTCAAAACACTAGTTTGGGGTAAACTTTTAAATTAAAACGTAAAAACGCGAAATTCGCACGTTTAAGGGGAGAAAAAGCCATTTAAAATTTTGGGCAGTTGACACGTGAAAAATTGGGATTTTTCTGGCTTTCAACTACTAAACCCGCCCTTAAACTTTTGCCAAATACCACAAATTTATACTTTTTAGAAAATTCAGACGCTGATCTATTCATTAACACCAAAATATAGCACATCGGTTGAAAAATCAAGCCACAGCAATGCCGTAAAGGGAAAAAGTTTCCATAATCTGCCCCCAAAAATATAAGGAACCTTATAAAAATTAGTATTCTTATGAAAAGTACTACAAATTTGTATTTGACGTAAACTACAGACTGACAGCTACAAAATGAGACCAACATTTTGATAATCGAATGGAAATTGTGGCTACAGTGAACGATGAAAGCCAGAGGTCGGACAAGGAAATTTACGTATTTTAGACAAATACATGTCTATGCCTCCTAAGCGTCATTAAAAATTAGTATTTTCATGCAAATTACTACATATTTGCACTTGACGCAAACTAAACCAACGCAACTATAAGATAAGACCAAAATTTCAACAATCGGATTTAAAATTACGGGCACAGTAAGCAATCAAAGCTGAAAATCTGCACAAAAACTGCACGTGTTCTAGAAACAGCAATTTCTAGATATTTTGCCTAAAACATGTTCCGACCATCAAAACACTAGTTTGGGATAAACTTCAAAATTTAAACGTAAAAACGCGAAATTCGCACGTTTAAGGGGAGAAAAAGCCATTTAAAGTTTTGGGCAGTTGACACGTGAAAAATTAGGATTTTTCTGGTTTCAACTACTAAACCCGCCCTTAAACTTTTGCCAAATACCACAAATTTATACTTTTTGGAAAATTCTGACGCTGATCTATTCATTAACATCAAAATGTAGCACATCGGTTGAAAAATCAAGCAGACAGCAATGCCGTTAAGGGAAAAAGTTTCCATAACCTGCCCCAAAAATAATAGGAACCTTATAAAAATTAGTATTCTTATGAAAAGTACTACAAATTTGTATTTGACGTAAACTACAATTTCTAGATATTTTGCCTAAAACATGTTCCGACCATCAAAACACTAGTTTGGGGTAAACTTTTAAATTAAAACGTAAAAACGCGAAATTCGCACGTTTAAGGGGAGAAAAAGCAATTTAAAGTTTTGGGGAGTTGACACGTGAGAAATTGGGATTTTTCTGGCTTTCAACTACTAAACCCGCCCTTAAACTTTTGCTAAATACCACAAATTTATACTTTTTGGAAAATTCAGACGCTGATCTATTCATGAACACCAAAATATAGCACATCGGTTGAAAAATCAAGCCACAGCAATGCCGTAAAGGGAAAAAGTTTCCATAACCTGCCCCCAAAAATAAAAGGACCTTAAAAATAATTAGTATTCTTATGAAAAGTACTACAAATTTGTATTTGACGTAAACTACAGACTGACAGCTACAAAATGAGACCAACATTTTGATAATCGAATGGAAATTGTGGCTACAGTGAACGATGAAAGCCAGAGGTCGGACAAGGAAATTTACGTATTTTAGACAAATACATGTCTATGCCTCCTAAGCGTCATAAAAATTAGTATTTTCATGCAAATTACTACATATTTGCACTTGACGCAAACAAAACCAACGCAACTATAAGATAAGACCAAAATTTCAACAATCGGATTAAAATTACGGACACAGTAAGCAATCAAAGCTGAAAATCTGCACAAAAACTGCACGTGTTCTAGAAACAGCAATTTCTAGATATTTTGCCTAAAACGTGTTACGACCATCAAAACACTAGTTTGGGGTAAACTTTTAAATTCAAACGTAAAAACGCGAAATTCACACGTTTAAGGGGAGAAAAAGCCATTTAAAGTTTTGGGCAGTTGACACGTGAAAAATTAGGATTTTTCTGGTTTCAACTACTAAACCCGCCCTTAAACTTTTGCCAAATACCACAAATTTATACTTTTTGGAAAATTCTGACGCTGATCTATTCATTAACATCAAAATATAGCACATCGGTTGAAAAATCAAGCAGACAGCAATGCCGTTAAGGGAAAAAGTTTCCATAACCTGCCCCAAAAATAAAAGGAACCTTATAAAAATTAGTATTCTTATGAAAAGTACTACAAATTTGTATTTGACGTAAACTACAATTTCTAGATATTTTGCCTAAAACATGTTCCGACCATCAAACCACTAGTTTGGGGTAAACTTTTAAATTAAAACGTAAAAACGCGAAATTCGCACGTTTAAGGGGAGAAAAAGCAATTTAAAGTTTTGGGGAGTTGACACGTGAGAAATTGGGATTTTTCTGGCTTTCAACTACTAAACCCGCCCTTAAACTTTTGCTAAATACCACAAATTTATACTTTTTGGAAAATTCAGACGCTGATCTATTCATGAACACCAAAATATAGCACATCGGTTGAAAAATCAAGCCACAGCAATGCCGTAAAGGGAAAAAGTTTCCATAACCTGCCCCCAAAAATATAAAGAACCTTATATAAATTAGTATTCTTATGAAAAGTACTACAAATTTGTATTTGACGTAAACTACAGACTGACAGCTACAAAATGAGACCAACATTTTGATAATCGAATGGAAATTGTGGCTACAGTGAACGATGAAAGCCAGAGGTCGGACAAGGAAATTTACGTATTTTAGACAAATACATGTCTATGCCTCCTAAGCGTCATAAAAATTAGTATTTTCATGCAAATTACTACATATTTGCACTTGACGCACACTAAACCAACGCAACTATAAGATAAGACCAAAATTTCAACAATCGGATTAAAATTACGGACACAGTAAGCAATCAAAGCTGAAAATCTGCACAAAAACTGCACGTGTTCTAGAAACAGCAATTTCTAGATATTTTGCCTAAAACGTGTTACGACCATCAAAACACTAGTTTGGGGTAAACTTTTAAATTCAAACGTAAAAACGCGAAATTCGCACGTTTAAGGGGAGAAAAAGCCATTTAAAGTTTTGGGGAGTTGACATGTGAAAAATTGGGATTTTTCTGGCTTTCAACTACTGAACCCGCCCTTAAAATTTTGCCAAATACCACAAATTTATATTTTTTGGAAAATTCTGATGCTGATCTATGCATTAACACCAAAATATAGCACATTGGTTGAAAAATCAAGCCACAGCAATGCCGTAAAGGGAAAAAGTTTCCATAACCTGCCCCAAAAATAAAAGGAACCTTATAAAAATTAGTATTCTTATGAAAAGTACTACAAATTTGTATTTGACGTAAACTACAATTTCTAGATATTTTGCCTAAAACATGTTCCGACCATCAAAACACTAGTTTGGGGTAAACTTTTAAATTAAAACGTAAAAACGCGAAATTCGCACGTTTAAGGGGAGAAAAAGCCATTTAAAGTTTTGGGCAGTTGACACGTGAAAAATTGGGATTTTTCTGGCTTTCAACTACTAAACCCGCCCTTAAACTTTTGCCAAATACCACAAATTTATATTTTTTGGAAAATTCCGACGCTGATCTATTCATTAACACCAAAATATAGCACATCGGTTGAAAAATCAAGCCACAGCAATGCCGTAAAGGGAAAAAGTTCCCATAACCAGCCCCAAAAATATCAGGAACCTTATGAAAATTAATATTCTTATGAAAAGTACTACAAATTTGTATTTGACGTAAACTACAGACTGACAGCTACAAAATGAGACCAACATTTTGATAATCGAATGGAAATTGTGGCTACAGTGAACGATGAAAGCCAGAGGTCGGACAAGGAAATTTACGTATTTTAGACAAATACATGTCTATGCCTCCTAAGCGTCATAAAAATTTGTATTTTCATGCAAATTACTACATATTTGCACTTGACGCAAACTAAACCTACGCAACTATAAGATAAGACCAAAATTTCAACAATCGGATTAAAATTACGGGCACAGTATGTAATCAAAGTTGAAAATCTGCACAAAAACTGCACGTGTTCTAGAAACAGCAATTTCTAGATATTTTGCCTAAAACATGTTCCGACCATCAAAACACTAGTTTGGGGTAAACTTTTAAATTAAAACGTAAAAACGCGAAATTCGCACGCTTAAGGGGAGAAAAAGCCATTTAAAGTTGTGGGCAGTTGACACGTGAAAAATTTGGATTTTTCTGGCTTTCAACTACTAAACCCGCCCTTAAACTTTTGCCAAATACCACAAATTTATACTTTTTGGAAAATTCAGACGCTGATCTATTCATTGACAGCAAAATATAGCACATTGGTTGAAAAATCAAGCCACAGCAATGCCGTAAAGAGAAAAAGTTTCCATAACCTGCCCCCAAAAATATAAGGAACCTTATAAAAATTAGTATTCTTATGAAAAGTACTACAAATTTGTATTTGACGTAAACTACAACTGACAGCTACAAAATGAGACCAACATTTTGATAATCGAATGGAAATTGTGGCTACAGTGAACGATGAAAGCCAGAGGTCGGACAAGGAAATTTACGTATTTTAGACAAATACATGTCTATGCCTCCTAAGCGTCATTAAAATTAGTATTTTCATGCAAATTACTACATATTTGCACTTGACGCAAACTAAACCAACGCAACTATAAGATAAGACCAAAATTTCAACAATCGGATTAAAATTACGGGCACAGTATGTAATCAAAGTTGAAAATCTGCACAAAAACTGCACGTGTTCTAGAAACAGCAATTTCTAGATATTTTGCCTAAAACATGTTCCGACCATCAAAACACTTGTTTGGGGTAAACTTTTAAATTAAAACGTAAAAACGCGAAATTCGCACGTTTAAGGGGAGAAAAAGCCATTTAAAGTTTTGGGCAGTTGACACGTGAAAAATTGGGATTTTTCTGGCTTTCAACTACTAAACCCGCCCTTAAACTTTTGCCAAATACCACAAATTTATTTTTTTTGGAAAATTCAAACGCTGATCTATTCATTAACACCAAAATATAGCACATCGCTTGAAAAATCAAGCCACAGCAATGCCGTAAAGGGAAAAAGTTTCCATAACCTGCCCCAAAAATATAAGGAACCTTATAAAAATTAGTATTCTTATGAAAAGTACTACAAATTTGTATTAGACGTAAACCACACACTGAGAGCTACAAAATGAGACCAACATTTTGATAATCGAATGGAAATTGTGGCTACAGTGAACGATGAAAGCCAGAGGTCGGACAAGGAAATTTTTGTATTTTAGACAAATACATGTCTATGCCTTCTAAGCGTCATAAAAATTAGTATTTTCATGCAAATTACTACATATTTGCACTTGACGCAAACTAAACCAACGCAACTATAAGATAAGACCAAAATTTCAACAATCGGATGAAAATTACGGGCACAGTATGTAATCAAAGTTGAAAATCTGCACAAAAACTGCACGTGTTCTAGAAACAGCAATTTCTAGATATTTTGCCTAAAACGTGTTACGACCATCAAAACACTAGTTTGGGGTAAACTTTTAAATTCAAACGTAAAAACGCGAAATTCGCACGTTTAAGGGGAGAAAAAGCCATTTAAAGTTTTGGGGAGTTGACACGTGAAAAATTGGGATTTTTCTGGCTTTCAACTACTGAACCCGCCCTTAAAATTTTGCCAAATACCACAAATTTATATTTTTTGGAAAATTCTGATGCTGATCTATGCATTAACACCAAAATATAGCCCATTGGTTGAAAAATCAAGCCACAGAAATGCCGTAAAGGGAAAAAGTTTCCATAACCTGCCCCAAAAATAAAAGGAACCTTATAAAAATTAGTATTCTTATGAAAAGTACTACAAATTTGTATTTGACGTAAACTACAATTTCTAGATATTTTGCCTAAAACATGTTCCGACCATCAAAACACTAGTTTGGGGTAAACTTTGAAATTAAAACGTAAAAACGCGAAATTCGCACGTTTAAGGGGAGAAAAAGCCATTTAAAGTTTTGGGGAGTTGACACGTGAAAAATTGGGATTTTTCTGGCTTTCAACTACTAAACCCGCCCTTAAACTTTTGCCAAATACCACAAATTTATACTTTTTGGAAAATTCAAACGCTGATCTATTCATTAACACCAAAATATAGCACATCGGTTGAAAAATCAAGCCACAGCAATGCCGTAAAGGGAAAAGTTTCCATAACCTGCCCCAAAAATATAAGGAACCTTATAAAAATTAGTATTCTTATGAAAAGTACTACAAATTTGTATTAGACGTAAACCACACACTGAGAGCTACAAAATGAGACCAACATTTTGATAATCGAATGGAAATTGTGGCTACAGTGAACGATGAAAGCCAGAGGTCGGACAAGGAAATTTTTGTATTTTAGACAAATACATGTCTATGCCTTCTAAGCGTCATAAAAATTAGTATTTTCATGCAAATTACTACATATTTGCACTTGACGCAAACTAAACCAACGCAACTATAAGATAAGACCAAAATTTCAACAATCGGATGAAAATTACGGGCACAGTATGTAATCAAAGTTGAAAATCTGCACAAAAACTGCACGTGTTCTAGAAACAGCAATTTCTAGATATTTTGCCTAAAACATGTTCCGACCATCAAAACACTAGTTTGGGGTAAACTTTTAAATTAAAACGTAAAAACGCGAAATTCGCACGTTTAAGGGGAAAAAAAGCCATTTAAAGTTTTGGGGAGTTGACACGTGAAAAACTGGAATTTTTCTGGCTTTCAACTACTAAACCCGTCCTTAAACTTTTGCCAAATACCACAAATTTATACTTTTTGGAAAATTCAGACGCTGATCTATTCATTAACACCAAAATATAGCACATCAGTTGAAAAATCAAGCCACAGCAATGCCGTAAAGGGAAAAAGTTTCCATAACCTGCCCCAAAAATATAAGGAACCTTATAAAAATTAGTATTCTTATGAAAAGTACTACAAATTTGTATTTGACGTAAACTACAGACTGACAGCTACAAAATGAGACCAACATTTTGATAATCGAATGGAAATTGTGGCTACAGTGAACGATGAAAGCCAGAGGTCGGACAAGGAAATTTACGTATTTTAGACAAATACATGTCTATGCCTCCTAAGCGTCATAAAAATTAGTATTTTCATGCAAATTACTACATATTTGCACTTGACGCAAACAAAACCAACGCAACTATAAGATAAGACCAAAATTTCAACAATCGGATTAAAATTACGGGCACAGTATGTAATCAAAGTTGAAAATCTGCACAAAAACTGCACGTGTTCTAGAAACAGCAATTTCTAGATATTTTGCCTAAAACATGTTCCGACCATCAAAACACTAGTTTGGGATAAACTTTTAAATTAAAACGTAAAAACGCGAAATTCGCACGTTTAAGGGGAGAAAAATTGGGATTTTTCTGGCTTTCAACTACTAAACCCGCCCTTAAACTTTTGCCAAATACCACAAATTTATACTTTTTGGAAAATTCAGACGCTGATCTATTCATTAACACCAAAATATAGTACATCGGTTGAAAAATCAAGCCACAGCAATGCCGTAAAGGGAAAAAGTTTCCATAACCTTGTTGCGAATTCCGGCGTACCAACTTCCTCCCATTCGCAACTTTAAATTGCCGCCGTGACATTGTCACTTTCCTTTGGGCATTCCCACCTTTTCCTGTGTGTATTTATTTATTTTATTAACATTTTTCCTATTTTTCCCTTTAATTTTTATGTCCACCTCATCATAATCCTACCCTTTCCCTGATTTCCAATAAGAACACCCTAGTAATATAATAAGAAGGTTAATCTTCCCACTAACAACACTCCCTACATTAATTCCCACTAACAAAATTTCATTCTATTCATTCTTACTAACAAAACCTAATTCCTTCCTTCATACTAACAAATTCTATTCACTAGTTCCCATTACCAAATTTTATTTTTCTTACTAACGAAAATTAATTCACGCTTCCCTACTAACCAAAGATCAATCTCATGCCCAGATAATCGTTGAAGTTGCTAATCTGATGAATGGGTGATAAGGCATAGCTCCATTGGTTACGTCGCGAGTTTCGACCGTGCGACTGCTGGAACCCTGAGTTCAAGTTCCCCCGGGCGCACGGAAGCACTCTTTTTTTTGGGGTATCGGCAAAATCAATAGTTTTCGTAATGTACTCGTATGTGTGGCACTTTACATTCAATCAAGCGATTCTTGGGGATGTAAATTGCCATATATGCAAGTCAATGGAAACTATTGTGATTGTCGATACGGACCAAAAGATGTGTGGGTAGCGGAATCGAAGTGTAATGAACTTCGATTACGTTACCCAGATGCAACAGCGGTAATTGGAAAAGAATTTGGATTGCGGGATCGGATGGGAGAAAGGTGAAAAGTGGAAGTTAGGTGGTTGGGATTGGGCAGTCAGATTTCGGATGGGAAAAAGACAAGAAGTTTTCGGAGTGGAATAAAAGTGAGTTTTGGTAGCGGTATTTGACTGTTAATATAAAAATGAATTGTGCTTTGCGGTGCGGAATGGTGAATTCGTATAAAAATGAAATTCCGGATTTGGTTTTGTGAAGAAGGAGTTCTTTTTTTTGGGATAGAGTCTGATTTTGGAGTGGATATTTGACTGGAGTGGATATTTGACTGGAAGTGAAGAAAGAATTGTGTTTGGCGGGACGGAATAATTAATTCACGAAAGGCAGGCAGATTTTTGATTTGGGAAAGAAGAGGCAGTTTTGTTCTTTTGTTTCTTTTCGTGGAATGGGTATTTTGGCTGTTTTTTTTTTGTGACGGAGGGAAAAAGTAAAAAATTAGAAAACTGAAGGAATTTTTAATTTGGAGGATTATATTGATAAGTTGAAGTGCGGGACCGCCTCAATACTAAATATATGAAAAAATTGAATAAGTGAGAGTTTGAAGTTTGAGAACTATATTGTTAATTTGAAGTGCGGGACCGTCTCAGTCTTTACTATATGCAAAAGATTTAATTAATGAAATTGACGTAATTGATATAGAACAAAGTGTTTGCGAGTGTACAATATTGACGGATCGTGGAGAGTGATAATTGGCCGTTCTATTAGTGATTGAATTTTAAAATTAATTTTAAAGTTAATTTAAAATTTGGTTTTCAGTGGCCCCACACCCTTTTTTTTGTCTTCGCCGAGCGCTCGAAGATCAACGAGGAAAAGGAGTGAGTTTTACCTATTGTGAGTATTTATCTATCACATCAACAAATTCTTATTTTTCTTTTGTTTTCCTTTAAATGATTTATTTAATTAGATTGTTTTTGCTCCGTACATAAAATTATTGAGGGGCCGATTTGCTTTATTTGAATTGAGATACTTTTGTTGAATTTGTAAATTTCTTTTTCTTTTGAGTTCAATAAACGGCCATGTTTTATTAAATTTTTTCTAAATTTTTCATTTCTCAAAATGACCTCTCCCTTTCCCGTCCTTTTCCCACTGTGTTAGTTTCTTTATTCAAGGTGGCTCAACACGAGCAGGGGGTGTCCCGGAAGACCCACGACACGACTGGGCGCTAGCCGGCCTCAGTATGCCACCCTGGGCTACACACCCCTCTGCTAATTTTTAATGTCTGCAACTGCGGTGACTTCCATGGTTGCTACATATGGCGCCCAAACTTATTTTAGCTTTGTTGGTTTTCTAATGGTTTCATTAAATTTTAATTATAATTTAAATTTTTCAATCTTTGATTTGTTGGGATGAGTACCTGGAGTGCCTGACTTGAATAGTGGTCTGTGCATTTCAGGGAAATAATTTTTTTTTGTTTTCCTTTGCTTTGTTAAAAATGTTGATAAATTGATAAACAGATATAGTTTCGGTTTTATTGGATAGTTAATGATAGAATTTTGATCACGGGGTTCGCCGCAGTTGCAGTGGCGCCTACCGTGCTGAATTTATGTTTTATAGTTCACACCGGCTATGATAGTGGATAAGCTGTGGCAATGTAGATGTTGGTTGGGATCAACCGAATTTTGTGTCGTTGGTTATATCTCCCTGCACGGGATAGTTGGACTTAGATCCAACTCTTGGAATCAGCCAACGCTTTCGGTCCTTCCATCATTTATCTGGTGGTAGCTTTGGGATATGTGCGGCTCTTGTCCGAGCCATTATGAAGTCCGTAGTATTTCATAATGGTCTCGTAGTCAGCCCTTTGAGGTGACAATTGGAGCGGAGTCCGATTACGAATTCCATTGTTATACCAGGCACTGTTGTGGTTTGTCTGCTTCGTGTTTTGTCTAAATTTTAATCACTATCCTATTCAATTCCCTTTCTTTTCCCTTTCCATTAATGGGGAGAATCATTTTTGAGAAATGAAAAATGTCCATTGTATTCATTTTTGCCGATAATTATATCATTGATTTTTTTTCTATTTTAATTACACGCTGGTTATTGCTTTTGCTGACCTAATTGTATGAGATTTGCTGTACGCCGTTTTGCTACAATATCTTGCATTTGATATTTTATTACGTTTAGCGATTCTTTAAAAAAAAAAAAAATCTAAATAAATAACTTTATATACACACTAGTCACCGGCCAATCACGTATCAAAATGCCGAACACAGTCAGACGCTCAGATGATTCTGGGCTGGCGCGTCTTACGCGAGGTCTAGATCGCTTGACTCTGTCACCACCACATCCTGCAGGACATATTACAAATTTAGGGGACAATTTCGTACCTCCTTCACCATTAGAATTGCACCCAGCTACTAACGCGGCTCCTAGAACATCACCGCATAGTGTGGAAACCCCCAGGTTATCGAGTACCCATAGACCATCAGTCGAGCCTCAGAGGCAGCCTTCAAGATACTTGCCGGTGAATAAATGGACGGTGAGTTTTAACGGTACCTCACGAGGGTTGGACGCCGAGCGGTTTTTGTTTCGAGTGGAGACTCTCGCCCATCATTACGGGATATCCTCCGAAACTTTGGCCATGGATTTCCATCTTCTCCTCAAGGGACCCGCCGAGGATTGGTATTGGACTTACTACCAAAGCTGCTCCATAATGCTATGGTCCTCTTTGGTGGACGCGTTTAAAGAACGTTTCGCTGGCCACTACATGGACATAGATATTCGTCGCGAAATAGATGCCCGAAAACAAAAACCTGGAGAGTCTTTCCAAACCTTTTTCGGCGATATTACGGCCAAAGCGGTACGTCTGAAAAATTGCCTCTCCGACTGTGACCTTCAGCGCATACTCAGTCTGAACATGAGCCAGCGTCTGCGAGATCACTTGGCGGGAATTGATTTCTCTTCAGTAAGGGAGCTTTCCCGGCGTTGTCGGGCCATAGAAGCTGTCTGGTACCCTGATGGAATCCCAGAGCCACGAAGCACAGTGCGTGGGATCTATAAACTTCATAGTGTCTCTTGGGAGGAAGATAGTTGGCCTTCAGAAGATATGACGGGAAGGTCAAGACCAGCGCAACCGTATTCCCCTGATATACGACAAACTCGGCAGTATACTGAACAGGCTGAGTTCACACCCCGTGGACAATATCCCGAATTATCCGCGGTAGACTCGCAATTATCTGCAAGGAGTGCATGGGTAGCAAATACACACGGTATTTCAAAGATATCTCATGCCACTGGATGTAATCAAGCATCATCACCCTTCCATAACGCTGATCTGTATGCCTCAGTTCCGATTCCGACGCAGCCCGAATTAGCAGCAGTAAGGACTCCGTTGACCCCAAAGGCCACCTGGGCGAGCAAGACAAACGTAAAATCGCCCCCAGGCACCGCTCAAGCCCGTTCTTTAGCTCCTACGCGGACCGGATACGAATTTAACGTCTGCTGGAATTGTCTAGACCTTGGACATACTTATCGGTATTGCCCTCAAGTAGTCCAGCGCAGATTCTGTTTTGGATGCGGAGCTCAAGACGTCCTTCGTCCTAACTGCCCTCATTGCCAAATGTCGGGAAACCTCAGACGGGGTGTGCCGAATCAGGGGAACCAACCACACCCTCCGACGCCTGTCGCCCCAATAACCTACGAGACCAGCGCCACCAATACAGACCCCGAGTTGAGACGCCGTCTATAGATGTTCGTGATCTTGTTTTCTCTGACGGTCTGAGCACCTCTGGGGCTGATCTCAACTTCATCCGAAATAATGACAAGGCGGGCGATGATCGTGAGTCACCCGCTTGTTTTAGAGCACGACCTTTTCGGGATCGCTTTCGGAGATCCTGGAGATATTTCTTCGCCAGGCGTCTCTTGAAGCGTGCCTGCGTGGAGTCAATTGTTGCAACTCCTGGTGACAATAGGCCCTACGCAGAGATTTCCGTCAAGGGTCGCAAATTGACGGGCTTGCTTGATAGCGGAGCCAGTGTTAGTATCCTCGGAGCCGGCGCCTTGGACCTGCTGTCGGATTTGGGCTTGCATATGCATACCATGCACGCTCATGTTCAGACTGCATCAGGGCATAAGGATCCAGTTCTGGGATACGTCACCACATTGGTGCAATTTAATAAAACCACCAAATTGATGAGATTCCTAGTTGTTCCTTCCTTGACGCACGCAGTGTATCTTGGAATTGACTTCTGGGATCTCTTCAAAATAGCACCAATCCAGGTCAACGCTATCGAAGCAGCCTCGGAACCTCAGAGCCCTGAATTTCATCTGCTGTCCCCAAAGGATCAGCAACGACTGGACTTCGTCAAACAACAGTTTCCATTGTATAATGAAAAAGGCTTGGGTAGGACCAGTCTCGTGTCTCATCACATCGACACTGGTTCCGCTCGACTCATCAAGCAGCGGCATTATGCTGTCTCGCCTGTTATACAGAAACTGTTGTATGACGAACTCGATCGTATGTTGTCTTTGGGGGTAATAGAGGAAAGTCAGAGTTCGTGGAGTTCACCTGTGACCCTTGTCAGAAAACCCGGCAAGGTGCGTTTATGTCTTGACGCTTGACGCCTCAACGAGGTGACTGTTAAGGACGCCTATCCGTTACCACTGATTGAAGGTCTTTTGGCACGGTTGCAGAGTACCAGGTTCATTACCAGCTTGGACCTGAAGGATGCCTTTTGGCAAATACCTTTGGATGAGGCAAGTAAGGAGAAAACGGCCTTTACTGTCCCTGGCAGGCCCTTGTACCATTTCAAGATCATGCCGTTCGGTTTGTATAATGCTCCCCAAACGATGTGTCGGTTGATGCATAAAGTAATACCGCATGAGCTGCAGGACAAGGTATTTGTTTACCTAGATGACCTGCTTGGTACAAGTTCAACATTTGATGAGCACTTGGAGCTCCTGAGTACTGTTGCAAAACTGCTCAGGGACGCCCACTTGACCATCAATGTTGAAAAAAGCAAGTTCGTCAAGAAGGAGATCAAATATCTTGGCTTCGTAGTGAGTGATGGTATCCTGCGCACCGACCCAGAGAAGGTTTCAGGTATAGTCTCCTATCCTGAACCCCGAACGGCCAAAGACGTGAGACGGTTTATGGGCATGGCAGGATGGTACAGGCGTTTCATTCCAAACTTCGCCTCGGTTACGGCCCCTCTAACGGATTTGCTAAAGGGTAAACGTACCTTCAAGTGGTCTGCTTCCGCCAATAGTGCCTTCAATAAGGTGAAGCAATTGCTGATTTCTGCTCCAGTGCTGGCCAACCCTGACTTTACGAAGCACTTCTATATCCAGTGTGACGCAAGTACAGTGGGTATTGGAAGTGTTTTGTTCCAGAAGGACGATGAGGGTGGAGAGCATCCAATCGCATATATGTCTATGAAGCTCAACGCTGCGCAACGTAACTATAGCATTACAGAATTGGAATGCTTAGCTGCGGTGCAGAGCGTAAAGAGATTCAGGGCATATATCGAAGGGTTGCCTTTCACCATCATAACCGACCATGCCAGTCTTAAATGGCTGATGCAGCAGTCGGACCTTTCTGGTCGATTGGCTCGCTGGAGTCTGAAATTACAAGGGTTCAATTTCCAAATTGAACACCGGAAAGGGGCCCTTAACGTTGTTCCCGATGCGTTGTCAAGAACATGCTCGAGGGACGAGCGGGTGAACTCAATCATTCCCTGTCTCCCGGAGCACGGACACATTGGTGGTTCAATTCCGGAGTCTGCGTTTCAGGAGCCCGAGTATGAGCATCTCAAGGAGCAAATCTTGAAACAACCTGATCAGTTTCAGAATTTGCACCTTGCAGATGGTCGAATCTATATTAGTACTGGTTCTCCTGTAACGTCGACTACTGATATTCCCAGAACAAAACTATGGGTTCCTGAGGGTCACCAACGAGCTCTCATAGTACGAGCTCATGATGATCCCCGGGGCTCTCATTGTGGAATTCGCAAAACAACTGAAGTTTTGCAAAGGTATTATTATTGGCCTCGTTTGCGTCAAGATGTGATTCAGCACATCAAGAATTGCTTGATATGCAAACAGGTCAAACCGGCAAATTCCACAATGAGACCCCCTATGGGAGCATCACGAGACTCCGAACGACCTATGCAGCGCCTGTTTGTGGACTTCATGGGCCCATACCCTCGTTCAAAATCAGGGAATACCCAATTGTTCGTGGTCCTGGATCATTACACCAAGTTCGTTTGGCTCAAGCCCATGACGAAAGCCACCGCAGAGTTAGTCGTGCGATATTTGGAGCGCGAAATTTTTCTGACTTTTGGAGTGCCTGAATGGCTTCACTCTGACAATGGGGTACAGTTCACCTCCGAGGTATTCAGCAAGCTTATGAATGACTATGGAGTGAAGCATTGCTTCACCCCATATCATTCACCGCAGGCGAATGCCTCAGAGAGGTCAAACCAGTCGACACTGAACGCCATTAGAGCCTATATAGGGTCTGATCATGGCAAGTGGGACGAGAATCTTCCAGCCTCATGTTTTGCCTTCCGCAAGGTGATTCATGAGTCCACGGGATATTCGCCCTACTTTCTCATGTTCGGGTACCACCCTATCCAACATGGCTCTGAGTACGCCCTCCTCAGAAGCCTTAATGCTTTTGAGGATGGTGAGGTACAGCTAAGTGCTAACAGTGATCGACTGCGAGCTGTACAGGACCAAGTCAGATGCAAACTGCAAGAAGCCTACCAAAAGGGTGCTCAACGCTACAACCTTCGTGTTCGTCCTCGTGAGCTACTCCAGGGTCAGAAGGTTTTCGTGCGTAATTTCTCTGTGAGCAACGCCGCAGATCGCTTTGCAGCCAAATTCGCTCCACGATTCACTCCTGCAGTGGTCCGGCGTCGTATTGGGCAAGTGGCATACGAGCTTGAGGATGAATTCGGTAAGCTGCTTGGGACCTTTCACGCCAAAGACATCCGATCCGATTCATAATTACCCCTGCCGACCTTCTTTGTTTGCCCGGCTGAATGAGACACTCAGGGTCTGGGTCGTCCCCACGATTGTTGCGAATTCCGGCGTACCAACTTCCTCCCATTCGCAACTTCAAATTGCCGCCGTGACATTGTCACTTTCCTTTGGGCACTCCCACCTTTTCCTGTGTGTATTTATTTATTTTATTAACATTTTTCCTATTTTTCCCTTTAATTTTTATGTCCACCTCATCACAATCCTACCCTTTCCCTGATTTCCAATAAGAACACCCTAGTAATATAATAAGAAGGTTAATCTTCCCACTAACAACACTCCCTACATTAATTCCCACTAACAAAATTTCATTCTATTCATTCTTACTAACAAAACCTAATTCCTTCCTTCATACTAACAAATTCTATTCACTAGTTCTCATTACCAAATTTTATTTTTCTTACTAACGAAAATTAATTCACGCTTCCCTACTAACCAAAGATCAATCTCATGCCCAGATAATCGTTGAAGTTGCTTATCTGATGAATGGGAGATCGATAAGGCATAGCTCCATTGGTTACGTCGCGAGTTTCGACCGTGCGACTGCTGGAACCCTGAGTTCAAGTTCCCCCGGGCGCACGGAAGCACTCTTTTTTTTGGGGTATCGGCAAAATCAATAGTTTTCGTAATGTACTCGTATGTGTGGCACTTTACATTCAATCAAGCGATTCTTGGGGATGTAAATTGCCATATATGCAAGTCAATGGAAACTATTGTGATTGTCGATACGGACCAAAAGATGTGTGGGTAGCGGAATCGAAGTGTAATGAACTTCGATTACGTTACCCAGATGCAACAGCGGTAATTGGAAAAGAATTTGGATTGCGGGATCGGATGGGAGAAAGGTGAAAAGTGGAAGTTAGGTGGTTGGGATTGGGCAGTCAGATTTCGGATGGGAAAAAGACAAGAAGTTTTCGGAGTGGAATAAAAGTGAGTTTTGGTAGCGGTATTTGACTGTTAATATAAAAATGAATTGTGCTTTGCGGTGCGGAATGGTGAATTCGTATAAAAATGAAATTCCGGATTTGGTTTTGTGAAGAAGGAGTTCTTTTTTTTGGGATAGAGTCTGATTTTGGAGTGGATATTTGACTGGAGTGGATATTTGACTGGAAGTGAAGAAAGAATTGTGTTTGGCGGGACGGAATAATTAATTCACGAAAGGCAGGCAGATTTTTGATTTGGGAAAGAAGAGGCAGTTTTGTTCTTTTGTTTCTTTTCGTGGAATGGGTATTTTGGCTGTTTTTTTTTGTGACGGAGGGAAAAAGTAAAAAATTAGAAAACTGAAGGAATTTTTAATTTGGAGGATTATATTGATAAGTTGAAGTGCGGGACCGCCTCAATACTAAATATATGAAAAAATTGAATAAGTGAGAGTTTGAAGTTTGAGAACTATATTGTTAATTTGAAGTGCGGGACCGTCTCAGTCTTTACTATATGCAAAAGATTTAATTAATGAAATTGACGTAATTGAAATAGAACAAAGTGTTTGCGAGTGTACAATATTGACGGATCGTGGAGAGTGATAATTGGCCGTTCTATTAGTGATTGAATTTTAAAATTAATTTTGAAGTTAATTTAAAATTTGGTTTTCAGTGGCCCCACACCCTTTTTTTTGTCTTCGCCGAGCGCTCGGAGATCAACGAGGAAAAGGAGTGAGTTTTACCTATTGTGAGTATTTATCTATCACATCAACAAATTCTTATTTTTCTTTTGTTTTCCTTTAAATGATTTATTTAATTAGATTGTTTTTGCTCCGTACATAAAATTATTGAGGGGCCGATTTGCTTTATTTGAATTGAGATACTTTTGTTGAATTTGTAAATTTCTTTTTCTTTTGAGTTCAATAAACGGCCATGTTTTATTAAATTTTTTCTAAATTTTTCATTTCTCAAAATGACCTCTCCCTTTCCCGTCCTTTTCCCACTGTGTTAGTTTCTTTATTCAAGGTGGCTCAACACGAGCAGGGGGTGTCCCGGAAGACCCACGACACGACTGGGCGCTAGCCGGCCTCAGTATGCCACCCTGGGCTACACACCCCTCTGCTAATTTTTAATGTCTGCAACTGCGGTGACTTCCATGGTTGCTACATATGGCGCCCAAACTTATTTTAGCTTTGTTGGTTTTCTAATGGTTTCATTAAATTTTAATTATAATTTAAATTTTTCAATCTTTGATTTGTTGGGATGAGTACCTGGAGTGCCTGACTTGAATAGTGGTCTGTGCATTTCAGGGAAATAATTTTTTTTTGTTTTCCTTTGCTTTGTTAAAAATGTTGATAAATTGATAAACAGATATAGTTTCGGTTTTATTGGATAGTTAATGATAGAATTTTGATCACGGGGTTCGCCGCAGTTGCAGTGGCGCCTACCGTGCTGAATTTATGTTTTATAGTTCACACCGGCTATGATAGTGGATAAGCTGTGGCAATGTAGATGTTGGTTGGGATCAACCGAATTTTGTGTCGTTGGTTATATCTCCCTGCACGGGATAGTTGGACTTAGATCCAACTCTTGGAATCAGCCAACGCTTTCGGTCCTTCCATCATTTATCTGGTGGTAGCTTTGGGATATGTGCGGCTCTTGTCCGAGCCATTATGAAGTCCGTAGTATTTCATAATGGTCTCGTAGTCAGCCCTTTGAGGTGACAATTGGAGCGGAGTCCGATTACGAATTCCATTGTTATACCAGGCACTGTTGTGGTTTGTCTGCTTCGTGTTTTGTCTAAATTTTAATCACTATCCTATTCAATTCCCTTTCTTTTCCCTTTCCATTAATGGGGAGAATCATTTTTGAGAAATGAAAAATGTCCATTGTATTCATTTTTGCCGATAATTATATCATTGATTTTTTTTCTATTTTAATTACACGCTGGTTATTGCTTTTGCTGACCTAATTGTATGAGATTTGCTGTACGCCGTTTTGCTACAATATCTTGCATTTGATATTTTATTACGTTTAGCGATTCTTTAAAAAAAAAAAAATCTAAATAAATAACTTTATATACACACTAGTCACCGGCCAATCACGTATCAAAATGCCGAACACAGTCAGACGCTCAGATGATTCTGGGCTGGCGCGTCTTACGCGAGGTCTAGATCGCTTGACTCTGTCACCACCACATCCTGCAGGACATATTACAAATTTAGGGGACAATTTCGTACCTCCTTCACCATTAGAATTGCACCCAGCTACTAACGCGGCTCCTAGAACATCACCGCATAGTGTGGAAACCCCCAGGTTATCGAGTACCCATAGACCATCAGTCGAGCCTCAGAGGCAGCCTTCAAGATACTTGCCGGTGAATAAATGGACGGTGAGTTTTAACGGTACCTCACGAGGGTTGGACGCCGAGCGGTTTTTGTTTCGAGTGGAGACTCTCGCCCATCATTACGGGATATCCTCCGAAACTTTGGCCATGGATTTCCATCTTCTCCTCAAGGGACCCGCCGAGGATTGGTATTGGACTTACTACCAAAGCTGCTCCATAATGCTATGGTCCTCTTTGGTGGACGCGTTTAAAGAACGTTTCGCTGGCCACTACATGGACATAGATATTCGTCGCGAAATAGATGCCCGAAAACAAAAACCTGGAGAGTCTTTCCAAACCTTTTTCGGCGATATTACGGCCAAAGCGGTACGTCTGAAAAATTGCCTCTCCGACTGTGACCTTCAGCGCATACTCAGTCTGAACATGAGCCAGCGTCTGCGAGATCACTTGGCGGGAATTGATTTCTCTTCAGTAAGGGAGCTTTCCCGGCGTTGTCGGGCCATAGAAGCTGTCTGGTACCCTGATGGAATCCCAGAGCCACGAAGCACAGTGCGTGGGATCTATAAACTTCATAGTGTCTCTTGGGAGGAAGATAGTTGGCCTTCAGAAGATATGACGGGAAGGTCAAGACCAGCGCAACCGTATTCCCCTGATATACGACAAACTCGGCAGTATACTGAACAGGCTGAGTTCACACCCCGTGGACAATATCCCGAATTATCCGCGGTAGACTCGCAATTATCTGCAAGGAGTGCATGGGTAGCAAATACACACGGTATTTCAAAGATATCTCATGCCACTGGATGTAATCAAGCATCATCACCCTTCCATAACGCTGATCTGTATGCCTCAGTTCCGATTCCGACGCAGCCCGAATTAGCAGCAGTAAGGACTCCGTTGACCCCAAAGGCCACCTGGGCGAGCAAGACAAACGTAAAATCGCCCCCAGGCACCGCTCAAGCCCGTTCTTTAGCTCCTACGCGGACCGGATACGAATTTAACGTCTGCTGGAATTGTCTAGACCTTGGACATACTTATCGGTATTGCCCTCAAGTAGTCCAGCGCAGATTCTGTTTTGGATGCGGAGCTCAAGACGTCCTTCGTCCTAACTGCCCTCATTGCCAAATGTCGGGAAACATCAGACGGGGTGTGCCGAATCAGGGGAACCAACCACACCCTCCGACGCCTGTCGCCCCAATAACCTACGAGACCAGCGCCACCAATACAGACCCCGAGTTGAGACGCCGTCTATAGATGTTCGTGATCTTGTTTTCTCTGACGGTCTGAGCACCTCTGGGGCTGATCTCAACTTCATCCGAAATAATGACAAGGCGGGCGATGATCGTGAGTCACCCGCTTGTTTTAGAGCACGACCTTTTCGGGATCGCTTTCGGAGATCCTGGAGATATTTCTTCGCCAGGCGTCTCTTGAAGCGTGCCTGCGTGGAGTCAATTGTTGCAACTCCTGGTGACAATAGGCCCTACGCAGAGATTTCCGTCAAGGGTCGCAAATTGACGGGCTTGCTTGATAGCGGAGCCAGTGTTAGTATCCTCGGAGCCGGCGCCTTGGACCTGCTGTCGGATTTGGGCTTGCATATGCATACCATGCACGCTCATGTTCAGACTGCATCAGGGCATAAGGATCCAGTTCTGGGATACGTCACCACATTGGTGCAATTTAATAAAACCACCAAATTGATGAGATTCCTAGTTGTTCCTTCCTTGACGCACGCAGTGTATCTTGGAATTGACTTCTGGGATCTCTTCAAAATAGCACCAATCCAGGTCAACGCTATCGAAGCAGCCTCGGAACCTCAGAGCCCTGAATTTCATCTGCTGTCCCCAAAGGATCAGCAACGACTGGACTTCGTCAAACAACAGTTTCCATTGTATAATGAAAAAGGCTTGGGTAGGACCAGTCTCGTGTCTCATCACATCGACACTGGTTCCGCTCGACTCATCAAGCAGCGGCATTATGCTGTCTCGCCTGTTATACAGAAACTGTTGTATGACGAACTCGATCGTATGTTGTCTTTGGGGGTAATAGAGGAAAGTCAGAGTTCGTGGAGTTCACCTGTGACCCTTGTCAGAAAACCCGGCAAGGTGCGTTTATGTCTTGACGCTTGACGCCTCAACGAGGTGACTGTTAAGGACGCCTATCCGTTACCACTGATTGAAGGTCTTTTGGCACGGTTGCAGAGTACCAGGTTCATTACCAGCTTGGACCTGAAGGATGCCTTTTGGCAAATACCTTTGGATGAGGCAAGTAAGGAGAAAACGGCCTTTACTGTCCCTGGCAGGCCCTTGTACCATTTCAAGATCATGCCGTTCGGTTTGTATAATGCTCCCCAAACGATGTGTCGGTTGATGCATAAAGTAATACCGCATGAGCTGCAGGACAAGGTATTTGTTTACCTAGATGACCTGCTTGGTACAAGTTCAACATTTGATGAGCACTTGGAGCTCCTGAGTACTGTTGCAAAACTGCTCAGGGACGCCCACTTGACCATCAATGTTGAAAAAAGCAAGTTCGTCAAGAAGGAGATCAAATATCTTGGCTTCGTAGTGAGTGATGGTATCCTGCGCACCGACCCAGAGAAGGTTTCAGGTATAGTCTCCTATCCTGAACCCCGAACGGCCAAAGACGTGAGACGGTTTATGGGCATGGCAGGATGGTACAGGCGTTTCATTCCAAACTTCGCCTCGGTTACGGCCCCTCTAACGGATTTGCTAAAGGGTAAACGTACCTTCAAGTGGTCTGCTTCCGCCAATAGTGCCTTCAATAAGGTGAAGCAATTGCTGATTTCTGCTCCAGTGCTGGCCAACCCTGACTTTACGAAGCACTTCTATATCCAGTGTGACGCAAGTACAGTGGGTATTGGAAGTGTTTTGTTCCAGAAGGACGATGAGGGTGGAGAGCATCCAATCGCATATATGTCTATGAAGCTCAACGCTGCGCAACGTAACTATAGCATTACAGAATTGGAATGCTTAGCTGCGGTGCAGAGCGTAAAGAGATTCAGGGCATATATCGAAGGGTTGCCTTTCACCATCATAACCGACCATGCCAGTCTTAAATGGCTGATGCAGCAGTCGGACCTTTCTGGTCGATTGGCTCGCTGGAGTCTGAAATTACAAGGGTTCAATTTCCAAATTGAACACCGGAAAGGGGCCCTTAACGTTGTTCCCGATGCGTTGTCAAGAACATGCTCGAGGGACGAGCGGGTGAACTCAATCATTCCCTGTCTCCCGGAGCACGGACACATTGGTGGTTCAATTCCGGAGTCTGCGTTTCAGGAGCCCGAGTATGAGCATCTCAAGGAGCAAATCTTGAAACAACCTGATCAGTTTCAGAATTTGCACCTTGCAGATGGTCGAATCTATATTAGTACTGGTTCTCCTGTAACGTCGACTACTGATATTCCCAGAACAAAACTATGGGTTCCTGAGGGTCACCAACGAGCTCTCATAGTACGAGCTCATGATGATCCCCGGGGCTCTCATTGTGGAATTCGCAAAACAACTGAAGTTTTGCAAAGGTATTATTATTGGCCTCGTTTGCGTCAAGATGTGATTCAGCACATCAAGAATTGCTTGATATGCAAACAGGTCAAACCGGCAAATTCCACAATGAGACCCCCTATGGGAGCATCACGAGACTCCGAACGACCTATGCAGCGCCTGTTTGTGGACTTCATGGGCCCATACCCTCGTTCAAAATCAGGGAATACCCAATTGTTCGTGGTCCTGGATCATTACACCAAGTTCGTTTGGCTCAAGCCCATGACGAAAGCCACCGCAGAGTTAGTCGTGCGATATTTGGAGCGCGAAATTTTTCTGACTTTTGGAGTGCCTGAATGGCTTCACTCTGACAATGGGGTACAGTTCACCTCCGAGGTATTCAGCAAGCTTATGAATGACTATGGAGTGAAGCATTGCTTCACCCCATATCATTCACCGCAGGCGAATGCCTCAGAGAGGTCAAACCAGTCGACACTGAACGCCATTAGAGCCTATATAGGGTCTGATCATGGCAAGTGGGACGAGAATCTTCCAGCCTCATGTTTTGCCTTCCGCAAGGTGATTCATGAGTCCACGGGATATTCGCCCTACTTTCTCATGTTCGGGTACCACCCTATCCAACATGGCTCTGAGTACGCCCTCCTCAGAAGCCTTAATGCTTTTGAGGATGGTGAGGTACAGCTAAGTGCTAACAGTGATCGACTGCGAGCTGTACAGGACCAAGTCAGATGCAAACTGCAAGAAGCCTACCAAAAGGGTGCTCAACGCTACAACCTTCGTGTTCGTCCTCGTGAGCTACTCCAGGGTCAGAAGGTTTTCGTGCGTAATTTCTCTGTGAGCAACGCCGCAGATCGCTTTGCAGCCAAATTCGCTCCACGATTCACTCCTGCAGTGGTCCGGCGTCGTATTGGGCAAGTGGCATACGAGCTTGAGGATGAATTCGGTAAGCTGCTTGGGACCTTTCACGCCAAAGACATCCGATCCGATTCATAATTACCCCTGCCGACCTTCTTTGTTTGCCCGGCTGAATGAGACACTCAGGGTCTGGGTCGTCCCCACGATTGTTGCGAATTCCGGCGTACCAACTTCCTCCCATTCGCAACTTCAAATTGCCGCCGTGACATTGTCACTTTCCTTTGGGCACTCCCACCTTTTCCTGTGTGTATTTATTTATTTTATTAACATTTTTCCTATTTTTCCCTTTAATTTTTATGTCCACCTCATCACAATCCTACCCTTTCCCTGATTTCCAATAAGAACACCCTAGTAATATAATAAGAAGGTTAATCTTCCCACTAACAACACTCCCTACATTAATTCCCACTAACAAAATTTCATTCTATTCATTCTTACTAACAAAACCTAATTCCTTCCTTCATACTAACAAATTCTATTCACTAGTTCTCATTACCAAATTTTATTTTTCTTACTAACGAAAATTAATTCACGCTTCCCTACTAACCAAAGATCAATCTCATGCCCAGATAATCGTTGAAGTTGCTTATCTGATGAATGGGAGATCGATAAGGCATAGCTCCATTGGTTACGTCGCGAGTTTCGACCGTGCGACTGCTGGAACCCTGAGTTCAAGTTCCCCCGGGCGCACGGAAGCACTCTTTTTTTTGGGGTATCGGCAAAATCAATAGTTTTCGTAATGTACTCGTATGTGTGACACTTTACATTCAATCAAGCGATTCTTGGGGATGTAAATTGCCATATATGCAAGTCAATGGAAACTATTGTGATTGTCGATACGGACCAAAAGATGTGTGGGTAGCGGAATCGAAGTGTAATGAACTTCGATTACGTTACCCAGATGCGACAGCGGTAATTGGAAAAGAATTTGGATTGCGGGATCGGATGGGAGAAAGGTGAAAAGTGGAAGTTAGGTGGTTGGGATTGGGCAGTCAGATTTCGGATGGGAAAAAGACAAGAAGTTTTCGGAGTGGAATAAAATTGAGTTTTGGTAGCGGTATTTGACTGTTAATATAAAAATGAATTGTGCTTTGCGGTGCGGAATGGTGAATTCGTATAAAAATGAAATTCCGGATTTGGTTTTGTGAAGAAGGAGTTCTTTTTTTTGGGATAGAGTCTGATTTTGGAGTGGATATTTGACTGGAAGTGAAGAAAGAATTGTGTTTGGCGGGACGGAATAATTAATTCGCGAAAGGCAGGCAGATTTTTGATTTGGGAAAGAAGAGGCAGTTTTGTTCTTTTGTTTCTTTTCGTGGAATGGGTATTTTGGCTGTTTTTTTTTGTGACGGAGGGAAAAAGTAAAAAATTAGAAAACTGAAGGAATTTTTAATTTGGAGGATTATATTGATAAGTTGAAGTGCGGGACCGCCTCAATACTAAATATATGAAAAAATTGAATAAGTGAGAGTTTGAAGTTTGAGAACTATATTGTTAATTTGAAGTGCGGGACCGTCTCAGTCTTTACTATATGCAAAAGATTTAATTAATGAAATTGACGTAATTGATATAGAACAAAGTGTTTGCGAGTGTACAATATTGACGGATCGTGGAGAGTGATAATTGGCCGTTCTATTAGTGATTGAATTTTAAAATTAATTTTGAAGTTAATTTAAAATTTGGTTTTCAGTGGCCCCACACCCTTTTTTTTGTCTTCGCCGAGCGCTCGGAGATCAACGAGGAAAAGGAGTGAGTTTTACCTATTGTGAGTATTTATCTATCACATCAACAAATTCTTATTTTTCTTTTGTTTTCCTTTAAATGATTTATTTAATTAGATTGTTTTTGCTCCGTACATAAAATTATTGAGGGGCCGATTTGCTTTATTTGAATTGAGATACTTTTGTTGAATTTGTAAATTTCTTTTTCTTTTGAGTTCAATAAACGGCCATGTTTTATTAAATTTTTTCTAAATTTTTCATTTCTCAAAATGACCTCTCCCTTTCCCGTCCTTTTCCCACTGTGTTAGTTTCTTTATGTAAGGTGGCTCAGCACGAGCAGGGGGTGTCCCGGAAGACCCACGACACGACTGAGCGCTAGCCGGCCTCAGTATGCCACCCGGGCTACACACCCCTCTGCTAATTTTTAATGTCTGCAACTGCGGTGACTTCCATGGTTGCTACAACCTGCCCCAAACATATAAGGAACCTTATAAAAATTAGTATTCTTATGAAAAGTACTACAAATTTGTATTTGACGTAAACTACAGACTGACAGCTACAAAATGAGACCAACATTTTGATAATCGAATGGAAATTGTGGCTACAGTGAACGATGAAAGCCAGAGGTCGGACAAGGAAATTTACGTATTTTAGACAAATACATGTCTATGCCTCCTAAGCGTCATAAAAATTAGCATTTTCATGCAAATGACTACATATTTGCACTTGACGCAAACTGAACCAACGCAACTATAAGAATAGACCAAAATTTCAACAATCGGATTAAAATTACGGACACAGTAAGCAATCAAAGCTGAAAATCTGCACAAAAACTGCACGTGTTCTAGAAACAGCAATTTCTAGATATTTTGCCTAAAACATGTCCCGACCATCAAAACACTAGTTTGTGGTAAATTTTTAAATTCAAACGTAAAAACGCGAGATTCGCACGTTTAAGGGGAGAAAAAGCCATTTAAAGTTTTGGGCAGTTGACACGTGAAAATTGGGATTTTTCTGGCTTTCAACTACTAAACCCGCCCTTAAACTTTCGCCAAGTACCACAAATTTATACTTTTTGGAAAATTCAGACGCTGATCTATTCATTAACACCAAAATATAGCACATCGGTTGAAAAATCAAGCCACAGCAATGCCGTAAAGGGAAAAAGTTTCCATAACCTGCCCCAAAAATATCAGGAACCTTATAAAAATTAGTATTCTTATGAAAAGTACTACAAATTTGTATTTGACGTAAACTACAGACTGACAGCTACACAATGAGACCAACATTTTGATAATCGAATGGAAATTGTGGCTACAGTGAACGATGAAAGCCAGAGGTCGGACAAGGAAATTTACGTATTTTAGACAAATACATGTCTATGCCTCCTAAGCGTTATAAAACTCTATATTTTCATGCAAATTACTACATATTTGCACTTGACGCAAACTAAACCAACGCAACTATAAAATAAGACCAAAATTTCAACAATCGGATTAAAATTACGGGCACAGTAAGCAATCAAAGCTGAAAATCTGCACAAAAACTGCCTGTACTCTAGAAACAGCAATTTCTAGATATTTTGCCTAAAACATGTTCCGACCATCAAAACACTAGTTTGGGGTAAACTTTTAAATTAAAACGTAAAAACGCGAAATTCGCACGTTTAAGGGGAGAAAAAGCCATTTAAAGTTTTGGAGAGTTGACACGTGAAAAATTGGGATTTTTCTGGCTTTCAACTACTAAACCCGCCCTTAAACTTTTCCCAAATACCACAAGTTTATACTTTTTGGAAAGTTGAGACGCTGACCTATTCACTAACACCAAAATATAGCACATCACTTGAAAAATCAAGCCACAGCAATGCCGTAAAGGGAAAAAGTTTCCATAACCTGCCCCAAAAATATAAGGAACCTTATAAAAATTAGTATTCTTATGAAAAGTACTACAAATTTGTATTTGACGTAAACCAATGACTGACAGCTACAAAATGAGACCAACATTTTGATAATCGAATGGAAATTGTGGCTACAGTGAACGATGAAAGCCAGAGGTCGGACAAGGAAATTTACGTATTTTAGACAAATACATGTCTATGCCTCCTAAGCGTCATAAAAATTTGTATTTTCATGCAAATTACTACATATTTGCATTTGACGCAAACTTAACCAACGCAACTATAAGATAAGACCAAAATTTCAACAATCGGATTAAAATTACGGGCACAGTAAGCAATCAAAGCTGAAAATCTGCACAAAAACTGCACGTGTTCTAGAAACAGCAATTTCTAGATATTTTGCCTAAAACATGTTCCGACCATCAAAACACTAGTTTGGGGTAGTCTTTTAAATTAAAACGTAAAAACGCGAAATTCGCACGTTTAAGGGGAGAAAAAGCCATTTAAAGTTTTGGGGAGTTGACACGTGAAAAATTGGGATTTTTCTGGCTTTCAACTACTAAACCCGCCCTTAAACTTTTGCCAAATACCACAAATTTATATTTTTTGGAAAGTTCAGACGCTGACCTATTCATTAACACCAAAATATAGCACATCGGTTGAAAAATCAAGCCACAGCAATGCCGTAAACCGAAAAAGTTTCCATAACCTGCCCCCAAAAATATAAGGAGCCTTATAAAAATTTGTATTCTTATGAAAAGTACTTCAAATTTGTATTTGACGTAAACTACAGACTGACAGCTACAAAATGAGACCAACATTTTGATAATCGAATGGAAATTGTGGCTACAGTGAACGATGAAAGCCAGAGGTCGGACAAGGAAATTTACGTATTTTAGACAAATACATGTCTATGCCTCGTAAGCGTCATAAAAATTAGTATTTTCATGCAAATTACTACATATTTGCACTTGACGCAAACTAAACCAACGCATCTATAAGATAAGACCAAAATTTCAACAATCGGATTAAAATTACGGGCACAGTAAGCAATCAAAGCTGAAAATCTGTACAAAAACTGCACGTGTTCTAGAAACAGCAATTTCTAGATATTTTGCCTAAAACATGTTCCGACCATCAAAACACTAGTTTGGGTTAAACTTTTAAACTGAAACGTAAAAACGCGAAATTCGCACGTTTAAGGGGAGAAAAAGCCATTTAAAGTTTTGGGGAGTTGACACGTGAAAAATTGGGATTTTTCTGGCTTTCAACTACTAAACCCGCCCTTAAACTTTTGCCAAATACCACAAATTTATACTTTTTGGAAAATTCAGACGCTGACCTATTCATTAACACCAAAATATAGCACATCACTTGAAAAATCAAGCCACAGCAATGCCGTAAAGGGAAAAAGTTTCCATAACCTGCCCCCAAAAATATAAGGAACCTTATAAAAATTAGTATTCTTATGAAAAGTACTACAAATTTGTATTTGACGTAAACCAATGACTGACAGCTACAAAATGAGACCAACATTTTGATAAACGAATGGAAATTGTGGCTACAGTGAACGATGAGAGCCAGAGGTCGGACAAGGAAATTTACGTATTTTAGACAAATACATGTCTATGCCTCCTAAGCGTCATAAAAATTTGTATTTTCATGCAAATTACTACATATTTGCATTTGACGCAAACTTAACCAACGCAACTATAAGATAAGACCAAAATTTCAACAATCGGATTAAAATTACGGGCACAGTAAGCAATCAAAGCTGAAAATCTGCACAAAAACTGCACGTGTTCTAGAAACAGCAATTTCTAGATATTTTGCCTTAAACATGTTCCGACCATCAAAATACAAGTTTGGGGTAATCTTTTAAATTAAAACGTAAAAACGTGAAATTCGTACGTTTAAGGGGAGAAAAAGCCATTTAAAGTTTTGGGGAGTTGACACGTGAAAAATTGGGATTTTTCTGGCTTTCAACTACTAAACCCGCCCTTAAACTTTTGCCAAATACCACAAATTTATACTTTTTGGAAAATTCAGACGCTGATCTATTCATTTACACCAAAATATAGCACATTGGTTGAAAAATCAAGCCACAGCAATGCCGTACAGGGAAAAAGTTTCCATAACCTGCCCCCAAAAATATAAGGAGCCTTATAAAAATTAGTATTCTTATGAAAAGTACTACAAATTTGTATTTGACGTAAACTACAGACTGACAGCTACAAAATGAGACCAACATTTTGATAATCAAATGGAAATTGTGGCTACAGTGAACGATGAAAGCCAGAGGTCGGACAAGGAAATTTACGTATTTTAGACAAATATATGTCTATGCCTCGTAAGCGTCATAAAAATTAGTATTTTCATGCAAATTACTACATATTTGCACTTGACGCAAACTAAACCAACGCAACTATAAGATAAGACCAAAATTTCAACAATCGGATTAAAATTACGGGCACAGTAAGCAATCAAAGCTGAAAATCTGCACAAAAACTGCACGTGTTCTAGAAACAGCAATTTCTAGATATTTTGCCTAAAACATGTTCCGACCATCAAAACACTAGTTTGGGTTAAACTTTTAAACTGAAACGTTAAAACGTGAAATTCGCACGTTTAAGGGGAGAAAAAGCCATTTAAAGTTTTGGGGAGTTGACACGTGAAAAATTGGGATTTTTCTGGCTTTCAACTACTAAACCCGCCCTTAAACTTTTGCCAAATACCGCAAATTTATACTTTTTGGAAAATTCAGACGCTGATCTATTCATTAACACCAAAATATAGCACATCGGTTGAAAAATCAAGCCACAGCAATGCCGTAAGGGGAAAAAGTTTCCATAACCTGCCCCAAAAATATAAGGAACCTTATGAAAATTAGTATTCTTACGAAAAGTACTACAAATTTGTATTTGACGTAAACTACAGACAGACAACTACACAATGAGACCAACATTTTGATAATCGAATGGAAATTGTGGCTACAGCGAACGATGAAAGCCAGAGGTCGGACAAGGAAATTTACGTATTTTAGACAAATACATGTCTATGCCTCCTAAGCGTCATAAAACTCTATATTTTCATGCAAATTACTACATATTTGCACTTGACGCAAACTAAACCAACGCAACTATAAGATAAGACCAAAATTTCAACAATCGGATTAAAATTACGGGCACAGTATGTAATCATAGTTGAAAATCTGCACAAAAACTGCACGTGTTCTAGAAACAGCAATTTCTAGATATTTTGCCTAAAACATGTTCCGACCATCAAAACACTAGTTTGGGGTAAACTTTTAAACTGAAACGTTAAAACGTGAAATTCGCACGTTTAAGGGGAGAAAAAGCCATTTAAAGTTTTGGGCAGTTGACACGTGAAAAATTGGGATTTTTCTGGCTTTCAACTACTAAACCCGCCCTTAAACTTTTTCCAAATACCACAAATTTATACTTTTTGGAAAATTCAGACGCTGACCTAATCACTAACACCAAAATATAGCACATCACTTGAAAAATCAAGCCACAGCAATGCCGTAAAGGGAAAAAGTTTCCATAACCTACCCCCAAAAATATAAGGAACCTTATAAAAATTAGTATTCTTATGAAAAGTACTACAAATTTGTATTTGACGTAAACAACAGACTGACAGCTACAAAATGAGACCAACATTTTGATAATCGAATGGAAATTGTGGCTACAGTGAACGATGAAAGCCAGAGGTCGGACAAGGAAATTTACGTATTTTAGACAAATACATGTCTATGCCTCCTAAGCGTCACTAAAAATTAGTATTTTCATGCAAATTACTACATATTTGCATTTGACGCAAACAAAACCAACGCAACTATAAGATAAGACCAAAATTTCAACAATCGGATTAAAATTACGGGCACAGTAAGCAATCAAAGCTGATAATCTGCACAAAAACTGCACGTGTTCTAGAAACAGCAATTTCTAGATATTTTGCCTAAAACATGTTCCGACCATCAAAACACTAGTTTGGGGTAATCTTTTAAATTAAAACGTAAAAACGTGAAATTCGTACATTTAAGGGGAGAAAAGGCCATTTAAAATTTTGGGCAGTTGACACGTGAAAAATTGGGATTTTTCTGGCTTTCAACTACTAAACCCGCCCTTAAACTTTTGCCAAATACCACAAATTTAAACTTTTTGGAAAATTCAGACGCTGATCTATTCATTAACACCAAAATATAGCACATCGGTTGAAAAATCAAGCCACAGCAATGCCGTAAAGGGAAAAAGTTTCCATAACCTGCCCCCAAAATATATAAGGAACCTTATAAAAATTAGTATTCTTATGAAAAGTACTTCGAATTTGTATTTGACGTAAACTACAGACTGACCGCTACAAAATGAGACCAACATTTTGATAATCGAATGGAAATTGTGGCTACAGTGAACGATGAAAGCCAGAGGTCGGACAAGGAAATTTACGTATTTTAGACAAATACATGTCTATGCCTCCTAAGCGTCATAAAAATTAGTATTTTCATGCAAATTACTACATATTTGCACTTGACGCAAACTTAACCAACGCAACTATAAAATAAGACCAAAATTTCAACAATCGGATTAAAATTACGGGCACAGTAAGCAATCAAAGCTGAAAATCTGCACAAAAACTGCCTGTACTCTAGAAACAGCAATTTCTAGATATTTTGCCTAAAACATGTTCCGACCATCAAAACACTAGTTTGGGGTAAACTTATAAATTAAAACGTAAAACCGCGAAATTCGCTCGTTTAAGGGGAGAATAAGCCATTTAAAAGTTTGGGCAGTTGACACGTGAAAAATTGGGATTTTTCTGGCTTTCAACTACTAAACCCGCCCTTAAACTTTTGCCAAATACCACAAATTTATACTTTTTGGAAAATTCAGACGCTGATCTATTCATTAACACCAAAATATAGCACATCGGTTGAAAAATCAAGCCACAGCAATGCCGTAAAGGGAAAAAGTTTCCATAACCTGCCCCCAAAAATATAAGGAACCTTATAAAAATTAGTATTCTTATGAAAAGTACTACAAATTTGTATTTGACGTAAACTACAGACTGACAGCTACAAAATGAGACCGATATTTTGATAATCGAATGGAAATTGTGGCTACAGCGAACGATGAAAGCCAGAGGTCGGACAAGGAAATTTACGTATTTTAGACAAATACATGTCTATGCCTCCTAAGCGTCATAAAAATTTGTATTTTCATGCAAATTACTACATATTTGCACTTGACGCAAACTAAACAAACGCAACTATAAGATAAGACCAAAATTTCAACAATCGGATTAAAATTACGGGCACAGTATGTAATCAAAGTTGAAAATCTGCACAAAAACTGCACGTGTTCTAGAAACAGCAATTTCTAGATATTTTGCCTAAAGCATGTTCCGACCATCAAAACACTAGTTTGGGGTAAACTTTAAAATTAAAACGTCAAAATGCGAAATTCGCACGTTTAAGGGGAGAAAAAGCCACTTAATGTTTTGGGGAGTTGACACGTGAAAAATTGGGATTTTTCTGGCTTTCAACTACTAAACCCGCCCTTCAACTTTTGCCAAACACCACAAATTTATACTTTTTGGAAAGTTCAGACGCTGATCTATTCATTAACACCAAAATATAGCACATCGGTTGAAAAATCAAGCCACAGCAATGCCGTAAAGGGTAAAAAATTTCCATAACCTGCCCCAAAAATATAAGGAACCTTATAAAAATTTGTATTCTTGTGAAAAGTACTACAAATTTGTATTTGACGTAAACTACAGACTGACAGCTACAAAATGAGACCGACATTTTGATAATCGAATGGAAATTGTGGCTACAGTGAACGATGAAAGCCAGAGGTCGGACAAGGAAATTTACGTATTTTAGACAAATACATGTCTATGCCTCCTAAGCGTTATAAAACTCTATATTTTCATGCAAATTACTACATATTTGCACTTGACGCAAACTAAACCAACGCAACTATAAGATAAGACCAAAATTTCAACAATCGGATTAAAATTACGGGCACAGTATGTAATCAAAGTTGAAAATCTGCACAAAAACTGCACGTGTTCTAGAAACAGCAATTTCTAGATATTTTGCCTAAAACATGTTCCGACCATCAAAACACTAGTTTGGGGCAAACTTTTAAATTAAAACGTAAAAACGCGAAATTCGCACGTTTAAGGGGAGAAAAAGCCATTTAAAGTTTTGGAGAGTTGACACGTGAAAAATTGGGATTTTTCTGGCTTTCAACTACTAAACCCGCCCTTAAACTTTTCCCAAATACCACAAGTTTATACTTTTTGGAAAGTTGAGACGCTGACCTATTCACTAACACCAAAATATAGCACATCACTTGAAAAATCAAGCCACAGCAATGCCGTAAAGGGAAAAAGTTTCCATAACCTGCCCCAAAAATATAAGGAACCTTATAAAAATTAGTATTCTTATGAAAAGTACTACAAATTTGTATTTGACGTAAACCAATGACTGACAGCTACAAAATGAGACCAACATTTTGATAATCGAATGGAAATTGTGGCTACAGTGAACGATGAAAGCCAGAGGTCGGACAAGGAAATTTACGTATTTTAGACAAATACATGTCTTTGCCTCCTAAGCGTCATAAAAATTAGTATTTTCATGCAAATTACTACATATTTGCACTTGACGCAAACTAAACCAACGCAACTATAAGATAAGACCAAAATTTCAACAATCGGATTAAAATTACGGGCACAGTAAGCAATCAAAGCTGAAAATCTGTACAAAAACTGCACGTGTTCTAGAAACAGCAATTTCTAGATATTTTGCCTAAAACATGTTCCGACCATCAAAACACTAGTTTGGGGTAGTCTTTTAAATTAAAACGTAAAAACGCGAAATTCGCACGTTTAAGGGGAGAAAAAGCCATTTAAAGTTTTGGGGAGTTGACACGTGAAAAATTGGGATTTTTCTGGCTTTCAACTACTAAACCCGCCCTTAAACTTTTGCCAAATACCACAAATTTATATTTTTTGGAAAGTTCAGACGCTGACCTATTCATTAACACCAAAATATAGCACATCGGTTGAAAAATCAAGCCACAGCAATGCCGTAAACCGAAAAAGTTTCCATAACCTGCCCCCAAAAATATAAGGAGCCTTATAAAAATTTGTATTCTTATGAAAAGTACTTCAAATTTGTATTTGACGTAAACTACAGACTGACAGCTACAAAATGAGACCAACATTTTGATAATCGAATGGAAATTGTGGCTACAGTGAACGATGAAAGCCAGAGGTCGGACAAGGAAATTTACGTATTTTAGACAAATACATGTCTATGCCTCGTAAGCGTCATAAAAATTAGTATTTTCATGCAAATTACTACATATTTGCACTTGACGCAAACTAAACCAACGCAACTATAAGATAAGACCAAAATTTCAACAATCGGATTAAAATTACGGGCACAGTAAGCAATCAAAGCTGAAAATCTGTACAAAAACTGCACGTGTTCTAGAAACAGCAATTTCTAGATATTTTGCCTAAAACATGTTCCGACCATCAAAACACTAGTTTGGGTTAAACTTTTAAACTGAAACGTAAAAACGCGAAATTCGCACGTTTAAGGGGAGAAAAAGCCATTTAAAGTTTTGGGGAGTTGACACGTGAAAAATTGGGATTTTTCTGGCTTTCAACTACTAAACCCGCCCTTAAACTTTTGCCAAATACCACAAATTTATACTTTTTGGAAAATTCAGACGCTGATCTATTCATTAACACCAAAATATAGCACATCGGTTGAAAAATCAAGCCACAGCAATGCCGTAAAGGGAAAAAGTTTCCATAACCTGCCCCCAAAATATATAAGGAACCTTATAAAAATTAGTATTCTTATGAAAAGTACTTCGAATTTGTATTTGACGTAAACTACAGACTGACAGCTACAAAATGAGACCAACATTTTGATAATCGAATGGAAATTGTGGCTACAGTGAACGATGAGAGCCAGAGGTCGGACAAGGAAATTTACGTATTTTAGACAAATATATGTCTACGCCTCCTAAGCGTCACTAAAAATTAGTATTTTCATGCAAATTACTACATATTTGCATTTGACGCAAAGTTAACCAACGCAACTATAAGATAAGACCAAAATTTCAACAATCGGATTAAAATTACGGGCACAGTAAGCAATCAAAGCTGAAAATCTGCACAAAAACTGCACGTGTTCTAGAAACAGCAATTTCTAGATATTTTGCCTTAAACATGTTCCGACCATCAAAACACTAGTTTGGGGTAAACTTTTAAATTTAAACGTAAAAACGTGAAATTCGCTCGTTTAAGGGGAGAAAAAGCCATTTAAAGTTTTGGGGAGTTGACACGTGAAAAATTGGGATTTTTCTGGCTTTCAACTACTAAACCCGCCCTTAAACTTTTGCCAAATACCACAAATTTATACTTTTTGGAAAATTCAGACGCTGATCTATTCATTTACACCAAAATATAGCACATCGGTTGAAAAATCAAGCCACAGCAATGCCGTACAGGGAAAAAGTTTCCATAACCTGCCCCCAAAAATATAAGGAGCCTTATAAAAATTAGTATTCTTATGAAAAGTACTACAAATTTGTATTTGACGTAAACTACAGACTGACAGCTACAAAATGAGACCAACATTTTGATAATCAAATGGAAATTGTGGCTACAGTGAACGATGAAAGCCAGAGGTCGGACAAGGAAATTTACGTATTTTAGACAAATACATGTCTATGCCTCCTAAGCGTCATAAAAATTAGTATTTTCATGCAAATTACTACATATTTGCACTTGACGCAAATTAAACCAACGCAACTATAAGATAAGACCAAAATTTCAACAATCGGATTAAAATTACGGGCACAGTAAGCAATCAAAGCTGAAAATCTGCACAAAAACTGCACGTGTTCTAGAAACAGCAATTTCTAGATATTTTGCCTAAAACATGTTCCGACCATCAAAACACTAGTTTGGGTTAAACTTTTAAACTGAAACGTTAAAACGTGAAATTCGCACGTTTAAGGGGAGAAAAAGCCATTTAAAGTTTTGGGCAGTTGACACGTGAAAATTGGGATTTTTCTGGCTTTCAACTACTAAACCCGCCCTTAAACTTTTGCCAAACACCGCAAATTTATACTTTTTGGAAAATTCAGACGCTGATCTATTCATTAACACCAAAATATAGCACATCGGTTGAAAAATCAAGCCACAGCAATGCCGTAAGGGGAAAAAGTTTCCATAACCTGCCCCAAAAATATAAGGAACCTTATGAAAATTAGTATTCTTAAGAAAAGTACTACAAATTTGTATTTGACGTAAACTACAGACAGACATCTACACAATGAGACCAACATTTTGATAATCGAATGGAAATTGTGGCTACAGTGAACGATGAAAGCCAGAGGTCGGACAAGGAAATTTACGTATTTTAGACAAATACATGTCTATGCCTCCTAAGCGTCATAAAACTCTATATTTCCATGCAAATTACTACATATTTGCACTTGACGCAAACTAAACCAACGCAACTATAAGATAAGACCAAAATTTCAACAATCGGATTAAAATTACGGGCACAGTATGTAATCAAAGTTGAAAATCTGCACAAAAACTGCACGTGTTCTAGAAACAGCAATTTCCAGATATTTTGCCTAAAACATGTTCCGACCATCAAAACACTTGTTTGGGGTAATCTTTTAAATTAAAACGTAAAAACGTGAAATTCGTACATTTAAGGGGAGAAAAAGCCATTTAAAATTTTGGGCAGTTGACACGTGAAAAATTGGGATTTTTCTGGCTTTCAACTACTAAACCCGCCCTTAAACTTTTGCCAAATACCACAAATTTAAACTTTTTGGAAAATTCAGACGCTGATCTATTCATTAACACCAAAATATAGCACATCGGTTGAAAAATCAAGCCACAGCAATGCCGTAAAGGGAAAAAGTTTCCATAACCTGCCCCCAAAATATATAAGGAACCTTATAAAAATTAGTATTCTTATGAAAAGTACTTCGAATTTGTATTTGACGTAAACTACAGACTGACCGCTACAAAATGAGACCAACATTTTGATAATCGAATGGAAATTGTGGCTACAGTGAACGATGAAAGCCAGAGGTCGGACAAGGAAATTTACGTATTTTAGACAAATACATGTCTATGCCTCCTAAGCGTCATAAAAATTAGTATTTTCATGCAAATTACTACATATTTGCACTTGACGCAAACTTAACCAACGCAACTATAAAATAAGACCAAAATTTCAACAATCGGATTAAAATTACGGGCACAGTAAGCAATCAAAGCTGAAAATCTGCACAAAAACTGCCTGTACTCTAGAAACAGCAATTTCTAGATATTTTGCCTAAAACATGTTCCGACCATCAAAACACTAGTTTGGGGTAAACTTATAAATTAAAACGTAAAACCGCAAAATTCGCTCGTTTAAGGGGAGAAAAAGCCATTTAAAAGTTTGGGCAGTTGACACGTGAAAAATTGGGATTTTTCTGGCTTTCAACTACTAAACCCGCCCTTAAACTTTTGCCAAATACCACAAATTTATACTTTTTGGAAAATTCAGACGCTGATCTATTCATTAACACCAAAATATAGCACATCGGTTGAAAAATCAAGCCACAGCAATGCCGTAAAGGGAAAAAGTTTCCATAACCTGCCCCCAAAAATATAAGGAACCTTATAAAAATTAGTATTCTTAGGAAAAGTACTACAAATTTGTATTTGACGTAAACTACAGACTGACAGCTACAAAATGAGACCGATATTTTGATAATCCAATGGAAATTGTGGCTACAGCGAACGATGAAAGCCAGAGGTCGGACAAGGAAATTTACGTATTTTAGACAAATACATGTCTATGCCTCCTAAGCGTCATAAAAATTTGTATTTTCATGCAAATTACTACATATTTGCACTTGACGCAAACTAAACAAACGCAACTATAAGATAAGACCAAAATTTCAACAATCGGATTAAAATTACGGGCACAGTATGTAATCAAAGTTGAAAATCTGCACAAAAACTGCACGTGTTCTAGAAACAGCAATTTCTAGATATTTTGCCTAAAGCATGTTCCGACCATCAAAACACTAGTTTGGGGTAAACTTTAAAATTAAAACGTCAAAATGCGAAATTCGCACGTTTAAGGGGAGAAAAAGCCACTTAATGTTTTGGGGAATTGACACGTGAAAAATTGGGATTTTTCTGGCTTTCAACTACTAAACCCGCCCTTCAACTTTTGCCAAACACCACAAATTTATACTTTTTGGAAAGTTCAGACGCTGATCTATTCATTAACACCAAAATATAGCACATCGGTTGAAAAATCAAGCCACAGCAATGCCGTAAAGGGTAAAAAATTTCCATAACCTGCCCCAAAAATATAAGGAACCTTATGAAAATTAGTATTCTTGTGAAAAGTACTAAAAATTTGTATTTGACGTAAACTACAGACTGACAGCTACAAAATGAGACCGACATTTTGATAATCGAATGGAAATTGTGGCTACAGTGAACGATGAAAGCCAGAGGTCGGACAAGGAAATTTACGTATTTTAGACAAATACATGTATATGCCTCCTAAGCGTCACTAAAAATTTGTATTTTCATGCGTATTACTACATATTTGCACTTGACGCAAACTAAACCAACGCAACTATAAGATAAGACCAAAATTTCAACAATCGGATTAAAATTACGGGCACAGTAAGTAATCAAAGCTGAAAATCTGCACAAAAACTGCACGTGTTCTAAAAACAGCAATTTCTAGATATTTTGCCTAAAGCATGTTCCGACCATCAAAACACTAGTTTGGGGTAAACTTTAAAATTAAAACGTCAAAATGCGAAATTCGCACGTTTAAGGGGAGAAAAAGCCACTTAATGTTTTGGGGAATTGACACGTGAAAAATTGGGATTTTTCTGGCTTTCAACTACTAAACCCGCCCTTCAACTTTTGCCAAACACCACAAATTTATACTTTTTGGAAAGTTCAGACGCTGATCTATTCATTAACACCAAAATATAGCACATCGGTTGAAAAATCAAGCCACAGCAATGCCGTAAAGGGTAAAAAATTTCCATAACCTGCCCCAAAAATATAAGGAACCTTATAAAAATTAGTATTCTTATGAAAAGTACTACAAATTTGTATTTGACCTAAACTACAGACTGACAGCTACAAAATGAGACCGACATTTTGATAATCGAATGGAAATTGTGGCTACAGTGAACGATGAAAGCCAGAGGTCGGACAAGGAAATTTACGTATTTTAGACAAATACATGTCTATGCCTCCTAAGCGTCATAAAAATTTGTATTTTCATGCAAATTACTACATATTTGCCCTTGACGCAAACTAAACAAACGCAACTATAAGATAAGACCAAAATTTCAACAATCGGATGAAAATTACGGGCACAAAAACTCTACGTGTTCTAGAAACAGCAATTTCTAGATATTTTGCCTAAAACATGTTCCGACCATCAAAACACTAGTTTGGCGTAAACTTTTAAATTAAAACGTTAAAACGCGAAATTCGCACGTTTAAGGGGAGAAAAAGCCATTTAAAGTTTTGGGGAGTTGACACGTGAAAAATTGGGATTTTTCTGGCTTTCAACTACTAAACCCGCCCTTAAACTTTTGCCAAATACCACAAATTTATACTTTTTGGAAAATTCAGACGCTGATCTATTCATTAACACCAAAATATAGCACATCGCTTGAAAAATCAAGCCACAGCAATGCCGTAAAGGGAAAAAGTTTCCATAACCTGCCCCCAAAATATATAAGGAACCTTATAAAAATTAGTATTCTTATGAAAAGTACTTCGAATTTGTATTTGACGTAAACTACAGACTGACCGCTACAAAATGAGACCAACATTTTGATAATCGAATGGAAATTGTGGCTACAGTGAACGATGAAAGCCAGAGGTCGGACAAGGAAATTTACGTATTTTAGACAAATACATGTCTATGCCTCCTAAGCGTCATAAAAATTAGTATTTTCATGCAAATTACTACATATTTGCACTTGACGCAAACTTAACCAACGCAACTATAAAATAAGACCAAAATTTCAACAATCGGATTAAGATTACGGGCACAGTAAGCAATCAAAGCTGAAAATCTGCACAAAAACTGCCTGTACTCTAGAAACAGCAATTTCTAGATATTTTGCCTAAAACATGTTCCGACCATCAAAACACTAGTTTGGGGTAAACTTATAAATTAAAACGTAAAACCGCAAAATTCGCTCGTTTAAGGGGAGAAAAAGCCATTTAAAAGTTTGGGCAGTTGACACGTGAAAAATTGGGATTTTTCTGGCTTTCAACTACTAAACCCGCCCTTAAACTTTTGCCAAATACCACAAATTTATACTTTTTGGAAAATTCAGACGCTGATCTATTCATTAACACCAAAATATAGCACATCGGTTGAAAAATCAAGCCACAGCAATGCCGTAAAGGGAAAAAGTTTCCATAACCTGCCCCAAAAATATAAGGAACCTTATAAAAATTAGTATTCTTAGGAAAAGTACTACAAATTTGTATTTGACGTAAACTACAGACTGACAGCTACAAAATGAGACCGATATTTTGATAATCCAATGGAAATTGTGGCTACAGCGAACGATGAAAGCCAGAGGTCGGACAAGGAAATTTACGTATTTTAGACAAATACATGTCTATGCCTCCTAAGCGTCATAAAAATTTGTATTTTCATGCAAATTACTACATATTTGCACTTGACGCAAACTAAACAAACGCAACTATAAGATAAGACCAAAATTTCAACAATCGGATTAAAATTACGGGCACAGTATGTAATCAAAGTTGAAAATCTGCACAAAAACTGCACGTGTTCTAGAAACAGCAATTTCTAGATATTTTGCCTAAAGCATGTTCCGACCATCAAAACACTTGTTTGGGGTAAACTTTAAAATTAAAACGTCAAAATGCGAAATTCGCACGTTTAAGGGGAGAAAAAGCCACTTAATGTTTTGGGGAATTGACACGTGAAAAATTGGGATTTTTCTGGCTTTCAACTACTAAACCCGCCCTTCAACTTTTGCCAAACACCACAAATTTATACTTTTTGGAAAGTTCAGACGCTGATCTATTCATTAATTCCAAAATATAGCACATCGGTTGAAAAATCAAGCCACAGCAATGCCGTAAAGGGTAAAAAATTTCCATAACCTGCCCCAAAAATATAAGGAACCTTATAAAAATTAGTATTCTTGTGAAAAGTACTAAAAATTTGTATTTGACGTAAACTACAGACTGACAGCTACAAAATGAGACCGACATTTTGATAATCGAATGGAAATTGTGGCTACAGTGAACGATGAAAGCCAGAGGTCGGACATGGAAATTTACGTATTTTAGACAAATACATGTATATGCCTCCTAAGCGTCACTAAAAATTAGTATTTTCATGCGTATTACTACATATTTGCACTTGACGCAAACTAAACCAACGCAACTATAAGATAAGACCAAAATTTCAACAATCGGATTAAAATTACGGGCACAGTAAGTAATCAAAGCTGAAAATCTGCACAAAAACTGCACGTGTTCTAAAAACAGCAATTTCTAGATATTTTGCCTAAAACATGTTCCGACCATCAAAACACTAGTTTGGGGTAAACTTTTAAATTGAAACGTAAAAACGTGAAATTCGCACGTTTAAGGGGAGAGAAAGCCATTTAAAGTTTTGGGCAGTTGACACGTGAAAAATTGGGATTTTTCTGGCTTTCAACTACTAAACCCGCCCTTAAACTTTTGCCAAATACCACAAATTTATATTTTTTGGAAAGTTCAGACGCTGATCTATTCATTAACGCCAAAATATAGCACATCGGTTTAAAAATCAAGCCACAGCAAAGCCGTAAATGGAAAAAGTTTCCATAACCTGCCCCAAAAATATATAAGGAACCTTATAAAAATTAGTATTCTTATGAAAAGTACTACAAATTTGTATTTGACCTAAACTACAGACTGACAGCTACAAAATGAGACCGACATTTTGATAATCGAATGGAAATTGTGGCTACAGTGAACGATGAAAGCCAGAGGTCGGACAAGGAAATTTACGTATTTTAGACAAATACATGTCTATGCCTCCTAAGCGTCATAAAAATTTGTATTTTCATGCAAATTACTACATATTTGCCCTTGACGCAAACTAAACAAACGCAACTATAAGATAAGACCAAAATTTCAACAATCGGATGAAAATTACGGGCACAAAAACTCTACGTGTTCTAGAAACAGCAATTTCTAGATATTTTGCCTAAAACATGTTCCGACCATCAAAACACTAGTTTGGCGTAAACTTTTAAATTAAAACGTTAAAATGCGAAATTCGCACGTTTAAGGGGAGAAAAAGCCATTTAAAGTTTTGGGGAGTTGACACGTGAAAAATTGGGATTTTTCTGGCTTTCAACTACTAAACCCGCCCTTAAACTTTTGCCAAATACCACAAATTTATACTTTTTGGAAAATTCAGACGCTGATCTATTTATTAACACCAAAATATAGCACATCGCTTGAAAAATCAAGCCACAGCAATGCCGTAAAGGGAAAAAGTTTCCATAACCTGCCCCCAAAATATATAAGGAACCTTATAAAAATTAGTATTCTTATGAAAAGTACTACAAATTTGTATTTGACGTAAACTACAGACTGACCGCTACAAAATGAGACCAACATTTTGACAATCGAATGGAAATTGTGGCTACAGTGAACGATGAAAGCCAGAGGTCGGACAAGGAAATTTACGTATTTTAGACAAATACATGTCTATGCCTCCTAAGCGTCATAAAAATTAGTATTTTCATGCAAATTACTACATATTTGCACTTGACGCAAACTTAACGAATGCAACTATAAGATAAGACCAAAATTTCAACAATCGGATTAAAATTACGGGCACAGTAAGCAATCAAAGCTGAAAATCTGCACAAAAACTGCCTGTACTCTAGAAACAGCAATTTCTAGATATTTTGCCTAAAACATGTTCCGGCCATCAAACCACTAGTTTGGGGTAAACTTATAAATTAAAACGTAAAACCGCAAAATTCGCTCGTTTAAGGGGAGAAAAAGCCATTTAAAGGTTTGGGGAGTTGACACGTGAAAAATTGGGATTTTTCTGGCTTTCAACTACTAAACCCGCCCTTAAACTTTTGCCAAATACCACAAATTTATACTTTTTGGAAAATTCAGACGCTGATCTATTCATTAACACCAAAATATAGCACATCGCTTGAAAAATCAAGCCACAGCAATGCCGTAAAGGGAAAAAGTTTCCATAACCTGCCCCCAAAAATATAAGGAACCTTATAAAAATTAGTATTCTAATGAAAAGTACTACAAATTTGTATTTGACGTAAACTACAGACTGACAGCTACAAAATGAGACCGATATTTTTATAATCGAATGGAAATTGTGGCTACTGTGAACGATGAGAGCCAGAGGTCGGACAAGGAAATTTACGTATTTTAGACAAATACATGTCTATGCCTCCTAAGCGTCATAAAAATTAGTATTTTCATGCAAATTACTACATATTTGCACTTGACGCAAACTAAACCAACGCAACTATAAGATAAGACCAAAATTTCAACAATCGGATTAAAATTACGGGCACAGTATGTAATCAAAGTTGAAAATCTGCACAAAAACTGCACGTGTTCTAGAAACAGCAATTTCTAGATATTTTGCCTAAAGCATGTTCCGACCATCAAAACACTTATTTGGGGTAAACTTTAAAATTAAAACGTCAAAATGCGAAATTCGCACGTTTAAGGGGAGAAAAAGCCACTTAATGTTTTGGGGAGTTGACACGTGAAAAATTGGGATTTTTCTGGCTTTCAACTACTAAACCCGCCCTTAAACTTTTGCCAAACACCACAAATTTATACTTTTTGGAAAGTTCAGACGCTGATCTATTCATTAACACCTAAATATAGCACATCACTTGAAAAATCAAACCACAGCAATGCCGTAAAGGGGAAAAAGTTTCCATAACCTGCCCCAAAAATATAAGGAACCTTATAAAAATTAGTATTCTTATGAAAAGTACTAAAAATTTGTATTTGACTTAAACTACAGACTGACAGCTACAAAATGAGACCGACATTTTGATAATCGAATGGAAATTGTGGCTACAGTGAACGATGAAAGCCAGAGGTCGGACAAGGAAATTTACGTATTTTAGACAAATACATGTCTATGCATCCTGAGCGTCATAAAAATTAGTATTTTCATGCGTATTACTACATATTTGCACTTGACGCAAACTAAACCAACGCAACTATAAGATAAGACCGAAATTTCAACAATCGGATTAAAATTACGGGCACAGTAAGTAATCAAAGCTGAAAATCTGCACAAAAACTGCACGTGTTCTAAAAACAGCAATATCTAGATATTTTGCCTAAAACATGTTCCGACCATCAAAACACTAGTTTGGGGTAAACTTTTAAATTGAAACGTAAAAACGTGAAATTCGCACGTTTAAGGGGAGAAAAAGCCATTTAAAGTTTTGGGCAGTTGACACGTGAAAAATTGGGATTTTTCTGGCTTTCAACTACTAAACCCGCCCTTAAACTTTTGCCAAATACCACAAATTTATATTTTTTGGAAAGTTCAGACGCTGATCTATTCATTAACGCCAAAATATAGCACATTGGTTGAAAAATCAAGCCACAGCATAGCCGTACAGGGAAAAAGTTTCCATAACCTGCCCCAAAAATATAAGGAACCTTATAAAAATTAGTATTCTTATGAAAAGTACTACAAATTTGTATTTGACGTAAACTACAGACTGACAGCTACAAAATGAGACCAACATTTTGATAATCGAATGGAAATTGTGGCTACAGTGAACGATGAAAGCCAGAGGTCGGACAAGGAAATTTACGTATTTTAGACAAATACATGTCCATGCCTCCTAAGCGTCATAAAAATTAGTATTTTCATGCAAATTACTACATATTTGCACTTGACGCAAACTAAACCAACGCAACTATAAGATAAGACCAAAATTTCAACAATCGGATTAAAATTACGGGCACAGTAAGTAATCAAAGCTGAAAATCTGCACAAAAACTGCACGTGTTCTAGAAACAGCAATTTCTAGATATTTTGCCTAAAACATGTTCCGACCATCAAAACACTAGTTTGGGGTAAACTTTAAAATTAAAACGTCAAAATGCGAAATTCGCACGTTTAAGGGGAGAAAAAGCCATTTAAAGTTTTGGGGAGTTGACACGTGAAAAATTGGGATTTTTCTGGCTTTCAACTACTAAACCCGCCCTTAAACTTTTGCCAAATACCACAAATTTATACTTTTTGGAAAGTTCAGACGCTGATCTATTCATTAACACCAAAATATAGCACATCACTTGAAAAATCAAGCCACAGCAATGCCGTAAAGGGAAAAAGTTTCCATAACCTGCCCCAAAAATATCAGGAGCCTTATAAAAATTAGTATTCTTATGAAAAGTACTTCAAATTTGCATTTGACGTAAACTACAAACTGACAGCTACAAAATGAGCCCAACATTTTGATAATCGAATGGAAATTGTGGCTACAGTGAACGATGAAAACCAGACGTCCGACAAGGAAATTTACGTATTTTAGACAAATACATGTCTATGCCTCCTAAGCGTCATAAAAATTTGTATTTTCATGCAAATTACTACATATTTGCACTTGACGCAAACTAAACAAACGCAACTATAAGATAAGACCAAAATATCAACAATCGGATTAAAATTACGGGCACAGTAAGCAATCAAAGCTGAAAATCTACACAAAAACTGCACGTATTCTAGAAACAGCAATTTCTAGATATTTTGCCTAAAACATGTTCCGACCATCAAAACACTAGTTTGGGGTAAACTTTTAAATTAAAACTTAAAAACGCGAGATTCGTACGTTTAAGGGGAGAAAAAGCCATTTAAAGTTTTGGGCAGTTGACACGTGAAAAATTGGGATTTTCCTGGCTTTCAACTACTAAACCCGCCCTTAAACTTTTGCCAAATACCACAAATTTATACTTTTTGGAAAATTCAGACGCTGATCTATTCATTATTATCAAAATATAGCACATCGGTTGAAAAATCAAGCCACAGCAATGCCGTAACGGGAAAAAGTTTCCATAACCTGCCCCAAAAATATCAGGAACCTTATAAAAATTTGTATTCTTATGAAAGGTACTACAAATTTGTATTTGACGTAAACTACAGACTGACAGCTACAAAATGAGACCGACATTTTGATAATCGAATGGAAATTGTGGCTACAGTGAACGATGAAAGCCAGAGGTCGGACAAGGAAATTTACGTATTTTAGACAAATACATGTCTATGCCTCCTAAGCGTCATAAAAATTAGTATTTTCATGCAAATTACTACATATTTGCACTTGACGCAAACTGAACCAACGCAACTATAAGATAAGACCAAAATTTCAACAATCGGATAAAAATTACGGGCACAGTATGTAATCAAAGCTGAAAATCTACACAAAAACTGCACGTGTTCTAGAAACAGCAATTTCTAGATATTTTGCCTAAAACATGTTCCGACCATCAAAACACTAGTTTGGGGTAAACTTTTAAATTAAAACGTAAAAACGCGAAATTCGCACGTTTAAGGGGAGAAAAAGCCATTTAAAGTTTTGGGCAGTTGACACGTGAAAAATTGGGATTTTTCTGGCTTTCAACTACTAAACCCGCCCTTAAACTTTTGCCAAATACCACAAATTTATACTTTTTGGAAAATTCAGACGCTGATCTATTCATTAACACCAAAATATAGCACATCGGTTGAAAAATCAAGCCACAGCAATGCCGTACAGGGAAAAAGTTTCCATAACCTGCCCCAAAAATATAAGGAGCCTTATAAAAATTAGTATTCTTATGAAAAGTACTTCAAATTTGTATTCGACGTAAACTACAGACTGACAGCTACAAAATGAGACCAACATTTTGATAATCGAATGGAAATTGTGGCTACAGTGAACGATGAAAGCCAGAGGTCGGACAAGGAAATTTACGTATATAGACAAATACATGTCTATGCCTCCTAAGCGTCATAAAAATTAGTATTTTCATGCAAATTACTACATATTTGCACTTGACGCAAACTTAACCAACGCAACTATAAGATAAGACCAAAATTTCAACAATCGGATAAAAATTACGGGCACAGTATGTAATCAAAGCTGAAAATCTGCACAAAAACTGCACGTGTTCTAGAAACAGCAATTTCTAGATATTTTGCCTAAAACATGTTCCGACCATCAAAACACTAGTTTGGGGTAAACTTTTAAATTTAAACGTAAAAACGCGAAATTCGCACGTTTAAGGGGAGAAAAAGCCATTTAAAGTTTTGGGGAGTTGACACGTGAAAAATTGGGATTTTTCTGGCTTTCAACTACTAAACCCGCCCTTAAACTTTTGCCAAATACCACAAATTTATACTTTTTGGAAAATTCAGACGCTGATCTATTCATTAACGCCAAAATATAGCACATCGGTTGAAAAATCAAGCCACAGCAATGCCGTACAGGGAAAAAGTTTCCATAACCTGCCCCAAAAATATAAGGAGCCTTATAAAAATTAGTATTCTTATGAAAAGTACTTCAAATTTGTATTCGACGTAAACTACAGACTGACAGCTACAAAATGAGACCAACATTTTGATAATCGAATGGAAATTGTGGCTACAGTGAACGATGAAAGCCAGAGGTCGGACAAGGAAATTTACGTATTTTAGACAAATACATGTCTATGCCTCCTAAGCGTCATAAAAATTAGTATTTTCATGCAAATTACTACATATTTGCACTTGACGCAAACTAAACCAACGCAACTATAAGATAAGACCAAAATTTCAACAATCGGATTAAAATTACGGGCACAGTAAGTAATCAAAGCTGAAAATCTGCACAAAAACTGCACGTGTTCTAGAAACAGCAATTTCTAGATATTTTGCCTAAAACATGTTCCGACCATCAAAACACTTGTTTGGGGTAAAACGTGAAATTCGCACGTTTAAGGGGAGAAAAAGCCATTTAAAGTTTTGGGGAGTTGACACGTGAAAAATTGGGATTTTTCTGGCTTTCAACTTCTAAACCCGCCCTTAAACTTTTGCCAAATACCACAAATTTATACTTTTTGGAAAGTTCAGACGCTGATCTATTCATTAACACCAAAATATAGCACATCGGTTGAAAAATCAAGCCACAGCGATGCCGTAAAGGAAAAAAGTTTCCATAACCTGCCCCAAAACTATCAGGAACCTTATAAAAATTAGTATTCTTATGCAAAGTACTTCAAATTTGTATTTGACGTAAACTACAGACTGACAGCTACAAAATGAGACCAACATTTTGATAATCGAATGGAAATTGTGGCTACAGTGAACGATGAAAGCCAGAGGTCGGACAAGGAAATTTACGTATTTTAGACAAATACATGTCTATGCCTCCTAAGCGTCATAAAAATTAGTATTTTCATGCTAATTACTACATATTTGCACTTGACGCAAACTAAACCAACGCATCTATAAGATAAGACCAAAATTTCAACAATCGGATTAAAATTACGGGCACAGTAAGCAATCAAAGCTGAAAATCTACACAAAAACTGCACGTGTTCTAGAAACATCAATTTCTAGATATATTGCTTAAAACATGTTCCGACCATCAAAACACTAGTTTGGGGTAAACTTTTAAATTAAAACGTAAAAACGCGAAATTCGCACGTTTAAGGGGAGAAAAAGCCATTTAAAGTTTTGGGCAGTTGACACGTGAAAAATTGGGATTTTTCTGGCTTTCAACTACTAAACCCGCCCTTAAACTTTTGCCAAATACCACAAATTTATACTTTTTGGAAAATTCAGACGCTGACCTATTCATTAACACCAAAATATAGCACATCACTTGAAAAATCAAGCCACAGCAATGCCGTAAAGGGAAAAAGTTTCCATAACCTGCTCCAAAAATATCAGGAACCTTATAAAAATTTGTATTCTAATGAAAAGTACTACAAATTTGTATTTGACGTAAACTACAAACTGACAGCTACAAAATGAGACCAACATTTTGACTATTGAATGGAAATTGTGGCTACAGTGAACGATGAAAGCCAGAGGTCGGACAAGGAAATTTACGTATTTTAGACAAATACATGTCTATGCCTCCTAAGCGTCATAAAAATTAGTATTTTCATGCAAATTACTACATATTTGTACTGGTTCAAACTAAACAAACGCAACTATAAGATAAGACCAAAATTTCAACAATCGGATTAAAATTACGGGCACAGTATGTAATCAAAGCTGAAAATCTGCACAAAAACTGCACGTGTTCTAGAAACAGCAATTTCTAGATATTTTGCCTAAAACATGTTCCGACCATCAAAACACTAGTTTGGGGTAAACTTTTAAATTAAAACGTAAAAACGCGAAATTCGCACGTTTAAGGGGAGAAAAAGCCATTTAAAGTTTTGGGCAGTTGACACGTGAAAAATTGGGATTTTTCTGGCTTTCAACTACTAAACCCGCCCTTAAACTTTTGCCAAATACCACAAATTTATACTTTTTGGAAAATTCAGACGCTGACCTATTCATTAACACCAAAATATAGCACATCACTTGAAAAATCAAGCCACAGCAATGCCGTAAAGGGAAAAAGTTTCCATAACCTGCCGCCAAAAATATAAGGAACCTTATAAAAATTAGTATTCTTATGAAAAGTACTACAAATTTGTATTTGACGTAAACTACAGACTGACAGCTACAAAATGAGACCGACATTTTGATAATCGAATGGAAATTGTGGCTACAGTGAACGATGAAAGCCAGAGGTCGGACAAGGAAATTTACGTATTTTAGACAAATACATGTCTATGCCTCCTAAGCGTCACTAAAAATTAGTATTTTCATGCGTATTACTACATATTTGCACTTGACGCAAACTAAACCAACGCAACTATAAGATAAGACCAAAATTTCAACAATCGGATTAAAATTACGGGCACAGTAAGTAATCAAAGCTGAAAATCTGCACAAAAACTGCACGTGTTCTAGAAACAGCAATTTCTAGATATTTTGCCTAAAACATGTTCCGACCATCAAAACACTAGTTTGGGGTAAACTTTTAAATTAAATCGTTAAAACGTGAAATTCGCACGTTTAAGGGGAGAAAAAGCCATTTAAAGTTTTGGGCAGTTGACACGTGAAAAATTGGGATTTTTCTGGCTTTCAACTTCTAAACCCGCCCTTAAACTTTTGCCAAATACCACAAATTTATACTTTTTGGAAAATTCAGACGCTGATCTATTCATTAACACCAAAATATAGCACATCGGTTGAAAAATCAAGCCACAGCAATGCCGTAAAGGAAAAACGTTTCCATAACCTGCCGCAAAAACATAAGGAACCTTATAAAAATTAGTATTCTTATGAAAAGTACTTCAAATTTGTATTTAACGTAAACTACAGACTGACAGCTACAAAATGAGACCAACATTTTGATAATCGAATGGAAATTGTGGCTACAGTGAACGATGAAAGCCAGAGGTCGGACAAGGAAATTTACGTATTTTAGACAAATACATGTCTATGCCTCCTAAGCGTCATAAAAATTTGTATTTTCATGCTAATTACTACATATTTGCACTTGACGTAAACTAAACCAACGCATCTATAAGATAAGACCAAAATTTCAACAATCGGATTAAAATTACGGGCACAGTAAGCAATCAAAGCTGAAAATCTGCACAAAAACTACACGTGTTCTAGAAACAGCAATTTCTAGATATATTGCCTAAAACATGTTCCGACCATCAAACCACTAGTTTGGGGTAAACTTATAAATTAAAACGTAAAAACGCGAAATTCGCACGTTTAAGGGGAGAAAAAGCCATTTAAAGTTTTGGGGAGTTGACACGTGAAAAATTGGGATTTTTCTGGCTTTCAACTACTAAACCCGCCCTTAAACTTTTGCCAAATACCACAAATTTATACTTTTTGGAAAATTCAGACGCTGATCTATTCATTAACACCAAAATATAGCACGTCGGTTGAAAAATCAAGCCACAGCAATGCCGTAAAGGGAAAAAGTTTCCATAACCTGCCCCAAAAATATAAGGAACCTTATAAAAATTAGTATTCTTATGAAAAGTACTACAAATTTGTATTTGACGTAAACTACAGACTGACAGCTACAAAATGAGACCAACATTTTGATAATTGAATGGAAATTGTGGCTACAGTGAACGATGAAAGCCAGACGTCCGACAAGGAAATTTACGTATTTTAGACAAATACATATCTATGCCTCCTAAGCGTCATAAAAATTTGTATTTCATGCAAATTACTACATATTTGCACTTGACGCAAACTTAACCAACGCAACTATAAGATGAGACCAAAATGTCAACAATCGGATTACAAATACGGGCACAGTAAGCAATCAAAGCTGAAAATCTGCACAAAATCTGCACGTATTCTAGAAACAGCAATTTCTAGATATTTTGCCTAAAACATGTTCCGACCATCAAAACACTAGTTTGGGTTAAACTTATAAATTGAAACGTAAAACCGCGAAATTCGCACGTTTAAGGGGAGAAAAAGCTATTTAAAGTTTTTGGCAGTTGACACGTGAAAAATTGGGATTTTTCTGGCTTTCAACTACTAAACCCGCCCTTAAACTTTTGCCAAATACCACAAATTTATACTTTTTGGAAAATTCAGACGCTGATCTATTCATTAACACCAAAATATAGCACATCGCTTGAAAAATCAAGCCACAACAATGCCGTAAAGGGAAAAAGTTTCCATAACCTGCCCCCAAAAATATATGGAACCTTATAAAAACTAGTGTTCTTATGAAAAGTACTACAAATTTGTATTTGACGTAAACTACAGACTGACAGCTACAAAATGAGACCAACATTTTGATAATCGAATGGAAATTGTGGCTACAGTGAACGATGAAAGCCAGACGTCCGACAAGGAAATTTACGTATTTTAGACAAATACATGTCTATGCCTCCTAAGCGTCATAAAAATTAGTATTTTCATGCAAATTACCACATATTTGCAGTTGACGCAAACTAAACCAACGCAACTATAAGATAAGACCAAAATATCAACAATCGGATTAAAATTACGGGCACAGTAAGCAATCAAAGCTGAAAATCTGCACAAAAACTGCACGTGTTCTAGAAACAGCAATTTCTAGATATATTGCCTAAAACATGTTCCGACCATCAAACCACTAGTTTGGGGTAAACTTTTAAATTAAAACGTAAAAACGCGAAATTCGCACGTTTAAGGGGAGAAAAAGCCATTTAAAGTTTTGGGGAGTTGACGCGTGAAAAATTGGGATTTTTCTGGCTTTCAACTACTAAACCCGCCCTTAAACTTTTGCCAAATACCACAAATTTATACTTTTTGGAAAATTCAGACGCTGATCTATTCATTAACACCAAAATATAGCACATCGGTTGAAAAATCAAGCCACAGCAATGCCGTGAAGGGAAAAAGTTTCCATAACCTGCCCCAAAAATATCAGGAACCTTATAAAAATTAGTATTCTTATGAAAAGTACTACAAATTTGTATTTGACGTAAACTACAGACTGACAGCTACAAAATGAGACCAACATTTTGATAATTGAATGGAAATTGTGGCTACAGTGAACGATGAAAGCCAGAGGTCGGACAAGGAAATTTACGTATTTTAGACAAATACATGTCTATGCCTCCTAAGCGTCATAAAAATTTGTATTTCATGCAAATTACTACATATTTGCACTTGACGCAAACTAAACCAACGCAACTATAAGATGAGACCAAAATGTCAACAATCGGATTAAAATTACGGGCACAGTAAGCAATCAAAGCTGAAAATCTGCACAAAAACTGCACGTATTCTAGAAACAGCAATTTCTAGATATTTTGCCTAAAACATGTTCCGACCATGAAAACGCTAAATTGGGGTAAACTTTTAAATTAAAACGTAAAACCGCGAAATTCGCACGTTTAAGGGGAGAAAAAGCTATTTAAAGTTTTTCGCAGTTGACACGTGAAAAATTGGGATTTTTCTGGCTTTCAACTACTAAACCCGCCCTTAAACTTTTGCCAAATACCACAAATTTATATTTTTTGGAAAATTCAGACGCTGATCTATTCATTAACACCAAAATATAGCACATCGGTTGAACCACCATGCCACAGCAATGCCGTAAAGGGAAAAAGTTTCCATAACCTGCCCCAAAAATATCAGGAACCTTATAAAAATTAATATTCTTATGAAAAGTACTTCGAATTTGTATTTGACGTAAACTACAGACTGACAGCTACAAAATGAGACCAACATTTTGATAATCGAATGGAAATTGTGGCTACAGTGAACGATGAAAGCCAGACGTCCGACAAGGAAATTTAGGTATTTTAGACAAATACATGTCTATGCCTCCTAAGCGTCATAAAAATTAGTATTTTCATGCAAATTACTACATATTTGCACTTGACGCAAACAAAACCAACGTAACTATAAGATAAGACCAAAATTTCAACAATCGGATTAAAATTGCGGGCACAGTAAGCAATCAAAGCTGAAAATCTGCACAAAAACTGCACGTGTTCTAGAAACAGCAATTTCTAGATATTTTGCCAAAAACATGTTCCGACCATCAAAACACTAGTTTGGGGTAAACTTTTAAATTAAAACGTAAAAACGCGAAATTCGCACGTTTAAGGGGAGAAAAAGCCATTTAAAGTTTTGGGGAGTTGACACGTGAAAAATTGGGATTTTTCTGGCTTTCAACTACTAAACCCGCCCTTCAACTTTTGCCAAATACCACAAATTTATACTTTTTGGAAAATTCAGACGCTGATCTATTCATTAACACCAAAATATAGCACATCGGTTGAAAAATCAAGCCACAACAATGCCGTAAAGGGAAAAAGTTTCCATAACCTGCCCCAAAAATATAAGGAACCTTATAAAAATTAGTATTCTTATGAAAAGTACTACAAATTTGTATTTGACGTAAACTACAGACTGACAGCTACAAAATGAGACCAACATTTTGATAATCGAATGGAAATTGTGGCTACATTGAACGATGAAAGCCAGACGTCCGACAAGGAAATTTCCGTATTTTAGACAAATACATGTCTATGCCTCCTAAGCGTCATAAAAATTAGTATTTTCATGCAAATTGCTACATATTTGCACTTGACGCAAACTAAACCAACGCAACTATAAGATAAGACCAAAATTTCAACAATCGGATTAAAATTACGGGCACAGTAAGCAATCAAAGTTGAAAATCTGCACAAAAACTGCACGTATTCTAGAAACAGCAATATCTAGATATTTTGCCTCAAACATGTTCCGACCATCAAAACACTAGTTTGGGGTGAACTTATAAAATAAAACGTGAAACCGCAAAATTCGCACGTTTAAGGGGAGAAAAAGCTATTTAAAGTTTTTCGCAGTTGACACGTGAAAAATTGGGATTTTTCTGGCTTTCAACTACTAAACCCGCCCTTAAACTTTTGCCAAATACCAAAAATTTATACTTTTTGGAAAATTCAGACGCTGATCTATTCATTAACACCAAAATATAGCACATCGGTTGAAAAATCAAGCCACAGCAATGCCGTAAAGGGAAAAAGTTTCCATAACCTGCCTCAAAAATATCAGGAACCTTATGAAAATTAATATTCTTATGAAAAGTACTACAAATTTGTATTTGACGTAAACTACAGACTGACAGCTACAAAATGAGACCAACATTTTGATAATCGAATGGAAATTGTGGCTACAGTGAACGATGAAAGCCAGACGTCCGACATGGAGATTTACGTATTTTAGACAAATACATGTCTATGCCTCCTAAGCGTCATAAAAATTAGTATTTTCATGCAAATTACTACATATTTGCACTTGACGCAAACAAAACCAACGTAACTATAAGATAAGACCAAAATTTCAACAATCGGATTAAAATTACGGGCACAGTAAGCAATCAAAGCTGAAAATCTTCACAAAAACTGCACGTGTTCCAGAAACAGCAATATCTAGATATTTTGCCTAAAACATGTTCCGACCATCAAAACACTAGTTTGGGGTAAACTTTTAAATTAAAACGTAAAAACGCGAAATTCGCACGGTTAAGGGAAGAAAAAGCCATATAAAGTTTTGGGGAGTTGACACGTGAAAAATTGGGATTTTTCTGGCTTTCAACTACTAAACCCGCCCTTAAACTTTTGCCAAATACCACAAATTTATACTTTTTGGAAAATTCAGACGCTGATCTATTCATTAACACCAAAATATAGCACATCGCTTGAAAAATCAAGCCACAGCAATGCCGTAAAGGGAAAAACTTTCCATAACCTGCCCCCAAAAATATAAGGAACCTTATAAAAATTAGTATTCTTATGAACAGTACTGCAGCTACAAAATGAGACCAACATTTTGATAATCGAATGGAAATTGTGGCTACAGTGAACGATGAAAGCCAGAGGTCGGACAAGGAAATTTACGTATTTTAGACAAAAAAACGTCTATGCCTCCTAAGCGTCATAAAAATTAGTATTTTCATGCAAATTACCACATATTTGCAGTTGACGCAAACTAAACCAACGCAACTATAAGATAAGACCGAAATTTCAATAATCGGATCAAAATTACGGGCACAGTAAGCAATCAAAGCTGATAATCTGCACAAAAACTGCACGTGTTCTAGAAACAGCAATTTCTAGATATTTTGCCTAAAACATGTCCCGAACATCAAAACACTAGTTTGGGGTTAACTTTTGAATTATAACGTAAAAACGCGAAATTCGCATGTTTAAGGGGAGAAAAGGCCATTTAAAGATTTGGGGGTTGACACGTGAAGAATTGGGATTTTTCTGACTTTCAACTACTAAACCCGCCCTTAAACTATTGCCAAATACCACGAATTTATACTTTTTGGAAAATTCAGACGCTGATCTATTCATTAACACCAAAATATAGCACATCGGTTGAAAAATCAAGCCACAGCCATGCCGTAAAGGGAAAAAGTTTCCATAACCTGCCCCCAAAAATATAAGGAACCTTATAAAAATTAGTATTCTTATGAAAAGTACTACAAATTTGTATTTGACGTAAACTACAGACTGGCAGCTACAAAATGAGACAAACATTTTGATAATCGAATGGAAATTGTGGCTACAGTGAACGATGAAAGCCAGAGGTCGGACAAAGAAATTTACTTATTTTGGACAAATACATGTCTATGCCCCCTAAGCGTCATAAAAATTAGTATTTTCATGCGAATTACTACATATTTGCACTTGACGCAAACTAAACCAACGCTACTATAAGATAAGACCAAAATTTCAAGAATCGGATCAAAATTACGGGCACAGTAAGCAATCAAAGCTGAAAATCTGCACAAAAACTGCACGTGTTCTAGAAACAGCAATTTCTAGATATTTTGCCTAAAACATGTTTCGACCATCAAAACACTAGTTTGGGGTAAACTTTTAAATTAAAACGTAAAAACGCGAAATTCGCACGTTTAAGGCGAGAAAAAGCCATTTAAAGTTTTCGGCAGTTGACACGTGAAAAATTGGGATTTTCTGGCGTTCAACTACTAAACCCGCCCTTAAACTTTTGCCAAATACCACAAATTTATACTTTTTGGAAAATTCAGACGCTGATCTATTCATTAATATCAAAATATAGCACGTCGGTTGAAAAATCAAGCCACATTAATGCCGTAAAGGGAAAAAGTTTCTATAAGCTGCCCCAAAAATATAAGGAACCTTTTAAAAATTAGTATTCTTATGAAAAGTACTATGAATTTGTATTTAACTTCAGCTACAGACTGACAGCTACAAAATGAGACCAACATTTTGATAGTCGAATGGAAATTGTGGCTACATTGAACGATGAAAGCCAGAGGTCGGACAAGGAAATTTACGTGTTTTAGACAAATAGATGTCTATGCCTCCTAAGTGTCATAGAAATTGATATTTTCATGCAAATTACTACATATTTACACTTGACGCAAACTAAACCAACGCAACTATAAGATAAGACCAAAATTGCAATAATCGGATTAAAATTACGGGCACAGTAAGCAATCAAAGCTGAAAATCTGCACAAAAACTGCACGTGTTCTAGAAACAGCAATTTCTAGATATTTTGCCTAAAACATGTTCCGACCATCAAAACACTAGTTTGGGGTAAACTTTTAAATTAAAACGTAAAAATGCGAAATTCGCACGTTTAAGGGGAGAAAAAGCCATTTAAAGTTTTGGGGAGTTGACACGTGAAAAATTGTGATTTTTCTGGCTTTCAACTACTAAACCCGCCCTTAAACTTTTGCCAAATACCACAAATTTATACTTTTTGGAAAATTCAGACGCTGCTCTATTCATTAACACCGCAACTGCCGAGAAAAAAGAGATACGAAGATGCTGACCACTGTTTTCTGGATGACGTGATACACGACTGGTGACTGGTGTGTTTTCGGCTGCCATTATGTGGAATTAGCAAACTTGGGAAATTCGACTTTTGGCGCGTTATATTTTTTTGTAGAATTCTCCTATGTGGGCCACCTCGATGACAGCTTACCACATCACTCTACGATGTCAAACCAAAGCCCACCTGGTTACAAGCCGTACCGCCAACATAGCGTGACCACGAATTATAACACAATATGCGTTTCCATTCTACCCAGACACTACGGTTTTGTTAGGATTTGGACGAAAGTTTCAAGAAACATATTATATGTATCATGAATATGCTTGAGAGTTAGTCCAAAGAGTAACATCAATAACCGTATTGGTTATACGACCGTTTTGCATTAGGATATTGAATAAATTTGTCTTAGTTTCACTCAACTAGGACACTTAAAGTACAGGCTATTAACTCTCAACTGAATTTATTGATGAATTGGTTAAGATGAAAGCTTACTTATAGTTGTCTAAAAAATCCTTTCGACAGGAGCATACTCTTGCCTACTCTACTTGTGAAAATGTTGCCACAAGAAGTAGCCGAGGAGAAAAACAAACATTTCTGTCAATTTTATCAAGATTCTCACGCAACTTTTCTTGAGAAATGCAACCAAATTCTTCTGAATCGATTACTTCTAAATCATATCCCCATATGGTTAGCATAAGATAAACCCCATGAAAAACTTCAACGTCGCTACTGTCAAAATCTGTCTGCTAAATAGGGTAATCGAGTATAGAAGGGGAATGCTCTAGTGAAGCAGAGCTAATGCGCGAAAAAATGGAAGTTTCTCGAAAATTACAATATTAAAAGTAATTATTTTGGGATTATTTATTGTTTCAAAGTTTTTCCTAAATTGATTAAACATTTTATTTTCTATTTAATATTTTAATTTTGAGCTGCTGAATTGAATAAAATTATGAAAAAAACAGTTTCTGCTTTTTGTGGCTGAAGACCCTATGTAGGATGATTGGAATGATGAACAGCTATGTGGTTTTTCAATTTCGTAGCAGTTGAATATGATTTGCCGCAATCTTTAAATTTATGTAGATTTTGATTGACATGCCATTTTTTTATATTTTTTCAAACTCGACGCTGCCGAAAATGATTTATTGCATATGTCACACTTATGCATGTTGGGCTTCGAATGTAAATTTATATGGTTTTTAAATTTACTGGCGCATGCGAAACACGTTCCACATAATTCAAACTTAATTAACTCAGGATTAGAATGTAGAGCTACATGATCTCTAAATATTACAGGATTTTTAAAAGATTTGCCGCCCTCTGCATTGATACCTGTCTGGATTTTTATGAAAAACTTGATGGGTTCTCAACACGCGAGAACTTTGAAATGACTTGTTGTACATCTCACATTTATATATATTGGGATTTGACTGAAAAGCTTTATGTTCCTTCAATCTACTTGCTGTGACAAATGACTTTCCACATAAATCGCACTTAAGCAAATCCGGATTAGAATGAAGCGCTATATGCACTTTAGTATACGCTGGTTTATTAAACGATTTGTTGCAGATGTCACAACGATATTTATTGGGATCCGAATGAAAAATTTTATGAGATCTGTATGACCATGCTGTTTTGAAAGTTTTTCCACATCGATCACACTTCAATAAATCTGGATTATTATGAAGAGCTACATGGTCTTCCAATACTTTAGCCCCTGTAAATGGTTTTCCGCATGCATTGCATTTATATAGGTCCGGATTAGCATGCTTTTCCGATATGTGTTTCCTTAGGCACGATGGTAACTTGTATGGCGATTACATATTTCACACTTATATACATCGGGATTCAAATGCCAAGCTTCATGAAGAGCTTTATGATATTTCAATGTCTCAGCTCTTGCAAATGACTCGCTGCATTCATTGCATTTGTAGATGTCGAGACCGGTATGGTAGCGCATGTCATGCCTCCTCAATTTATGTCGTTGGGGAAATGATTTGTTGCAAATTTCACATTTATATACATTGGGATTTGAATGTAAACCTTCATGTCGTTCAAGCTCGTGAGCAGCTGAAAATGATTTGCCACAGATGATCCATAGATATGGGTCTCGATTTGAACTAACTGATGTAGGCCTTCTACGTGTGGAAACTCTGAAATAAATTAAATATAGATTACAATGAATTGTGATATTATGTCCGAACTTGCCACAATAGAAACAGTTATTATTATTACTCACGTTCCCTTCACTGTTAGTTTTATTGTTACTTATACTCTCGGTTTGATACTGTCCACTTTTACCACATTTGAGAACTTTTGATGGTCCTTTATTTTTCACAAAGAATGCAGAAGGTGTTGCTTTCTGTGCTCCTTCGTTCTTCTCTTTTACTCGATCTTCTTCAATTAGTAGTCTTACCACTAGATTATCAAACGTTTGTTTGTCATCAGGCGCCGACTCCCAAGCCGAAATAAAATGTTTATAATCATCTGGTAAAGACATTAGCACTTTCGTGATTACAAATTTATCTAAGATTTCTTCACTGATTTGTTTCAATTGGTTTTGTAGTTCTTGCATCTTAGATAAGAAAACAGACATGTCGATACCTCTTTCGAACTTTTATTGGAAAAATCTCTGTTGTATAATGTGCACACTGGTCTCAGTTTTCTGTTCATATACACTGTGGAGTTTTCGCCACATCTCGGCAAAACTCGTACATGTAATAATATGTAACATTGCCTCTTCCGGCATTCGCGTTACCAATAACATCTGCACTTTGGCATCCTTAGATTCCTATGCAGATATCTCACTGGCCACCTCGGACTTCACTTGTTTCCCCTCCACATGGCCTCAACTGTACTGTTGTTTGGAATTTCCATATATTCCAATTTCTGGCCCCTTCTAACTTGATCACATTGACGTTATTGTTATTTCCCTCCATCATCGTTGATGTTACACAGTGCCCGAGCCTGATCACGATGCCGCAAACTGTAGTGAATTAACCGCACTTTTTCCTTCTCGCCGATTTTGCTACCGCTGTAAATAACATCAATCTACATCAAGCTGTTATATGCGCCTGGGCCCATAACCTGATGTTTGAAATAAAAAGAAAGCACTTTTGTAATGAACACACTAGTCTTTTATTTAATTCACTGATGCAATGTGTTGATTTTTAGAAGAGTGAAAGAAAATCTCATACCAAGAAAGACATTTGAACAACATATAATATTTGTATTGTTGCAAACTTAAACATTTTCAAGTAAACATTGCCATATTAATAACAATGTAATTTAATACAAACAAAACTTTCAAATGACTAGTTTATTTACGAGGTTTGTCAGAAAAGCACCGTACCGGCGATACCTCTGTGCCAGAATGCTTGGTAACCCCAAAATCTATTGGAATACTGCATTTACTTACGGGGCGTGTTGTGTATATATTTTCAGAGTGGTTTTTGGGTTTGAATTCGCCCACGGCAGAATATAAAAGCTTGCGCTACGAAATCGCTCAGAATAACTTGAAAACTGTCTCTTCGTAAACCCAAGATTGAAAATGCTGCTCAATCAAATGACACAGGTCGGACATCATCGAGGTGATTCAAAGTAATGTGACGAGTGCAATAAAGACTATTTTTAAGCCTTCTTTCTAAATTGCGTGGTAGAACCAATAAAAAGACCGGTCTGAAAAATGACCTCATATAAGACACTGGCCAGCGAGTTTGATTCGTTATCCCGACTGCTGCAGGACTGGTTCACATACTGAGCCCAAAACGCGGGCATTCGAAGAGCTTGTTAGTGGTAAAAAGGTGGGACTCAGATCATGGTAGAATGGTTGTTTGAGGGCCAGGCCGGGAGAACGACTGTGACCCCCTTTTAAGTGTCTTTAAACACAAGGCAATAGCTGATGTGATCTTTGGGCAAAAAGCCAGGGTGAAATACATTCAAAATACAATTAATTCATTAAAAATCGTAATGCTATGGTTTAAATTTATGTGTTAACTGTGTAAAAATAAAATTTTATGGTGACGTGAAAAAACAAACTACTACGACCCATGAAGTGAGCAACTCTTTGTTTCTGTACTGATTCGGTGTGACTTTTTTCTGATAGAACGGTGGAAAGGACTTCCCTTCTATGTCAGATACGAGGAGTTAAAAAAAACTAAAAAAGTAAGCAGTTGATATGCATCCCCGTCCGAACAAAAACAACATTAAAAACGCTAAAAAGTCAGAAAATAATCAAAAATAGATCAATAGTGTAAAAAGGTAGACCGAAGAACTTCCAAAAGCTCTCCATCTTTTGGTTATGTTGGCGCTAATGACCATTTATCATGTCATTTATTAAATCTTAATCTTTGCAGTGTCAATGTAAGTTCCAAACTTAACGATCAACTTCCTGTCGTTTTTTATCAGGATGTCCCTTAGGGTGTCAAATCTTTTGAACTTGTTAAAAAAGTCAAACTCATCTCTATTGGTTTTGTATTGTATTCGTCGACTTCGTTGCAGGATCTGCACGTTTCAGAATCTACGCATTTTGCCTTGAAAAGCCTCAAAATCAAAGTCAAAAGCGCTTTGTTGAATACTAACCCTTATAAATTTTAAAAGAATATAAAGAAAGTTCCAAACAATAACAATGCAAAAACTGAATGGCCCAAATGGCTCTCTAAATTTATACGTTATCATTAAACATATTTTAGCAAAAAAACTATGGCAAAATCAAATAAGTTAAGATTATTACATGTTTTATAATTCAATTGGAAAAAGGAGAAAAAACCAACCAACACTACCTAATTTGTTATAACCTAATTCGAATAAAATTCAATCAAAAACTTTTCTTATACTAAAGAATTCTATCACAATATTCCTAACCTAAGCGTTTTACCTTATCTCTAAACCTAATATAATAAACATAACATATACCTAACCTATACCTAATTTTTAACACAAATAAACAACAATACTAAATGTAGCAATAATGAGTTGAAACTCAAAAACTCAGTTACGAAAACCACAAAAACTGGAAAAAAACACGAGTAATTTAGACATTGTCATCCAGCCACCAATACCTAGATTGCCCCATCTCAGCTCGATCAGCTTCGGAGGATATTTTATCTTCTTATCGGTGGCCCGTCGATATATGTGATATATGACTGGGACGCAATCAGAATCAAAAACATATCCATTCATGTCCAAATACACGAATTCTTCTGGAGGAACGAAGCCAGTAGCGAGTATAGTACAGATACTGATCGAGATGAACACCGAGGTATCGAACACAGGATTTATGTGGAACTCGTTCTAAACTACCCTCACCAGTCATGATGTGGAATCTTTCCAATTACGTTTCAGGTCTTGATTGATTTAATTCGTCAATTGTCAGTGTACAGCTGTACATCATTGAACATTTTTTGGAGATTGATTTAGACTATTGTAGCTTTTTGGTCTGCCGGATAGATGATCAGATCATCAGCAAACACTACCAATGATCACGTTGGCGAGACGTTAAAACCAAAGCCGTTCAATAGCTTGCGAATGAAGATTGAGGACAGCAGAGGCGCAGTAACTGTTCCTGCTGTAGACCATTCAAGACCTTGAATTCGCGCATTGTTGTCAGATTTCCGTCAGTTGCAACAAACAATTTCCCGTATAACATATTGCACATCATGGTGACAAGGTGTCTGGGGAAATTGTCCTGAAGGAGTTAAAAACTAGTCCATCTGACCACACCGTATCGAAGGCTTTCTCCATATCAATGAGACACGCTCCAACACATTCTCCAACACATTCTCTGTAGTTTTTGTCTGAGGTTACTTTCGTTATTGCATGTGTGGTCAAATGCCTGGCGCAAAAACCAAATTGACAATCCAGCATCAACTCATATTCCTCAACGTGGGCGTTTCATGCTCTGTTGAGTATCACTTCAAATACCTTGCTGATGTTAACCAGCAAGCTGATTGGCGATAGCTTTTAGGGCATGATAATTTTTTTCCTTTCTTCAAGATCGGAAATACCTTAGCCTTTTTCCTCTCATTTGGAGAATATGAATTGCTCAACATGTTGTTGAACAATATGCAATAATTCCTAATAGCAACTTCAGGCAAATGTCGGAGAACTACATTTGGAATACCATCAGTACCACATGATTTCTTGTTGCTTATCCTGCGAAATATGAAACACAAGTCTTCATAGCTGACAAAATAATCGATAAGATTCAAGCTCGGTATGAGGTCAGACATTAAAGTTTCATTGAAATGAAGAATTGATTGGCCGTTCAGGCTTGATTTGCACTCGGAAACTTTTGCTTCAACGACCTCTGAAAATATTTCATTCCCTCTTTCAGGGTTTGGTAGATGAACCAGTTCAAAATGTGTTCCAATCAGGGCAAGTTTATGCAACCCCTCACAAATAATCCTGTTTCCATTTCTATCCGGAGTCGTACTATCAATTTCGATACCAGCCCTATTGAAAAGATTTATCTCATCACTAGTGACTTCAAGATTCGATACCTTCACTCGAGACTTCTTACGGAATATGCTATTCACTTTTGCGAAAACGCCATCTGGGTCCTGTAGGCTAATACCCCTCAGTTTTTCCGCCCATTGATTGCTGACCTCACTCCTGAAGTATGAACGGATTAAGTTCCGGACATTCTTCAGGTGTAATTTCAATATAGCCAACGAAGGATGGTGGTAGTCCAAAAATCGTCGATAAATATTGTTGACGCAAGTTAAGGTGCTTATTAGTTAATTACTTAAAAAAACGGAAGTTCAAGAATTAAGAAGACAACTGCTTCATTTAGCAGTTCACATACAACTGACTGAATTTACATTTTTAAGTTTTAAAGCCAAAAGTACAAAATGTGCAATTTTACAATTTTATGAAATATAGTACTTCGCCGGATGTCGTGTGGATTCATGTTCGTCTGCATTCTTGTTTTTTGACCTTGCCACGTGCCGAGTTTGTACCTGGCCACGTGAGAGGTGTAACACGTTGGTTGGGTTGAATAGTCAGGTGGATGTACCTCGCGTGTGAGAAGAAGGCTTTTCAATCTTTCCAGCCTTACGATGATTGATGCTTCATATCCTTCCATATTGTTTCGATGTTTAATCTTGGGAAGTACTTTCTCCATCGTTTCCAACGTCAGCTTCTCTAACTTCGACAAATAGAGATCTATTTCATCGTTAGTTAGATTCCTGTCATTAGAAACCATTGAGCAAGAGTTGCCATCATCAGAAGGGGGACATTGATTCTGGTACTCCCGATTAAATTTCTTTTGAAACTTTCCCCAGTCTGTTTTTTTCAAATTCAACCGATGATGTTCATGTTGAACTGGAATGAGGAAGAAATCATCCCTTTGATTATTGGTTTCCATTACAATAGCGTTATGGTCGCTATCGTAAGGAAGCACCTGCAGTTTCCGTTAAGGACTATTAAAGCTGATTCAAGTCTTGCGTCTACAATGCAGAGGTCCAAACATGAATTTGTGCTAGGGTATGTTGGGAACTCTGACCCATATAGATTGCTCCTGTATTCAATTTGGTTCTCTGTTATCTACGATTTCAGCGATACACCTCTTGCATTAGTGGTGGCGTGCAGCCATGATGTATTCTTGGCGTTCAGGTCACCAGCAAGAATATAATAACTATGCAGCCTGTTCAATTCGAGTATTTCAATCAAGGAATTGAGCTCCTTCTTGAGCTTGAAAACAGTTCCAACAGTTGCATAGGCACAGATAACGAAGAGGTTATCCTCACCTGGCCGTGAAATTTTGATAACGGACACTTCAAGAGATTCAAAGCTTTTTAATTGACCTTTTTCAATATTTTGGAGACAATAGGGTCTTCGAACTAATATCCCGGTTCCACCTCCCCCATCACCTATTACCCTATCGTTTCTTACAAATTCAAAATCCTTGAATGTCATGGAGTGCCATGAATTGAGGTGGGTTTCGGTGAGAAGCATGATGTCAGGCTTTCGCTTAGCAATGAATTCAAGGAGATAATCACGCCGATGTATAGTAGCAATGGAGTTGACGTTGATCGAGATGAGACAAATCCTTTCCATGGAAATGTGACTGGATGGCAAATTATTTTGAGGTATTTCAAACCCCTAAACGATGAAAAACAGGATTAATTTTCGTATTTTGTTTATCAATCCTTCCCGGCAAAGAATTTAGCTGCTGTTAAATCTTAAGAAGCAGCTCATTATTGCCACTTACATTATTTACATTATTTACCGCATTTTCTGCTGGTCCTCTAGCGGTGAGTGCAAATGATACTTCGAGCTTGACTAAGTTCAAAGCTGCGGTGTAGTTGTGTTTGCTTTGAGACAAATTTCACTCTCGCATCTTGATATCGGGAGCATCCTCGATATGATGCTGGGTGACCAAAAACACCGCAGTTAACACAGTATAATTTCTCTTTGGCTGCGTCTGAGCCAATTTGCACTCACCGGGAGTATGCACGTCCTTGCATTGAACGCATCGGTAATGCATGGCGCAGTTAGCAGCCGAATGCCCAAATTGTTGACAGCGATAACACTGGTTGATTTCTCTTTTTCGGAGGCATTCCCACCTCACCGTTCGGAAGTTCAAGTATCTGATTTGTTAAAGAGCACTTGGACTGCTCTGATTTGGTATCTGCACTAAATAAAGTGGAATTTTTTTTTCTACCGTCAACCTTCTTATCGTGAACGTTTTAACGGAGGCAAACCCAATTTCCGGTGCTGCTTCCTTGAGCACCTGAAGAAGCTCGACGGTATCTTCTCCGCAGTCCAAGCCCTTCAGCAAAAAGGTCTGGTTCTTTTCACTTTTCGGGGTATATGTGAAGTGTGGAACCTCCCCAGAATTTAGAGCATTTTTTGCTGATTTGAAATAACCTAGTATATGTCAACTTTTCGGCATTGATTCTTTTAATTTCGAAATCCGTTAATTTATTTTCGGCTGCCAATAGCCGCACCATGTCCTTTCCGCTTTGACCGAACACATTAATTGGCGGAACTTTCTCTGTATTCTTGAGGAGGACCAGCAGAACTGCGGGCTGGTTTCTTCTCCTTGTTTTTATTTTTTAAATAAAGGATAAAATTATCATTATCTTGACTAACATTACCTTTAATATTTTCATCAGCCTCCATTTCTTGTTGGGGTCCGGCCAGCGCTGCATAGTAGTTCTGGCTTTCGTTAGCGCCTCCAACACTTAGTACTTCTTCTGGTGTGACTTGTTTGACAGCTTTCTTCTGCTTAGTTTCCATATTTTTTGTCGTACCGGTTCTGCATCTTGAACATCTTCGTACGTTTTCAGTTGTAGTTTCAATTCTTGAATTTCAGCTTGAAGTCGACTCACATCTTGCTTATCTTCGACTACTTGAGTCTTACGCCTACCATTGGTGGAGTCCTGGGTACTCATGTGTCTTCGTTTATTGACGCTTGCCGACTATTTTGCATTGTTATTCTCCCCGGGGCCCCCCAACGAAGGGAAGCCGTAGGGCTCCTCCATACAACAGTCCGGAGTTAGTCTTCGGTTTTTTTGCTTTTGACGATTTATTGATTCCGAGGGTCGATGCCTTCGACGATAAATGCTTTTCCAATAAAATCAAAAATTGATTTGACTGGCTCGTAAAAAATTCAATTTTTTGAAACTAACTTTTGTGAAAAAATAATTAATTTTTGAAATTAATGACAGGAGCGATTAAAAACACGTCTACACGCAAAGAGTTCTAGGCGTAGAATCCTTGAAAAGCCTCAAGTTGTTATATCATTTGTTGACCAGAATTCTATTTGTTGATTTAATGGCAGGACTGCTGATCTCCAGGGTGTGGAACCATGGTTTTTCGCCTCTCAAGTGGTGGGCTCTTTTCCAAATACACTCAGTAAGTCCACGACCTTTCTCTAAGCAGCGGCTTCTCCAATCACTTTTAATGCTTGAGGCGATAATACCCATAATATAATCCTGCTCCAAGTGGGTGTGTTCCAATGGGACTCTCTTAGCCCTTTCTTTAGTGTGAAAATCAGCTACCGCAATCGCCTCTATCCCTTTATGCTCAGGGATCCATAGAAGGTTAAATTTTATATTCGGTTATGTATCAGTAACCTACCAGATGCCATATATTACTTTCTTGCGGTTGATGTTATTCCCGACGTTTTGTAGAGCGATCCTGGAATCTGTGAACAAGTTCAACACGGTGGTTGAAGTTACAGCAGGTTCCTTTAGGGCGGCCAAAATAGCGTGCAGTTTGGCTTTGAGTGCAGAAACGCGCTCATTTAGACTGAAAGTAGAGAACATGTTTTTTGTGAGGTTAATATAGGCACCACCAACACCGGCGATATTTTTTGCTCCGTCGGCAATCAAAACCTACTGAGCTTTGTTGCTTAGCTGCTCCATGTAGCAGATTATTCAGTCGTTTAAAGCATTTTGCGTATTGCAAATTGGATTCCCAAACTCCAGAAATTCCTTAAAATTTTCAGTCTACTGACCGCGACAGTGGGAATAATTTCGTCGAAGGAGGCCTTAAATTTCTGATGGACATGAGTGAAACTGAAGGCAGTGTTTTTTACTTCCGCTAACTCGGTTTCCGAGTAATTATTGAAGAGGGCTTTGCTTAACTCTCTCACTGTGAGCAACTCGGCTCTATCCTAGGTCATGAGCTCTTCGACAATTTCAAATGTTTGTACATTGGCGGTACTACGTGAGAGGCCAAGGCAGAGTTTTAGTACATTAGCTTTGACGGCATCAATTTTTCCGAAAAAACAATTTGGAGCATTTCCAAAGGTAGTAATTCCATATTCAAGTTTAGGTCTGGTTAAGGCTTTGTATAGATTTAGGGTGTTATTTGGTTTGAAGTTGTTCATTGGTCTGCACAACATGCGGATCAGATTTTGTTGGATCTATTTACTGATGATTTCATCACTCCATTCTTTGAAAGATCCTGTCTTATTTATTCTTCAACCAAGGTGAAAAATGCTGTTTTACCATACGATCTGACCTCCGTTTATGCTGAGAGTGTGTTGTGGATGTTTATGCCTGAAAAAAATTATCACTTCTGCTTTGACTAGGCTTGCTTTCAAGCCTAGTGAGTCACAAGTTCTGCTGAAGTCATTTAGTTTAGCTTGCAAGGTGTCCACGGTGTCCGGGAGCTTTCTTCCTTCTACAAGCATGAGGAAGTCGTCGGCGTATTGTAGGACCGTGGTTCTTTCATTACCAAGCTGATGTGGAACGGTGGTGTCCAGGTTAACAAGAGTGGACTTAAGACATCTCCTTTAATTGTTTGTGCCAGTTTGTGTATAGAGTGTTAATGCCGATGTTAACGAGCGTCTGTTTTGACAGGCTGAGAACTACATATTCATAAGGGTTGGCAATATCGAGGAAGACTGCTATTTTGAAATCTAAGATCCACGACTGCTTCAGGATGTCAAAAGACCGATGCAAGCATATTATTTATTCAAATTTGACGAATGCCACGACCCGGACGGCAATAAATAATAGACAGCTGGAGATAAAAAGGCAGGTTGAATACTTTTTGGATAGACCTAGTATGTGCAAAATAATTTATTTGATATGAATTAACGGTGCATGGATGAATATCAAATTCAAACATTGGCAGACTTGATCCAGAAGCAAACACGTTTTCATTCAACAACAAAGATGGAGCAGGCAGGAGCAGGAGCATATCGAAAACACGGTCCATATTTTCAATGCGAGCGTGTTTGTGATGAGGCCCAACGCAGGGCCAGAATATAGCTCGACTTAGATTCAAAGTGTTCAGGATCCATGAGATTAAGTGAGTTGATAGTGATAAATACTAGGGCGAATCAAATATGGTCGAGATAAATGCTCTGACACGTTTAGTTAGTATCGAAAAAATTTACGAAGATTTACAGTTATTCTAGGTACTTTCCCTTACAAGTTACAAGTTTTGTCCACCCTTCCGGAAGCTTTTTGATGCCGGTATCGAAGAATTCCTTGGGCAATGAACTCCTCTACCTCGTCGTCGGTGTTGAATCTTTGACCTCCGAGGGCTTCTTTCAGTGGTCCAAATATGTAGTAGTTTGAAGGTTGATAAATCCGGACTGTAGGGGGCGGGGGTAATACAATACCTCCCAATCTAATTCCGATATTGTATTGAGCGTAAGAGTGTGCGTTATCCTGGAGAAGAAACTGGAATGCTCCTCCCTTTCGAGCGTGACTTTGCGATATTAAAGGTGTTCGTGGATGATAGTTTCTACACTACCAATACTGATGCCGAGTTCAGCCGAAATGTCTCGAACATTCATCCTACGATCCGCCAAAATGAGTTGTTCTACACGGCAAATGTTGTCTAGTGTGATGCTGGTTCGAGGTCGACGATCATGTGCCTCATTTTCGACGGTTTCGCGACCATCCTTGAATGCTTTGGCCCATTTAAACACAGCAGCCCTACTCAAGCACTCATTACCGAACTGATTTCACAAACGCAAGAAAACTTTCGTGTTTGAAATGCCTTCCCGTAATAAAAATCGAACGACAATATGTTGCGCAACGGCGGTCGGCACTTGACGTTCACACATGGTCGTAGCATGCGCGTGAAACATGCACTCCCGATAAAAAGTATGCCACACTGTTTGTAAGGGACGCAACTATCACATACTCAAGCCATGACCTTCAAAACATACATTCGCGCCATCAACAGCATTTGTCTCCACCATAAGTTAACCACCCTCATACGTGTTATAACTTAAACGATACTATGATAGTTTTTGCATAATGCTTAAGACTAACATTCCATTCTAAAGAAACAACCAATGTTAAAATCATCGGGGAACGAGTGGAGGATATAGCCTCCACGATGAAATAAATTACAACGGCCAGCGCCTGATCTAGTCATACATTCGACTTGCTTCTCATATCAACGCATATATATAGTAAAACGACCTGAATATCACCGGATGGCAACACTCAAAACCAGATCGACCATGTTCTGATCCACCACCGTTGGGCTTCGAGCAAACTTAGCATCCGTATATACCGAGGAGCCAATTGTAACTCAGATCATTACTCGATCAAATTAACTTATCGATGTCGTATGTCAACGGTGTATTCGGCGACGATCAGTTCTCTACAAAAATTCGACATCGAAAGGCTCCAAACAGCGTCTGTGGCCAAAAATTTCACGGAGACCCTCGACAACTAGCTGACTCCCATCTTATCAGACACATCGTTAAAGGCAAGCAACGAGCACTGGATGGAAGTGAAAGTGGCTATTAAGACCATGGCAGAACAGCCGATCGAGTCCGGCACAAGAGAAATGATTGGTTCAATGAAGAGTGCCAGAATGCGTTAGACAAAAAGAATCAGGTGTACAAACAAAATACAAGTTGGAAAACCAGGACGAAACGAGAACATTATGAAAATCTCAGAGGAGCAACGAATGAGATAATGAGAATTAAGAATAGAAAATACTATGACGACTAATTGAGAAGTATCGATGTAAGTCTAGTCAGCAACAACAAAAGACAAGCGTACAAAGTAGTGAAAAGCCTGAAATGAGGTTATCAGCCCAAAACCACGGTTTGCCGTGATGATATCGGCAATATTATCACTGATGAAAACAGGATTAAGGAAAGATGGGCATCACATTTCAAGAACCTCCTTAATTCTCCGCCCAGCTCCACAACATCGGAGCTTACAGATGTTTCCGGAGAGCTCCCATGGCCCCACCAACTCTGGATGAATTTTGTTCTACTATCAAAGCCTAAAAGATAAATAAAGCGTCGGGCATCGACGAGATTCCAGTAGAGCTCATTAAATATGATGGCAGCAGAGTTCAGAAAGCTATTTACAAAGCCATCCAGTACATTTGGCAACGAGAGCATTTGCCGAAAGCTTGGAGCCAATCAATGATATTCCCTATCCACGAAAAAGGTGACAAGCTATAGTGCGAAAACTGTAGAGACATATCACTACTTTGTACGGCATTTAAAATATTTTCAAAGAACTTTCAAAATAAATTCAAATCATACCCCAAAGGTATTAAAGGGGAGTATCAAGATGGTTTTAGAGCAGGTAGATCGACAATAGACCAGCAGGCACTTGAGAAATGCTGGAAGTTTAATATAGATGTACATCAAATTTTCGTTAACTTTAAGCAAGCATACGACAGTATTGATCGTAACGTACTGTGTCAGAAATGCTTTGCTTTGGTATCCCAGCCAAATTAGTCCGTCATACCAAAATAACAATGACGTCTACCTCCCAAGTCTGCATCAATAAACAACTCACCGATGCCTTTGACACAAATATCGGACTAAGGCAGGGAGATGGGCTGACCCCATTGCAATTCAATTTGGCTACGTCTAAGAAAGCTACCAGTTGATACACGAGGTACATTATTATATAAGTCGAGCCAAGTAGTAGCCTATGCAGAAAACATCAACATTTCTCCATGGTCATTAACAACTACCAAAGAGCTCTTCATGAAACTCGACAGAGAAGCGAAACCTAGTAAGGCTACAAATCAATGAGAATAAAACAAAGCTCATGACGCAGTGCAGCCGAGGAAAATACCTTAAATACAAAAAATATCACACTTGGCGAATACAGTATCAAAAATGTAAGCAAATTTGTATATTTAGGGGCCAAAATAATGAGAACCAGCAATGAAAGAAAAGAAATGCCTCGAAGAATACAGCTCGCAAATTAAATATTTTATTCAGCTTCAACGATCTTTCAGATACACAGGAAAACAAAGCTCCAAGTACACAAATCTGTGATAAGACCTGTGTTATGACAGCATCCGCAAACATATTGAAAACCTTTGAAAGACGGGTCCAATTGCAAATTCAATGCAACCATGAGCTGTATGAAATTTTTACTGCAATGGGCTGCCCATGTAAATTATATGGACGAACAACGGACGGAAGGCCGGAGACTAGTGGGGAAATTGGAGGACGCGGTCAATGGACCGAGATAATTGGAGGCGCTATATGCAGGAAGCGAAGACCCGAGAGAGACTGTAGTACTAAACCCCATTGGGGATGTGTGAAAGGTGATCCTAAAATATATTTATGTAAACATCGTGGTCGCGCGACGCATTGATATACGTAGCAGATAACCACAGTTGAAAAATGTGTTCCCGAGCGTCGAAAACTTACAGATTCGACAGAAGCCTATTCTCACAAATCCACACAGGACTACGGACATGCAACGTATTAATAATTTGAAAATGTTAGCAGAAACGCTAGGATGACTCATAAGGACACGGATGTTGATTTAATCAACACAGTCGCCTAAGGTATCTCTCAGTTACAAAATAATATTGATAACATGGAGCGATACTATGTACCAACTTCCGATCTCTCAGAGCGATACACGACAGAGATCTGTCATCTTTACACAATTGGTGATCAGCTGACAAGTGTTGGATGACAGATCTCTGCCACTGAGCCGCCACTTGACGTCGGCCGTGTGATGAATTGACGTATTTTGAGTGAAGATTCAGACCGTCACTTTCTATCCAACCACCTGAGAGTGAAGTGCGTTTCGCGAGTGATTGTTTTGACAGTTAACCTACAAAAACATGAATTCTTGGTTAAAATCAAATTTTCATCTTTTTCAATTTAAATTTCTACCAACATAACGTTGACAAATCCCCAATAATAATTTGCTTAAAGTAGAGGATAGTGCTTTACAAAATAAAATAAGTGTAAGTTCCTTAAAGTTTTTCGAGAGGTTTTTCGAATTTTTGCTAAAATAATGTTATGATAGAAGACTCACTGAAGGTACCGCCCGACTTTGGGGAAAAGAAGGACGCTGTATTAAGAAAAAAAATAGACAAAATCGATTCGAAAAGGAACATTAAGGGTGACAGCACATGTAAAGTTTATAACCTCAATCAAAATGTTAACTGTGAATTCAATGAACCAATGGATATGCTTGATAAGGAAAAAACATGTGAATTTACTAACGGTAAAACATCAAGCACGCTAAAAAACAATGAAAAAACAAAATTAATAGAAACAATCGAAAAATGTCCACACCAAAGAAGGACATTGAAAACTTTATGTCGGACACCTTGAATAAGACGCTCAAACACAAAAAAACTATAACCCTGATTCTAAAGGACCATATGGCTGCGATAAGGGATAGCAAAAATCCAAACACGGAACAAACACCAACAAATACGATAAAAACGACAATAGGAAAAAATTCTTTGTGCTAATGGATCTATCAAAAGAAAAACAAACGAAAAAGTAAGTCTTATTCCAATGTCCTTCTATTCCATGAACAAAAACATGAACATAAAAATATAAAGGACGTCAAACAGATTGGTTACAGCAGAATTAAATTGACCTTCAACAGACATAAGAAAGCAAATAATGTGGTAATGAGAGATAAAATTAAGAATTTTGGAGTAAGAGCATTCATTCCACACAACTTTATAATGAGACACGGAATACTAAAAGGAGTACTACTAAATATCACAGAGGATGAAATAGCCAAAACCGGCATTCCTAGCAGCTCCTACGGCATTCAAAAGAAAAATATAAAAATAATAAACGTTCACAGGATCAAAAGAAGATATCCCAGAAAATAAAGAAAAGTGCATTCCTACACAAACAGTTAAAATATCTTTCTCGGGAGATGAACTTCCAGGCGAAATCAAATTAGAATATCTGAACATCCCAGTTCGATTTTATTATCTTAGACCCAAACCATGTTTAAAGTGTCTCAGACTAGGGTACACTCAGTATTTCTGTAGAGAGTTCCAAGGAGAAAACAAAAGATGCCCTAAGTGCGGGGATAAAGAATGTCTTGAAAAAGAGTGCAAAAACATGAAACGCTTCTTATGCGGAGAGCTAAATCACAGCGCTGTGGACAAAACCTGCTCTAGATGGATCAATTACGATATGGAGGTAAAAGTCTGTTCCATTAGAAACGTAACCCTTAAAGAAGCCAGAAATATTCTACATAATTCGAACTGTTGAAAAACAATGAGTTCTAAATCTAAAGTTATGAATAACAGAAACTTAAACAATGCAATAAATACACTAATGCTTAACAAACCTTGCGCAAAAACTACAAAAATACAACATACAAGATCAATTAATCAGAAACCAAACTTTCCAATGAGTAGTCATCTACTACCACAGACAAAGAACACGCTAATGGAAAAAACACATTAGCAGAAAATATCTTCAAATCTACAAATCATGTTACACCAATAGAAAAACTAATAAATCTATTAAATAAAAACTGTAAAAACTAAAGAAACGCAAAGTACATACAAATAGACTCCAATTTAATCAAAGAAGCAATGCATACACTAACAAACCACTGTCAAAAAACACATTATACTAACAACTTACAACACACAGACTGGATGACCAATAATAACACATAAAAATATGAAAGAATATAAAAATATCAAATTTCTCCAATACAACATTCAAAGTATTTCTAAAAATAAAGATACTTTAGAATACATACAATATTGAACAAAAACAAAAGAGACATTGCACTTCTACAAGAAACACTTCTATCAAAAAAATCGCCTAACTTAAGAATTAAAAATCACCAACTCATCAACAAACAAGTTGGATAAACAGACCTACGCTCATGTCAGAAGTGTTTTGTATTCAATTTACAAAATGCAGTCACCAGATCGAGTAAAATGAAGAAACATGTCAAAGACGATTTTATTGGAGAAAATATGAAATTCGAAGATCAGACTATTATTAACAAAGTTGAACGAATTTCGACTTCTGAGGTTTTTGTTATTGTTATACTCATAAATATCTCCCTTGATAATTATTTCAGATATCCATTTGCGAGGGAGGAAACACATTTTTCATGTATTTTCCCCCTGTGCCCCCACTGATGCAAAAACTGACAGTTTAAGAACTTTTTGAAAAGCTCGCATGAAAATTTTCATTTCATACTCATATCCGCTACGTTTGATGAATTTTTATTTTCAGGGGCCACTCTCCTGTACTGTTATCATCGATTAATGGCCAATTTTTTCGAATCCCAGAATGGTTACAATGCCCTTTTGCTAGGAGCTCTCTCCCGCCTCCTTGACTTGTTTCGCTTATGAGTATTAATTCTAGGTACTCATCCTCAGTCATTCATTAAATTGAATCAAGTGTTCAAAGCATGCACCTTAAACGTTGAAGTTGGGAAAAAATAGCTCAAAATTATTCAATCTTCGCATTTAAAACAGCCACTATTTTATTTTACGATTACTGATACCACTAGCTGAACCGATTCTCAAAGATATTGATGACACCTATCATTCCTGAAATTTTCATGCAAATCCTAGCAAAACTGTGGTGTCTGAGTTGGTAAAAAGCGCATGTTGTTCCATAGCCATACAGGTATGTTGCCATAGTAATAAATGCAGAGCATATTGTTCCATAGTAATACAGGAAAATTCAAACCGCTATAACTTCGCTAAACATCTTATCAATAGTCATCTGTGTACTGAATTTCATTGAATTTAAGGGTACCGTTAAGATTTTATTCAAGAAAACATAAAATCGATAAATCATACTATTACTAACAAAGTTGAGTGAATTGCGACTTCTAACGTGTTGTTGTACTCATCAAGACCTACATTCTTAATTTTTTTCAGATTTTTCGGATCACAGGTGTCCAATCGCGAGGGGAGGGGACACAAATTTTTCGTGTATTTCCCTTCGGAGCGAACTTTGCCAAACAAAGACCTGTTTTGAAAAGTTCTCATCAAGACCTTTCATTTGATTCCCATATCGGCCACCTTCAATGAAATTTTTATTTCGGGGGGTCACTCCCCTATATGGGGAGACCCCTTAAATACCTTATAAAATTTTTTTTGTAGTTGAACTTTGAAGGGAACACCACTTTACACCTACATACAAAATTTGATGTTTCCAGCTTAAGTAGTTTCCGAGAAAAACTGCTGTGACACACGGACGGACGGACGGACGGACAGACAGACGGACATACGAACAGACAGGACGCGATTTTAGAAGGGTTTTGTAAAATTATTTTACAAAACCCTAAAAAAGATCAGACAAAGAAGGAGGGAGAATCTCCATAGTAATTAATAAGATAAAATTTAAAGAAATCCCTCTAGATAACGAAGAAATTGAAGCAATAATGATAGCTACTACAAACCTAAGACCAAACATTAACATTTGCGCTTGCTATTTCCCCCCTGACCTAAGCAGCACAACTTTCAAAGAGCAAATCCATCAAATTACTAAAACAATAAACAACAAAAGCCTGTTCATAATTGGAGGAGATTTCAATGCAAGGCATCAAGACTAGGGTGACCAAAAAAACAACACTAAGGGAAAAATTCTAAAATCCATAATAACCAAAAACAAAATAGCAACTCTTAACACAGGCACGTTCACCTTTTTCAGAAAAACCAGCCAACAAAACACACAAATGGCAACCCCAGATATTACCCTAACAAACAACCTAAACTACTGGAATCAATGGACTACAAAAAATTATAAGATAGGTAAGAGCGATCACGTCCCCATCGAATTTATACTGCAAGTCGATGATTGGAATAAAAATAAAGGACGAATACCAAACAGAAACAAGATCATTGAGGACATCAATATAATCAACTTCACCACCAACCTTGCAGAAAACATGAAAATGATCAACGACTTAATCAAAAACAACCAGGTCAACACTAGAAACTTCAAACATAGCCCGAAACCATGGTGGTCAAAGGAAATCAACATCATATGGAAGAAATAAACCAAAGCTTGGACGAACTTCCGGAAACTAAAAAGTGATGAAAATGAAGCAAAATGCCCGGAATGCCAAAGCAAATGGAAAGAAAGTGTAGCAAAGGCAAAAAGATAGCTCTGGGACGAAAAAAATTAAAGACATCAACCAGTTTTGGAACACATTCAAAAACAATAACAACAACTGCGAGATCACAATGGAACCCCGAAAATAATAACATCTTTTTCAAAACAATACAAAATAAGCATCAACCGTTAAATCCTCTCTGGACCCCTACCCTCCCCAATAATATAGAACAAGCCGAACCCTTCAAAATACATGAACTTCTCACAACACTAGAGAAACGTAAAAAAAGATCATTACCGGGCTTAGATGCTATTGATTATAATATTATTAACTCCCTAAATCACTACAATAAAATAGCTCTACTAAACTCTATAAACGAAAGCTTCAAAAATAACAATATACATTACGAACTAAGAGATATCAAAATAGTACCCATCCCCAAGAAAAACAAACCACTCCATAAAATAGAAAGCTACAGACCAATATCACTAATAAGTATCCCTCTAAAAATAATAAACTGCCTATCTAAAACAGAATTTCTCATGGCATCTAGCACGAAAACTTTCTGAGTGACTTCTGTTTTACTTCCAGAAAAGGAAGGTCGGCAAATTCATGTATCAACACTGTAATACACCTTCTTAATAAAAACAATAAAGCTAAAAACATTACGATCATCAACTGTGATGTTGCTAGTGCGTACGAGAGAGTCAATATCCCGGAACTGGTCAACATTATGTCTAACTTCAACATCAAGAAGGAATACATCGCTTGGATCTTAAACTTCCTGATGTACAGGAAATTACAGCTAGGTAAGGGTTCGACCGAAATAAATAACGGACTTCCGCAAGGGGGCGTATTGAGCCCACTCCTTTTCAACCTCTACACATCTAGCCTTCATAAAACCACAGACAGTCAAACTACACTCATTCAATTCGCTGATGACTTTTTAATAATAAGTAAAGGAAAAAACAGACTAAACAACCTCAATAATCTACAGCTAAAATTCAGTAACTTTACAAACTTATGTAATAGGCCAAACCTTCCCCTGACCTTGGAAAAATTGCAAGCCATAGAATTTTATACTATTAAAACTCACTTCAACAAAATAAAATAAAATATGGTAGCAGTCAACCAGAATGGGTCAAAAATTTCACATTCGTAGGCAGAAACTTTAACAACCAAAATCACTTCAAGGAATTCTACGATAAATCCCTAAGCAAAGCAAACAAAAGAATCAATATAGCCTTCAAAATCAGCTCCCCCAAACATGGTCTTCCCCCGCAAAAAGGCATTAAACGCTTCCAAATCACTAATAAGACCGGTAATAGAAACTAACATTATTCACGCTTCCAAATACTTTCTAAACAAGATAGACATTCTTAAAGCCAAAGCCATAAAACGATGCCTAAGGGTCCCAATAACTGCACCAAATATACTAGCGCTTGCCCTAGTCAAAGAATTACCAGAAAGACTAAAAGCTGAACAACTCCTTGCCAAAGAAATTGGAAAAAAAACTTATACCGTCAAAACTTCAGAGAAATTATCACGGAAAATCAATAAAAAATTCCAATTATACCACAATATACAGAAAATGAGCCAACTTGTACAGCAACACCTGTTTTGGTTCAGCGCTTCCAAATCCGCATAACATAAAATTTCAATCTGACAATTTCATGAACAACATCCCTAAATATTTCAAAACAATAAATTATGATAACTTCAGTAACTCGGTTGAGGTAGTTTTACAGAACCTTTCTGCTAACAAAGCAAACATAGTCTTCACGGACACGGCAAAATAGCCATTCACTGCTACAACTCTAAAAAGATAATAAAATACTGCATAAATACAAACTCCACAGTTGTCAATGCCGAATTAAAAGCTATACATGAAGCTATAAATTACGCGGAATCTAATCCCAAAAATACCCTAGCCATTTTCAATGGCTCCAAATACACAATAAACGATATCACAAACAACATAAATAACAAATTAATTACCGAAAAAATCAGAAAACCCCTTAACAACAAATCTAACTCCCTACTACTTTTATACTGGATACCCAAATCGGAATAATTGCACAAGTTCAAATTAGTTGACAAAGCAGCTAAACTGACGATAACGGAACGTTCAGAGGTCGACTCATTTCTATAATGGGATGACTCAATGCCTACCTACTCAGGCCGTTGCCATCTTACTCAGGCCCATAAGGAAATCAATTAACGTGCCTGACGTCACATCCCGTACCGGAAACAGTAGCTCTAAATTTCATCAGTAGCTCTAAATTTCGATAAACAGCTACTTTTGAGATTGTCAAATATGACATTTCTCAGATGAAATTTAGCGGAAATGATACAAACGGCATCGAAATACATATGTTTGCGCGCTAATGTCATCGTTAACATAGTACTGATAAAATTTCAAATTACAGTCATATGTACTGTCAAAAATCTTTAAAAAATTTGTTTGATGTAAACAGCACTAGATGGCGCTGATTAGATTGCTCAAAGAGGTTGGTTTGCGACGTGACGCGGTGTTTCCGTTTTCGGGCCTCAGTAAGAAGGCAACGCTCAGGCCCGAAAGAAAAGCAATCAACGTACATGAAGTCACTGTGGGAACTGTCAAAAGCTGCTCAATTGGTCTGAAAGAAGAGGACAATAGATCTAAAATCTTGATACGCATTGTGACATCCTGCATCCGCTTTCGGGCCTATGTGAGGGGGCAATGGATGACTCTATTAAAAAGATCAACGGCCGCATAAATTCAGAGTGGCATGAACACCATCAAAATAACAGCAAAAATCTAGCATACAGCGCCTGGCTACAAACGAACCTCAAATTCAGGACAAAACATTGTTTTCGCATTTTCACCCCGAATACACGCAAAAACAAATAAATAGAATCCTCAACAGAGCCTACAACCACAAGAGATAAAAAAAGCAAAAATAGTTCCATCTCAGGGCTAGAAGCGGTGTGACATCACAGATGTAACGAACACAGAATCCTAAACTGTAAAAACTTTGAAACTCTAAGTAACAAGTACGAAATCTTTCAATATAACGATCCTATATCAAAATTTTTTAACAAGAATAATGAAAAAGCACTTACTCAATTAATTGCCTTTCTTGAAAAAGCAAACATTGCACTTTAAAGCACTGCGAATAATCCTCTCAATTTCCAGGACTAACTTTTAATTTCCCATAGATGCACTCGATCAAATAATCTACTTACCATTTCAAACTAATACTAACACACTAACATAGTAACATCACAAAGCCAATAAAGAAAAACTTGGAACAAGCATAATACTACCATAAGTATCCGTTGGGCAAATATCGGCATATCGATCGCTTGTGCGCTTAAGCCATAGCCAATACACACCTAACATAGGTTAGGCAGAGGAAACAAGTTGGGAAGACAGACCTATGCTCATGTCAGAAGGGTTTTGTACTCAACTTGCAAAATGCAGTAACCAGCCACGAATAAAATCAAGAAACACGTCATGTCCGAGGATCATACTATTATTAACAAAGTTGAAAGAATTTTGACTTCTGAGGTATTTGTTAAAGTTATATCCATAAATATCTCGCTTGATAATTTTTTCAGATTTTTAGTTCACGGGTGTCTATTCGCGAGGGAGGTAACACATTTTTCATGTATTCCCCCCCCCCCCCCTCTGCCCCCACTGAAGGAAAAACTGTCAGTTTAAGAACTGTTTTGAAAATTCGATACTCATATCGGCTATCTTTCATGGAATTTTTTTCAGGGGCCACTCCTCTGTACTGTAATCATCGATTCATGGCCTAATTTTTCGAATCCTAGAATGGTTACAAAGCCCTTTTGCTAGGAGCTCTCTCCTGCCTCTTCAACTTGTTTCAATTGTATGTACTCATCTTCATGATATCTATCATTCCTGAAATTTTCATGCAAATCCTAGCAAAGCTGTAGTGTCTAAGTCGGTAAAAAGCGCATATGGCTCCATAGCCATATGTTTCCATAGTAATACAGGGCACATTGTTCCATAGTAATACAGGAAAATTCAAATCGCTATAACTTCGTTCAATACTATTCAATCTTTATGAAACTTTCAAAAAAGATCAATCTTCTAAATAGTCATCTGTTTGCAAAATTTTATTGAGTTTAAGGGTACCGTTTAGATTTTATTCAAGAAAACATAAAATCGATAAATCATACTATTACTAACAAAGTTGAGTGAATTTCGACTTCTCATGTATTTGTTGTTGTTGTACTCATTAAGCCCTACATTCGTGATTTTTTTCAGATTTTTCGGATGGAAGGTGTCCAATCGCGAGGGGGGGGGGGGGGGGGGGGTACGCGAAAAGTTCATACATTTCCCCTTCCCCTGCCCCCCTCGGTACCCATAAGGCAATTTTAAGACTTGTTTTGAAAAGATCTCATTGAGACCTTTCCAATGACATCCTACTCGACTACCAATGGTGAAAAAAATTTTTTTAGGGGTCACCTCCCTATATGGGGAGACCCCCCTTAAGCTCCATTGAAAAATTTTTCCACCCTTGAACTTTCAAGAAGTCACCACTTCTGACCTTTCCACAAAGTTTCATGGCTGTAGCCTCTATAGTTTCGGAGAAAAAGTGCTGTGACATACAGACGGACGGACGGACGGACAGACGGACAGACGGACACAGGTCGTGATTGCAATAGGGTTTTGTATTTTAGTACAAAACCCTAAAAAACGATTCAGACCAGAGCATATGTATCTACCAAACAGCTGCTGCGATTGGAATAAATTTTATTTCTTACGGTACTTATAGAGTAGAGAGGAGGATTGGACTGAAAGTGCATATGCATGGTAAGCAAAACCGGAGGTCTCAACGGGCTTTTTCAGACGCAGCATGAAAAGTGAGCGTTAAATAGGTTATTTGGGCAAGAAGAGTGAGGCATTGAGGGAACCTGATGGTCAAAACACGCCAAAATTTTTTAGGGTGAACGCTTTAGGAATGGAACACCGGAGTGGAACATCAACTCAAATTTTGTCATCATTTCCCGATGCGCCACGAACGTTGCTCTTTCGATTTAATTTTCGAAGAGTGTCATTTAAAAAGGGAGCTACAATTTAGAAATATTTGAAAGTGTAAAAGTTAGCTGCCATTGCATAATTGATTGATAATGCTCCCATTTCAGACTTGAAAGGTTGCAAAACTTTATTTAGATAAAAAGAAACTCACAGCGACATTTAATAAGCAAAAACTAAATCTGTTCCTTAGGTAATTACAAAATCAACTACTACTAAAATTATAATCGTTCATTCTTTTTTACTTTTTCACCTCCCTTTTCCTTTCATAACCAGGCTTTGGATCGTCTTCAGTGGAATTAAGGTGAAATGTATAATCGTTGAGCTTGACCTTCGCTATGTGTGAGAGAACTACATGCCTTTAAGGTGTACTAATTTGTTGAGATATCGCCTAACAGAAATTTATTCTGATTTTAATTTCGCGATAAAATAGTATTTTGTGTTAATGTATTTTACTGCTATAAGCTTAGCTAACAGGCTGAAGTGTCGTTTGTTGTTCATGTGCTCACTATATGCAACAAAGAGTTGCTTTCCGATGCATGCCACTTGAACATTTTTAAGTATACTATTTAGAGCTAATAAAAGTTTCTCGTAGCTGGCAGTAAAGTGCCTTACAGTTAGCATATTGTTACAGCCGAGACTGATTAGAGAGATTACTGTTGAATTTCTCAAACCAGCGATTAGTCCTACAAATCCAACGGTTCTCTTTGAATGAATTATACTGCGCCCCAATAATAAATTTATCTCTTTGATATAGGCTGTAAAATTGATCGCAAATTTTAACACAAAATTCGAATTATTTGTACAAAGTATCTTTTTGAAGAGTTCATATATCCTTCTGCTTGCTAATATAAAGACTAATTATTTCGAAATTTCTTTCATTCATTTGAAAATTCAATAATATAATAAATGGAATTCATTCAATACGAGTATATGCCTACAGTTAAAAGAATAATACTAACAAACCCCGGGATTCTGCTTTCCACTTTCGAGGATGAAATAGCTTCTACATCCAGAGAGGCGCCTGAAATCAATACTGTCGCTAAGCTCGTTGCATTTGCCTACAAAAATAAAAATATGTCTGAGATCCAGATGAGATTTATAAAACAGTTTACCGATTGTTGTCCATCAATTATTTTTTCATCTCCATGTATTCGTATGTCCAGTATCATTTAACAGACTCCAATATGCAATATGCTAGCAAAACTTGCCCCCAAAATGCAGACGCTACTACGCGAAAACTAATCGAATAAAATGGTCGCTCCCGAAATGTAAACACAATCATGCATGAATTCGAAGCAGTGATTTTGAGTGAAAAAACACTTCTAAATATTGTATTTTATTTTCTATGTTTTATGTTGATACTAACCTAGGAAATGTTACTCCTGTGGGCTGACGGTGCGTTCTATTATTGCATATTTTCACAATGCACCTTACTTTAGAAACTTCTTTGTACTTTCCTACTTTTCCGTCGAAATATAAAGTTTTTTCACTTGCAATCTAACCGATAGATTATCTCTTATTGTCTTGTTAATGAACAACGCACAAATCACAAATTTTCACTGATTTTAACATACAAATTACACAGCAAACGAGTTTGCTTACGCGTTTTCACAACCGAATTTGACAGCGAAAGCAAAAAAGTCATATGATAATATGAAGATTTCTCCTTATCGACAGCGAGAAATGATGACAAGAAAAATCAGTGGATGCGTGGACAGCAAACGAGTTTGCTTACGCGTTTTCACAGCCAAATTTGACAGCGAAAGCAAAAAAGTCATATGATAATATGAAGATTTCTCCTTATCGACAGCGAGAAATGATGACAAGAAAAATCAGTGGATGCGTGGACGCAAGAAGCTACGCGTTATTTAATAAATTAAAAAAGCGGAGGCCATGTTCAATTTCAGGAAACAACACGACGAATACCACGATTTCAATAAAGTTAAATTGTTTATTGTGAATCCATAGAAAATAAACAGTACGCATAATCTTCATAGAATCACATTATAATAAGCAAGTTTACAGCACATCAAGAAAAATATGCGACTAAAAAATTGATTAGATCTGGAATATATTTTTCAGAAAGCGGAAAAACACGAAGGATTCAAATAAATCCAATAGAAGTTTGAATCGACAAACTTTAACAATCATAAAATACATTTTTAACTCCAGTTTTTATTACCTCGTGCACAATTCAAGGCTAAAACATCAATTCTCAATCGCTTATCTCTCTGTCTTCGCTTTCATGTTGTCCACACTATGTTTAACGATCAAATGATCCTTTTGACACATACACTCGCAGGACGTGTATCGTATACAAAAATAACTTGGGTGAACTATGCAACGTGTAAACATAGGGGCGTAAGCGCGAAACCTGTTTGACTATGGGTGAGTACCATTCCCGTGTGAAAAAGCCCAACGATTGTAAGACTGCGAAAGCTGCAATGGGCTGGCCACATGAATCGTATGGACGAACAACGGATACCCAAAAAGGTATTCGTTGGGAGAACTGAAGGCATGAGACCAGTGGGGAAACTGAGGAAACACTGGTCTGACTCGGTCGACGAGGATAGTACATCTCTGCTCGGATTTTGAAATTGGAGGACGCGGCCAATGGACCGAGACAGTTGGAGGCGCTATTTGTAGAAGGTGAAGGCCCGAGAGGGGCTGTAGTGATCAGAAGAAGAAGATGGTAAGCAAAAACTTGAATTTGCAAGCAATTGAACCAACACATAGTAAACTTTAATTCATCTTTTGCACGTATACTATATTTGTCTTTCTTTTCATTTTGACAGCTCCTCGATTGCAGGTGCTAGTTAGTATATATGCTCTGATTTAGACTAGCAGTTCATGTACTGCTAAACGAAGTCTACTGTGATGCGTTCAGGTTTCACACGTTAATGAAAAATCCGCGGGAAAAATAGGAAAAGAATCAGGGATAGTGTTTTACAAGGTACGGGCATAAAAAATAGTATTGAGAGATAGTGCTAGCAAGTATTTCGTGAGATTTTCAGAAAAGTATGAAACAATTGAGACCTTTGTCTGCTTTTCGCGAACGAAAGGCAAGGATTTATCTTCGTAGCCAAAAGTGACATTTGGCTTGTTGCCGAAAAAAATAATTTAACATATCGAGCCTGTCAGGACAGGAAGCTGGCTCTAACACGGGGATTCTTGGAGGATTTACTAATCCCCAGGCGAAGAGAAGTTTCAAGTTTCGCGTTTTGTACGTGAAAAAACAGGACTTGGAGTATGATAGCGCCGTTCGGGGGTCAGGAAAAATAGCGGAAAAATCAATAAGAAAAGATATGTGACGAGAAATGCTTTTCTCTACTCTTTTCGTATATATTGTGCCCCTGTTAACAGTTTTCGACACTTTGGAAGACAGGGTTGCTCAGGAGCACGCAGCCGAGCCCAGCAAACCTTAATGCACCGGAAGCAGTATTGCGGTCTTTTTAAGGTCGGAAATTATAAGTTTGTAGTGGGATGTATCCCATTAATTATAGTTTTTTAACATGATCGCCATAGGAAAAGAATCCCCGTTGGCAGCACCAGCCGGAAATGTAAATTTCTCGTATGTAGCATAAGATTTCAGAAAAGAATTTTGTCTGCCTACTACTAGACTTCTTACTGCAATTTTCGTAACACCACATGGTATTTATTGACATAAAAAGAATCCGCCGACGTCCGTATTTAAAGACCCTTTATAGAGGCGCAAATATTTTGCTCATTCAATTGAGTTGCACATTTATGGATCACATACTGAAAATCTGCAGACAATAGATTGTTATAAACATATAAATACAGGTGTTGTCCTTCTCACATTTGCGGTTTACACAGTGGTTACCACACAAAGGTGATAAGTTGTCGGCTTAAATAGCTCAAATAGATAATTTCAAAAGATTTCCATAAAAGTTTAAACAGCACTTGAGTTGCTATTAATATAAAAGTTTTCAATTCTTTTCTGAACCATCAGGGGCCACCATTTCGAATTTTTATTGAAAACGGCTGCTAAAAATATTAAGCTATAAATTTTCGACTTTTTCATTTGCCATCTGATTTGCATAATATTTTTGCAGGTTAAATGAACTTGCTGTAATGTGACGCCTACGCCCGGGAATCGAAGTGATTCCGATCCCGAACCCTTGCACCCGGCCAGATGGGTATGACCTCGAAATGCAAGCGGACTTCATCTTTCGTGCGGATATCGTTGCGCAGAAAATATTTTTTTTTTTCTCTCCAAATATTTAGATATGTGGATTTAAATATTTGAAACATAATATTAATCAAAACCCCGACACATTTCGAGGCATATCCATCTGGGAATGCCCCCTCCACCGTGGCCATCGAAACACTATGCCACTGGCGACAAATGGAAATGCACATTGCCGCCATGTGGCGTTCCATTCCGCACATCTGTTTTGTCGGTGGTTGTCGGATGGACAGTCCGGCGCCACGAGGAAAAGAAACGGCGGGAAATAACAGAGATTTTTAGTTGTCAACGAAAAATTATATTTTTGTACGATTGACTGTTTTAAAAAGGAATTAAAATTCCGAGGTGTTTTTGTGAATAATAGATCGTTTGGAGAAAATTGCAAATCCCGGAAAGTTGGCAAAGTTTTCTCGATCTGCGCTATCGCCGCGAGTTTCATAAGAATGTCACGGCGACGATAAAATTTGAATGAGAAATTCTTTATCGTTCTAATTTCTATTTGCCATCATCTGGTCTTGTGCATAAGAAGTTGGAGCAGTTTTCGGTAATTTCGAGATTGAAATACTGAGACATATGAAACAGGCACAACGGTAAATATACGTGAATTATTTTTGAAAACTTTAAAATAGAACTGATTCCGTCCTGATAGCTTTCTACATATGTGATAATTGGCAGTTTTTTTGACGCAGCTGAATGTTGAGGCTATGTTGATAATGTGCCATAGCGATATTTTGGTAATTTTCACAATAAGAATATTTCATAGATGTAGACATTGATTTGTTCTAGCAGTCAAATATAAAGATCGTGGCTGACGAATCCAAGCCAAGATGCAGTTACTTTCGGAATATACTAGCAATTGAGAAAAGATTGTTGGCATCAGCGTTGAGTTGAAACGGGAGCAGAAATAAAAACCCCTCTAGCAAATTCTCGCGGAAAATTTACACCGATGAAACAAGCAAAGTTACATTTCGTGTAAATCAATTCAATTGCTGCAGATAACCAAAGTCAGAAATGCTAAAATATATAACAACAAATACCACTCATGAAATTTGTGCATCAAAATATCGACCGTACTTTATTCACAACCGCCTTCGGCCAGACACGAGCAACATAAGACCTGGTATGTGATTAATTTAGTTAGTATTACAATATTGCAATACGGTAGCAATTCGTTGGCACTTAAACCTGTCGAGTAAACTGAAGAAAAGGAATGGTTTTAATAGTAAATGCTACTATAGTCTTCACCGGGAAGGGTTGCGTATATTAATTATTGTGAAATAGTTACCTTGAGAGAATTTCCCAGAATATGCAGTTGGTAAGCTAGTATGTACTAGACTTTAACTGATAGGCGCGCTTAAGTGCATGTCGGTCACATGCCCGGGATTCGGAATCGTATCTACCCAATTTTATGCTTCAGATCTTCAACGTTTAGAGCCCGAATACACCTGTAGAGGTCTTTTGGCTTGGTGAAATGTGGTACATAATAAAACAATCAGTCAAATTAAAACATATATAAACCAATTGTTGCTTCACTTTCTCGAAATTTCAACTCTGATGTGCTCAAATATGCAAGTTACAAATTGATTTCATTAATTAATCTATTCGAATGTCACATAAGTCATTGATCTAAAACTTCGCTCCTGTAGATGTAGGATAATAATCCCACTGCCAAGATAGTAGGTAGCTAGGTAGAATATTAGCTAGCTAGGAAAATTAGCGTGTTGATCTGCCTTTAGATTATTTCAAATAAATACCATTACATAACCTAAGACCAACCCCAATTGTTCCAAAATATTTTTAAAACAAACAAGGGGTTAGTTCATAATCAAGTCTTAGTAACAAAAACAAAGATGAATGCAAAAAAAAACTTCTTTCATAATGCTGCAAAACAGGAATCTGGCGACGATTCATCATCTTTTATTTCTGTGTGGGCAGTAATTCAACTTTTGGAAACATATTTGCTTGGGAAAGCTATTTAATTATTATGTTCTTAATTCAGGTTTGGTTCAGTATTATTGTTTCATTAAAGATTACTTCCACGGAAAGTTGACAGTTGTGAAGAACTTAAAGCAATCATTTATACTTCAAAGTGGATACCCTTGAAAGGCTTTGTGCCTTTAGTGTTATGATTGACCCTTATTTTTAGCTACATTTCACTAAAGCCATCTGCGAAAGCATACATTGTGATCGAAGTCACCTGCGTTTCTAGGACATATGCTGGGTTTCTTGCCTTTGAATTCATTCTTTTGTACGGGCATATACAAAGCAGGACAAGGAGATTAAAACTGAGCTATACCTTATTGTTTTTTTTTATGTTTCTACAATTGACCAAATAAATTATATTGCTAAGCATAGCACGAAAGAATCAATTTCATAGACAGAAAATGAAAAATAAATACAGCTTTCGTTATAGTGTTGATAAAATATTAATTTAATTTGTTTGATATTTGTATTCCTGGGCGAAGAAGAGTTAAGTAATGAACATATTATTTACAATGAAAAAAAAAACGTTATTATTTGTAAGAAAACAACAATCTTTAGGTAGTCGGGAAATTTGAAACATGAGTGCACACAAATTTCCTTAGTTCTTTCTACTGAAGTTTAACAACAATTAGGATAAATATATATAGAAGAATATACAATCGAACGCGGTCGTTAACTATTGAGAGAAAATTTTCTATCTCTCGATTCATTGATGTTAATCGGTTGTTTTCGAATTCCGCTTTCAAAAATTGATTATTTTACCGGCATTGAATACAGTTTAAAAAAAAAATATATATACACAAGGAAACTTTTGAATATGAAAGCACACACACTTTTGTAATAAGAACTTACGAACTGCATATTACTCTATTTTATACTATTAAATTAAAACTTAACTATTAAAAATATAAGTTCTTAGAAATAGAACAAATCAAAACAAACGCGATAATGGAGATCATGTTATTATCAGCATACGTTTGAAAATCGGAAGACAAAATCGTTGAAAATTTAGATCCCCTATTTTTGTAACTAGTATAAACTAATCTCGTTGAAATTTGGTCATAATTTCGGATACATTTAAAATTCATATTGTAATATACGCCCTACGGTTTATTATATTTATTTTCATCATTAAGATTAATTAATTACGAGTTGAAACATTAAAAATTGTTCCTTATTTGCATGTCCGCACAACCTAGAAAACAAAACAATATAATGAACAATGTTTTCAAGTATTAAGTATGAATGTGTTAATTAATTTTATATACAAGTACCTTGCTTAATATGCAATTGAATATATACACGCACGTAGGAGTATGTGTCGGAGTAGAAAGAATAACAATAACAAACACATTCATACATCAGGCATAATTTTGTATCAAAAATTAATCGGCGATGATAGTTTGCTTATGTAGTGTAATCCATTACGTATCTTGAAAATTTCAACCGTACTATACACAAGTTTAATATGTAATTTAAGTCTTATCATTCAATATAAATCCCTAATAAGTTCAATTGTGGAAATTTAATTAGGAAAAGCATAGAAAATATTAAAATGAATTGCTAAATTTAACCACGACTTTCCTTTTCAGCGGTTCTTCTTTTTCAGTGGGAAGAGAGAGTGCAGGGTAGGTATGCCGTCGCGAGGGTAGGGTTTCGCCAAATCCGCTGAGGTCGGTTTCGCGTCGCGCACGGTACGCGGTACCTTTGTTGTTTTGTTATTTTATTTAGAGTAGTTTTCGTCGGGTTGAGTTAGGGTAGTATACTTTTCGGTACCGCGTCAAAACTTCGGGAACGCGAAATGAAAATTAGATCTTGTATTCTTGACTGGTTATAAGAAGAAATACGGAGTAACGTAAAGTAGGTTTCTTCTCCGTATGGGTTTGTTTTGTAACGCGTTTGGAAAACGGGCATGTTCAGGTGGCTGAAAATATTGTAATTGAGCGTAACCCATTCGGAGACCCATGACCGAAATCCTCTCCGAACTAGCTGGCCGACAAGCAGCCACCGCGTGAATGGGTTACGGTGCACGGATTGGTTGCCCTGTTGGTACCACCCGTTGGCACTACTCAGACTTAACGTCTAGAACCGATGAGAGGTCGGTTCCGCGTTTGGACTTAAAAAGAGGAAAATCATTACATTGCTTTAATAGCTTATAATTTCAAATTTCATTGGAATCTGTTGAGAAACTTGGCTGCTAGTGGGCTACAGAAATAAAAAAAAATTTAAGTCACCCGCCTGTATGGGGAGGCCCCCCTTAAATACTTTAAAATATTTGCTTGCACTGCAAATTTCGAAAGGCACCACTTTTGACCTACGTAGAAAATTTCCTCATTCTAGCTCATGTGGTTTGCAAGGAAACTTACTGTGACACACGAACAAATGGACGGATGGACGGACGGGACGGACTGCAAGTCACGATTTTATAATTTTTAGGGTATTGTAAAAATATTTTAACAATATCTTAAAAATGGTCTGCTGTATAAATACTTCCAAGTTAAGTAATTTAAAACGTTTCTATGAAAAATATTCGTTATTTCAGTTGCCACTAAAATAGCGAATTGCACTTGCCTTCTGACCTTTGGGGGCCGCCATTTTGAATGCATGCATTTGATTTTGGATTATTTTAAATCTTTATATGCTAGGACCTCATCAATCAATGTGCCAAACCTCGTTCAAATCAGAGTTTCACTCTAGACCGGGCAATTATTCAAATTTTAGTGAAAATGGCAGCTAAAACTATTAGGTTCTAAAATTTCGACTGTTTTATTTTTCATTCGAATGAAAAAAAATCCTGCATAACACAAGAACTTAGTCCGTTGGAAAATATGACCGCTAGAGGGCCACAAAAACCTAAAAAAAGCCGCATATTTAAACCGCCGCCATTTTGAAAATTGTATATGCATGATCACCAAAATGACTTTTAGAAGACTTTGAAGTTTTGAGATTCAACTGGCCGCCATTTTGTTTTGTGCGACATGACCTCCAGTTTTTTTACACAACTCTTTAGATACTTAAACTTTCTTTCAAACCACCGAATTTCATTAACAGTGGTTGAAAGCTTTTGTCAAAACTACAACAACAAAATTTTGTAGTTTTTCGACTTTTGAGCGGCCGCCATTTGTTTCAGCCGTACCGAATTTGGATTTTTTATTGTGAGATTCATCACATATATCAGTGAACCTTTGTACCAAATCTTATGCAAATCGGAGCTATACCTTGGTCAGAACAGAAATCACGATTTTTCGTCTAAAATTGCCGCCATTTTGTTTTCGCCTGGCCGATATAGCTGGTTCACGAACTTAACCGAGGTATTTACTCAATACACCTTTCCTGAAAATTTAATGAAAATCGGAGCAAAACTGCGACCTCCAGCTTGGTCACGAATTTCGTTATATCCCAGATATATATATATATATATATATATATATATATATATATATATATATATATATATATATATATATATATATATATATACATATATATAACCCATTAATCATGATCAAAAAACACGAACGTACTCGAAAACCCACCAAGCATCAACATCTGAAAGAGAGTCACTGCTCCATTCATTACGCTGCTCGATTGTTCCCGCTAATTCACCAATGTACGAGAACTGGGTTGAATGACTAGAGACCCTATATAAAGGCGAGCTGAATGAATGGGGGGATTCATTAGAACCGCGATAGTAAAAACTGCAAAAGAGTGAAGCGAATAGAAAAGTGATTTTCGTTGATTATGAAGTGATTTTAGAAGACAATTGCGATCGAAATTTATGGACAAGTGGAAGTTAGACTTTTAATAGTGAAAATTAAAATTATGAAATAGTGATTGTGCATATTTATTTAATTAAATAAACTCTTTTAATTTATTTTAAAAGACATTGCGTTTTCACTTTCCCGGAAGTGTCGAGAAGTGAGAAAGAAAATTTCGAAAAGTGAAAACATTTAAACATTTTTAAAGTGCACAATAGTAAAATTTAACGTGAAAACTGTTGAAAAAAAAACGAAAAGCCAAAACAATAAAAATGCCACGAAACTTGCATCTAAGAATTAATGAATTGACCATGTCGGAGCTTAAGAAAGAGTTCGAGCAGCGAAATCTGGCTACACAAGGTACAAAGGCTACACTGATTGCACGCTTGCGCGACGCGATCGAATCGGAAGGCGTAAATTTGGATTCGGATGAGCGCTCAGATGCAGAAAATGGTGCAGAAGGTGGAGAAGCAGAAACACCAAAACCAAAGGAACCAGAAAATGCGCTGATGCAAATGTTGATGCTGATGCTGCAAGAGCAGCGACAACAGTCATCTAATTTAACTGCGAAGCTCAATGAACAGTCGTCAAATTTAACTGCGAAGCTCAATGAACATCTGAACAAACAATTAAAGGCGTCGAGGAAAAGGTTGACCAGGTCGAGGAAAAGTTTACCAGGTCGAGAAGAAGGTCAGCCAGGTCGAGGAGAAGCTCAGCCAGGTCGAGAAAAAGGTCAGCCAGGTCGAGGAGAGAATCAACAATGAGATGGAAAACATGAAAAAGGAATTGGAAGCAGCAAAGGCAGTAGTAACTACCTCACCAGCCCCGCTTACAACCGTAGCGCAAAGCACGTCCAGAAATGTGAAAGCACCAATATTCGACGGGCAAACGGTGTGGACTATTTACAAAACCCAGTTTGAAGCTGCCGCGAGGGCAAACCCCTGGAATGAGCAGGAACGAGCAACTGCATTAATTCTTCTCTAAGAGGCCCAGCTGCCGAGCTTTTGCAGACTATCCCCGTCGAGTTGCACTCAAACCCGGCTGCGATAATGAATGCGCTCGACATGCGTTATGGAAACGATCATCTGAAGCAGATTTATCGGTCACAGCTAAGGCATCGGGTGCAGAAGTCTGGTGAAACCCTACAGCAGCTAGCCCAAGACATTGAGCGACTAGCACTTTTGGCTTACCCAGCCTACGACCCAAAACATCGAGATGATGCAGCAACAGAAGCATTCATCAGCGCACTAAAGGACCCGGAATTGCAACAAGCCGTGCGTTTAGCTCAAAAGCAAACGGTTAAGGACGCATTGGCTTACAGTCTGAACTTTGTGGCAGCGAAAAATGTGATTCGTACCACTGCCCGGGTTCGCGAGGTAGTGGCAGACGAGTGCAGGTGTGAGCGCGTCGAAATTGAGCGAGAGCCGCATTAAAATGTGCGCTTAGATGCTGAAATTGTGGAGAGAAGGGGCACCTGCAAAGAGACTGCAAGAAGCGAAGAAAACCGAGCTATTGTCCAGGGTGTGAAGCTAGGAGAAGATCTAGGCCGAGTCAGAAGCCCAGAATAGAAGCCCTTTAAACTGAGGGGTCGGGAAACATGTAAGAGCCAACTTCGTGGAGCAGAGGTTGGCTAGGAGGATCGACGTCCCCAGCACCACCATCACTGTATCAAGACTACATCGTGGAGAAGCGGACTTATGTCTTCCGGGTCAAGTTGACGGAGAACATTGCACCATAACAATCGACACTGGCGCAACCCAATCGATCGTCCGACCAGACCATGTGAGGCAACAACTACTTCGAAAGGGAGGGATTTTCTCACTAAGGACAACTACGGGAGAAACCGCACCGGTGCATGGAGAGGTCAACCTCCAGATACAGTTGGGAGACCTTGTGTTCCGACATAATTTTCTGGTCACGAACATTATGGATGACTGCATTCTTGGAATGGATTTTCTGCGACCACATGGAATCACGTTGGACTTAGGCAAACGGGTATTGAAATAGCAGACTGTCGAAGTATTGATGGAGGTTCCAAGCGTCCGAATTCCCAAGACCAATGTAGTAGTATGTACCGACACTAATGTACCGAAATCTTCCGAGGGCATTGTATGGGCCAAGCTTGATGGTGATTCTGGAGACCACCGATCTTATCTGATAGAGCCAACGAAGACGTCCGCATTGCGCAGTTTGATTGCAGGACGAAGCCTTGTAAGATCTTTAAGGAACGGATATGTGCCGGTTAGAGTCCTTAACACCGCAGACTCAACCACGAGCATCAAAGCGGGAGAAGCCATCGGCAGCTGCCAGCCTGTTTCCACCATCACCTCTTTGGAAACTACTCACGACCATCATTGGAAAACGAGGCAAGACACAGACAAAGCCCGGGAATCCACGTCTGCAATATTGAAGCAGGTCAAATTGCCAGTGCAGCTATTCAAGCGAGCCTCTGATCTGGTCAACAAGTACAGTGACATCTACTCAACAAGCCCGGATGACCAAGGCCAAACGAGTATGGTAACTCACGTCATAGATACACAGGGAGCCAAGCCAATTTGACAAGCACCAAGACGTCTTCCTATAGCCAAATAAGAGAAGTGAGCGCACTGATCTCAGACATGGAAAAACAAGGCGTTATCGAACCTTCTGTCAGTCATGGGCCGCGCCAGTAGTTCTAGTAAAGAAAAAGGATGGTAGCACTCGTTTTTGATTCGGCTATAGGCAGCTTAACGACGTCATTAAAAAAGGTAGTTACCCGCTCCCACGCATCGATTACATCATGGACACTTTAACCGACGCAAAATGGTTTTCTACACTCGATCTCAAGAGTGGCTACTGGCAGGTAGAAATCGACAAGAAGGACCGAGAGAAAACCGCATTTTCAGTTGGGACCGGATTGTGGCAGTTTGTGGTGATCCAGTTGGGCTTTGCAATGCTCCAGCCACTTTCGAACGCCTGATGGAATACGTGCTACGTGGCCTAACCTGGAAAACCTGCTTGGTATACCTAGATGTCATCATCGTCATCGGGAGAACGTTCGAAGAGCATGCGCGGAACTTAGAAGAGGTTTCCTCCCGATTGCGACTGGCGAATTTGAAACTTAGTCCCGACAAGTGTACCCTTTTTGCAGCTGAAGTAAAATACTTGGGACACGTCATATCAGCAGAAGGGGTCAAAAGGAAAAGGAACTACCCGTTGATCTGCAATTGATAACGACCGAATTCGATGAAGGTTGGTCATCGGAGGAGGTTCAAAATGCCCAGTTAGGCGATGAAGACATCGGACCATTGCTCGTATGAAAGGAGACAACTGGGCGACCGAAGTGGAAAGACGTTTCAATGCATGGCGCAACCCTGAAAAGCTTTTGGGCACAATGGATCCTCGGGAGGCCACCTTGGTGTTAACAAGACCTTAGCGAAATTGCGGGAAAGGTTTTACTGGCTCCATGCTCGAGAAGACGTAGAGGACTGGTGCCCCAGATGCACAATTTGTGCTTCCGTCGAAGGTCCAAAGCGACGACTGAGAGGACAAATGCAAACCTACAACGTGGGTGTACCGTTTGAAAGGATTGCTGTTGACATCGCAGGACCCTTCCCTGAATCCGAATGGGGAAATCGATACACGCTGGTTGTAGCCGATTATTTCAGCAAGTGGCCCGAGGTCTACCCCATTTCCAACCAGGAAGCAACTACTGTAGCCTAACAGCTAGTGTTAAATTGGGTCAGTAGGTACCTTGCGAACTACATTCGGATCAAGGCCGAAACTTTGAGTCACTAGTTTTTGGCGAAATGTGCGAGCTGTTGGGAATACGGAAAACGAGGACAACACCGCTGCATCCCCAATCCGATGGAATGGTCGAACGTTTCAACGGCACGCTCAATAAACATCTGGCCAAAATGGTTGACGAGAACCAAAGGGACTGGGACCGACATATCCCACTATTTTTGATGGCGTACAGAGCTGCCGAACATGCATCGACGGGTCAAGTCCCAGCCAAAGTCATTTTTGGAAAGACTATTCGTCTGCCAGCTGATATATAGTTCGAAACACCCCCGGAGAAACCCCAAGCGATCTCGGAGTACACAAGTGAGCTAAGGCAACGTTTGAACCAGATACATCGGACAGTGCGAAAACACCTCGAATCGGCTACTGACCGCATGAAGACCAGGTATGATCTAAAGGCTAATTCTACTGGCTTCCAGCAAGATGACTTGGTATGGCTATATAACCCGCAACGGCGAAAGGGTAGGTCTCCAAAGTTGCAACACAATTGGGAGGGACCATACCGAGTTACAAAGCGAATCAACGACGTCGTATACCGCATACAGGAATACCGTAAGCCAAGAGCCAAAATAAAAATCGTGCAGCTGGACCGTCTTGCCCCATATTACTTCCAGGGAGAATTGACTACAACTGGCGACACATTTTTTCGGGGCGAAAAGAACTAAGGTGGGGGCAGTGTTACATGCACGAATAATTTTGCGAGTTACTGTCGCAATTATTTTCACAATCGTTGAGAAGATCATGATCAACAAAACGAACGTGCTCGAAAACCCATTAATCATGATCAACAAAACGAACGTACTCGAAAACCCACCAAGCATCAACATCTGAAAGTGAGTCACTGCTCCATTCATTACGCTGCTCGATTGTTCCCGCTAATTCACCAATGTACGAGAACTGGGTTGAATGACTAGAGACCCTATATAAAGGCGAGCTGAATGAATGGGGGGGATTCATTAGAACCGCGATAGTAAAAACTGCAAAAGAGTGAAGCGAATAGAAAAGTGATTTTCGTTGATTGTGAAGTGATTTTAGAAGACAATTGCGATCGAAATTTATGGACAAGTGGAAGTTAGACTTTTGATAGTGAAAATTAAAATTGTGAAATAGTGATTGTGCATATTTATTTAATTAAATAAACTCTTTTAATTTATTTTAAAAGACATTGCGTTTTCACTTTCCCGGAACATTAAAATTATTGGCCGCGAACCATAACACGCGACAATATATATATATATATATATATATATATATATATATATATATATATATATATATATATGTAAAGAAAAATATAATTTTCTGGGATTTAAATATTCCCGCGCATCAAGTGTTAAATATTCCCGCGCACCAAGTGCCACCGTGATCGTGACAGAACGCGACATACAAATTGTACAAATTGAATTGTAACCTATAAATGCTGTCGAGCAAGTTATTAAAAGTTAAGAATATTAAGCAATTGGGATTTGGAAGTTGACATTGTAATTAATAACATTGAATGTCGTTTCTTTACTTACAGGTAAAGTTTGTTTTTGTAATTCTTTATTCATACTATTAATTTATGTAAATCTTACTTGTAGATTAATTGAATAAATCTTTACTTACAGAGAAACTCAGTTGTGTTTTGATTTACTGTGTCATCCAAATCAATACGAGAAGAAAATTCATCTTATGTATATATATATATATATATATATATATATATATATATATATATATATATATATATATATATATATATATATATATATATCTATATATATATATATATATATATATATATATATATATATATATATATATATATATATATATATCTATATATATATATATATATATATATATATATATATATATATATAAGATACTCTCCGCAATAGGTAAATTTCTCTCGAGAAATTTACCTAAAAAACAGGAAGGTGCCGGTGTAGCAATTGTAAGCATAAAGCAAACGAATATTCCGAAAATTATTCGAGTCAGTCTAAGTTTCACTTTTGGTTGTTTCCGGTAATTCAGAAATAATCTTAAAACATCAAGTTCAATGTCATTCCGGCGCAACCATAAAGCATGTAAAATTATTTAGCCCATTGATGTATAGTATATCAAACGAAACAACCAAGCACGAATCATCAGTCAAATCGGCATGGTGAAAGCCGAATTTATTTTTAATGTGGAAAAGTTCAACGACAAAAACAAAGCATAACAATCATTTAAAGATTCACCACTCGCGAGATCCGTTCACGGCTAAATTGTAGGTTTGTTATAGTTATTAGAGTAAATGATTTTTATTCAGAAATATGAAAAAAACAATGCATTTTCTATTATTTTATGCAAACACTTCAAGTGTCGGCTAGATGCTTCTTTTCTTTGCTTAAGTCGCAATTCGCTGGGCAGTTAAGTACGCTCATTCTTTGTACTCGATAGACTAGACGTGAATTTAATTTGAATTTTCTCTCGTACCTCCTTTGGAGTGCATTCCAACATAAATTTTCTAAATTATTAAATTGAAATATTAATTTTAAAATACTTTTCCGACAAAAAAACCTAACCTCTCTTTCAACAACACAAAAAATAGTCTAGTTTTTATTTTAACTGTCTTAAGCAGTTATTAGTTGACATTGAAGATGTTGCACTGCATCTTGAATCAAAAGTAGACCCACCCTCATATAATGATAAAACCTATTATTGCTTAAGAATTTAGTTACTAATATTAAATAATTATTAATATTATTCCTCTCCTAGCTCAATCTTATTGCGATTATTATTTATAGCGTCCTTTTGTTACCTAACGGAGAGAAAGAGGGAGGAAATTAAAAATTACCATAAAAAGTAAGACACAAATGAGAATTTTATGAAATTTGATTGATGAAATTATTGTTTTACATGAAATTGTGTGAAAGTGATATTTATGATAGGAAGGAGTTTTCTGTATGTTTTGAGACTTTATATGCATGGTACTTTTTAACTATATATAAGTTACTTCCAAATAATTAATGCAATATAAAAAGTGTTTTTAAAACAGAAACGGAAAAGTACAAATGAAATTGAATAAACAAAAAATAAATTGCTAATTTAACACAGTCTTTCCTTTTTCAGCAAACCCGTTTTTCAGAGGGAAGAGATGGCGTAGGTGAGTATGGCGCGGAGGAAGTAGGTATATTAACCGAGCAGTTTTTCAAGCAAACTGCTCGAAAACCTTGCTATCCCCTACTTGTGATTTTATGTGGCAGATTTAAAAGAAATAATTAATTATTCGCATTCATAATCGTCTTTGTAAAATAGTTTTCTTTCTTATTGTTGTTATTAAATGTAATTCTATGTCAATTTTCCTTATATTAAATGTAAAATTTTTCTTTATCAATTTCCCTTTATATTAAATGTAAATGTTTCCCTTTAATTATATTTCTCATGAATTTAATTTTTATTACTATGTACTTAAAATTTTCTTCATTTTCTTTGCTTCAGTTAAATTTTGTTTTTAAAAAATTAAATCTGCCACATAAAATTTATAGTTTAGGAACGTTGATCGGGTACACCTTACCGGTGTACTAAATTGAGAATGAAATGGAAGTGAAACGGGGTGTGAATGATTTTTTGTGGTTAGGATGAGGAATGTTTTGCCGTCCATGAAGATTTGCATTCAGCTTTTCCTACCAAATGAAGAAAGAGTGAGAGTTGTCGTTGGATAACGTGATTGACGTTCTGTGATTGGCAAGTTCAGTGGTTGGCATTGTGGAAGTCGTTTTCAAGCGAAGCAACGTAAAGTAGTGGAAAGGCGTGAAAAGCGTTGTGGAAAATTAATGCCCTGTTAACTCGAGAACAGTAAGTTCCCGGTGATCCTCACCCCCCCCAGGAAGGCGTCGTGGGTGTAATAGCAGCCTTCTATCTCGGAAAAGATACAAATCATTCACCTGCGAACCAGCCCCGAACCGAAGAAAGTTGTATGGCGCTCAAATACCTCGAGGGATCCCATGATTCACAGAAAAACATGATGGCCTACCTGAAAATGAAGCACGTTTCATGGATCACGGACAGTAAATGAACAGGAACGCGAATCAATAAATGCAGCGACACGCATTGCTTGCCCTCTTTGGATTAAAATTAACATCAAAAATTGTCCCTGCATATCCTCGACTGAACTCCGTGGGCTACACAATTTGCCCAGGCTTTTCTGCTTGCCAGGTCACAGGGTTGCGAGAGCAATGAGAAGTTCGACACTGTGGTGGAAGAAGGCTCAAAATCCTAGTTCTACAGCCAGGAAATCTGTATAGGTGTCTCATTATTCATGAAATAAACTGCTGGCCATAGACTAAGTCGGTGGGATCTTGGCGAGGATATGATGGCCGTAGACTTTGGAAGTCTCTATTAAAAACGCTAATTCAAAATTATCAGATTTCCTACTTAAATTCAGTCGGAAAGAGCGGAGAAAATATATAGGGAACAATTCATTTCGTGCTCTTACATTGCTGGAGACTCTTTTTGCAAACGGTGTTTAGAAGAGGATGAGACAAGCATCCACTTCGTATGTAGACATCCGGCCTCTGACTTATAGCCTGCAGATATTTTGTGTTGCAGCAATGGATGGGATCTGCTTACAGATAGCAATTTGGAGGACCTACTTCGTTAATCCAAATTAACGATTCGATTATGAAGGATGGAGTGATAGTGACCAATAGACAAATGGTTTGAGCGCTGAAGAGAGGGCCAAAAAACAACGATATGAAACAAACAAGTTTATTCTTAACACAAATAAAGGTCTTGCACCCTACTTGTAACTATACATTCCGTACTAAGGATTGAACGAATAGTCTTCGCATTGCGAATTAACATGCAAGCTCAATTCAAATGAAACGTCTTTTTTCAGTCTATATGTTTTGAGCAATAACATAAATAAATGGATGAACAATGAGAATATGTGTACTCGTCCATGTGGGAAGCAAGTTTTACACATAAATATCTTACGCTCCCGAAACGATATGATTTCCTATGCTTCTCCTTCCCCTTTGATTCCCGAGAGCTTTTTCTTCCATCACTGACACCCGCGCACACCTACCGTGTTTCGTTTCACGTGCACACGATCGCGCCTTCGTTATCATTCGTTGAACAGTTTGAGTTCAACACAACAAACGTTCTCTCACAGAAAACTCGTACGTCAAAGCTGATAAAAATTTGTAGAGGCTAGAAAACTCGTGTGTCAAAGCTGATGGAAAAAACCCAAAAAAATTATAAACGTGAACGTGCTTCGGTGTGAAGTTAAGTGCAAAAAAAAACATATCACTTCAAACATCAACTTCACACAACTTTAGCTAAGGTTACTAATTGCTTCGGCTCTCGCGACCGGTTGCGAATCCGTACTTTTTATATCTATGGTTTTGGGTTAGATTTTCTTCTTGGGCAATATATTCGATATTGAATTTATTGATGAATGGGTTACGTTGAAAGCCTATAGGTTTTCTAAAAAATCCTTCCGATGGGAGCATACTATTGCTTACCTTACTTGTTAAAATGTTTTCACAAGAAGTAGATGAGGCGAAAAACAAGCATTTCTGTCAATTTTATGAATATTCTCACGCAACTTTTCTTGAAAAATGCAACCAAAATATTCTGAGTCGATTTCTTTTAATATTATAACCCCAAATGGGCAGCCTAAGCTAAACCCCTAAAAAAGTTCAGCGCCGCTACCGTCAAAATCTGTATGGTAAACGGACTAATCAAGTACAGAAGAGGAGTGCTCTAGTGAAGCAGAGCTAATGCGTGAAAAACTTGAAATTTCTCGAAAATTGCAATATTGATAGTAATTATTTCGGAATAATTTATTGTTTCAAAGTTTTCCTAAAAAAATATAACAACTTACTAATGACGTTTTTTATTGATAGATAAATTGAACATTTTATTTTCTATTATTATTTCAATTTTGAACTGCTAAATTGGATAAAATTACGAAAAAAACAGTTTCTGCTTTTTGTGAACACTCTATGTAGGGTGATTGGAATGATGAACAGCTATGTGGTTTTTCAATTTCGTAGCAGTTGAATACGATTTGCTGCAGTCTATACATTTATGTAGATTTTGTTTGGCATGCCATTTTTTATGTTTTTTCAAAACCCACGCTCCCGAAAATGATTTATTGCATATGTCACACTTATACATGTCGGGATTCGAATGTAAATTTATATGGTTTTTAAATCTACTCGCGGATGCGAAACACGTTCCACATAATTCACACTTAAATAACTCAGGATTAGAATGTAGAGCTACATGATCTCTAAATATTACAGGGTTCCTAAATGATTTGCCGCACTCTTTGCATTGATACCTGTCTGGATTTTTATGAAAAACTTGATGGGCTTTCAACCCGCGTGAACTTTGAAATGACTTGTTGCACATCTCACAGGTATATATATTGGGATTTGAATGAAAAGCTTTATGTTCCTTCAATCTACTTGCTGTGACAAATGACTTTCCACATAAATCGCATTTAAACAAATCGGGATTAGAATGAAGCGCGATATGCGCTTTAGTATACGCTGGTTTATTAAACGATTTGTTGCAGATGTCACAACGATATTTATTGGGATCCGAATGAAAAATTTTATGATTTCTGTATGACCATGCTGTTTTGAACGTTTTTCCACATAGATCACACTTCAATAAATCTGGATTATTATGAAAAGCTACATGGTCTTTCAATACTTTAGCCCCTGTAAATGATTTTCCGCACTCATTGCATTTATATAGGTCCGGATCACCATGCTTTTCCCACACGTGTTTCCTTAGTGCCGATGGTAGCTTGTATGAGCGATTACATATTTCACACTTATATACATCCGGATTCAAATGCCAAGCTTCATGAAGAGCTTTATGATATTTCAATGTCTCAGCTCTTGCAAATGACTCGCTGCATTCATTGCATTTGTAGATGTCGGGCCCGGTATGATAACGCATGTCATGCCTCCTCAATTTATGTCGTTGGGAAAATGATTTGTTGCAAATTTCACATTTATATACATTGGGATTTGAATGTAAACCTTCATGTCGTTCGAGCTCGTGAGCAGCTGAAAATGATTTGCCACAGATGGTGCATAGATATGGGTCTCGATTCGATTTAATTAATGTAGGCTTAGTACGTGTTGTACGTGTGGAAACTCTGAAATAAATTAAATATACTTTTTAATGAATTGTGATATTGAGGCATGTAATTTAATACAAAAAAAACTTTCAAATGACTAGTTCATTTACGAGGTTTGTCAGACAAGCACCGTACCGGCGATATCTCTGTGCCAGAATGCTTGGTAACCGGTAATCCCTCAAAACCTTCTTGAATACTACATTTACCTACGGGGCGTATTTGCGTATTTATTTTCAGAGTTCAGGACTGACTCACATACTGAGTCCAAAACACGGGCATACGAAGAGCTTGTTAGTGGTAAAGAGGTGGGACTCAGATCATGTTAGTATGCTAGTTAGAAGACCAGGCTGGCAGAACGACTGTGACCCTCTTTTAAGTGTGTTTAAACACAAAGCAATAGCCGATGTGTCCTTTGGGCAAAAAGTCAGGGTGAAATACATTCAAAATACAATTAATTCATTAAAAATTGCAATGAGGTTAAATTTATATGGTAACTGTGTAAAAATAAAATTTAAATTTCTTAGCACTACAGCCCCTCTCGGGCTTCCGCTTCCTGCAAACAGCGCCTCCAACTGTCTCGGTCCGTTGACCGCGTCTTCCAATTCCGAAATCCGAACAGCGATGAACTGTCTTCGTCGACCGAGTCAGACCAGCGTTTGCTCGGTTTCCCCACTGACCTCCGGCCTTCAGTTCTCCCAACGAATACCTTCTTGGGTATCCGTTGTTCGTCCATACGATTCATGTGTTCAGCCCATTGCAGCTTCCGCAGTCTGACAATCGTTGGGCCCTGCAACCTTTTATGGTGAGGTGAAAAAACAATGCAGTGAGCAACTCTTTGTTTCTCTATTAATTTGATGTTGATGTTGTTTCTGATAGAAGGGTGAAAAGGACTTCCCTGTAATTGCAGAACATAGATTCTATGTCAAATACGAGGAGTTAAAAAAACTAAAAAAGTAAGCAGTCGATATACATCCCTGTCAGAAAAATTGTCAAAAACGCTAAAAAGTCAGAGAATAATCAAAACATATGAATAGTATTAAAAGGTAGACCGAAGATATTTTGGTTATATTGCCGCTGATGACCATTTATCATGTCATTTATTAAATCTTCATCCTTGCAGTGTCAATGTAAGTTCCAAAATGAACAATCAACCTCTGACGACAATGCGCGACTTTAAGGTCTTGAATTGTCTACAGCAGGGGACAGTTACTGTGCCTGTGCTTTTCCACCATGAATGTTATCCCTACGCATTTAGTTAAAACCACTTTTGAGGGAAAAGCTTTACCAGATTTTCTTAAGGTTACGTTTTTTTGAAGGTGAGGGTGGATTATTTCAGGTTCAAAATGAGGCAGAGTCAAAGGCGCTTTATTCAATACTAATAGTTATAAATTTTAAAAGAATATAAAGCCAATTTCCAACAATAACAATACAAAAACTTAATGGCCCAAATGACTCTCCAAATTCATACGTTATTAGTTTAAGACATTTGATCAAAAAAAAAAATCATAGCAAATTCAAATTAATTAAGATTATTACATATTTTATGATTCGATTGCGAAAAAGCAGAAGAAAACCAACCAACACTATTCCAAAATTATTTATAAATTTTACACAGCAGTGAACTTTAATCCTACACCTAATATGTTATAACCTAATTCAATCAAAAACATCTTATACTTAAAAAAATTATATCATAGTATTCCTAACCTAAGCGTTTAATCTTATCTCTCAGTTTTATTACAAATAAACAACAACAGAACTGAAAATAAACACGAGTAATTTAGACATTTTCATTCAGCCACGAATACACAGATTGCTCCGTCTCAGCTCGACCTGCTTCAACGAATCTAGCAAATGAGTATCTCCATTGGAATTGTTGGTTTCGTGAGCTCAAATTTTGAGGATATTTTATCTTGTTATCGGTGGCCCGCCTATATATGTGATATATGATTGGGACGCCGTCAGAATCAAAAACATATCGATTCATGTTCAAGTACATGAATGCTTCTGGAGGAACAAAGCCAGTAGCGAGGCAAGTCGCAATATATCCGTCCCTAGGGCGGAACGGCTTTAAAGTCCATGGGTTTTCACTCACAGTTACAGATCTTGCGATATGATTCCGAAGAAGTTTCAATATGAAGATATCGACTCTTGTCACTTTAGCCGTATGATAAATTCTTCTATTCGATATATAATGCTTCCAATCCGTCTCAGGCCTTCTGTACAAACCAGTACATGCACGAAGATATTTCCTTTCGAAAACTCTTAGTTTTTCCATAGTACTAACACTCTGGTTGTACCAGATCTGACATCTATATGTCAAAACTGGTCCAACCAGGGTGTTGTAACAGATCATTTTGACCTTTTGATAAATGTTTCTGGAAAGAAAGAGTCTTCGTTGGGCCATGACTATTTTTTGTGCCTTACTGAGCTGGATTTTGACATGTTTAGTATAGTACAGATACTGATCGAGATGAACACCGAAGTATCGAACACGGGATTTACGTGGAACCCGTTCTGAACTACCCTCACCAGCCATAATGTGGAAATTCTTCCAATTACGTTTCAGGTCTTGGCTGACCCCCTGCAGCGTTGTCCGAAACTTCGCACTTCTGCGCATTGATTTTCATTCGTCAATTGTCAGTGTACAGCTGTACATCATTGAACATTTTTTGGAGATTGCTTTGGACTATTGTAGCTTTTCGGTCTGCCGTATAGATGATCAGATCATCAGCAAACGCTACCAATGATCGCGTTGGCGAGACGTTAAAATCAAAGCCGTTCAATAGCTTGCGAATGAAGATTGAGGACAGCAGAGGCGCAGTAACTGTTCCTCCTGTAGACCGTTCAAGACCTTGAATTCACGCATTGTTGTCAGATTTCCATCAGTTACAACAAATTATTTTCCGTATAACATATTGCACATCGTAGCGACAAGGTGTCTGGGGAACCTGTCCTGAAGGAGTTTAAAAACTAGTCCATCTGACCACACCGTATCGAAGGCTTTCTTCATATAAATGAGACACGCTCCAAAACATTCTCTGTTGTTTAGTTTCCAACAGATGTATGAGGTTACTTTCGTTATCGCATGTATGTTCGAATGCCTGGCACGAAAACCAAATTGGCAACTCGGCATCAACTCATATTTCTCAATGTGGGCGTTTAATGTTTTGTTGAGTATCACTTCAAATACCTTGCTGATGTTAAGCAGCAAACTGTTTGAGCGATAGTTTTTGGGGCACGAAGATTCTTTTCCTTTCTTCAAGATCGGAAATACCTTCGCCGTTTTCCACTCATTTGGGAAATATGAATTGCTCAACATATTGTTGAACAATATGCAATAATTCCTAATAGCAACTTCAGGCAAATGTCGGAGAACTACATTTGGAATACCATCAGTACCACATGATTTCTTGTTGTTTATCCTGCAGAATATGAAACACAAATCTTCATAGCTGAAAAAATAATCAATAAGATTCAAGCTCGGTATGAGGTCAGACGTTAAAGTTTCATTGAAATAAAGAAGCGATTCATCGGTCAGGCTTGATTTGAAGTTGGAAACTTTTGCTTCAACGACCTTTGAAAATATTTGATTCCTTCTATCAGGGTTTGGTAGATGAACCAATTCAAAATGTGTTCCAATCAGGGCAAGTTTCTGCAATCCATCACATATAATCCTGTTTCCATTTCTATCCGGAGTCGTACTATCAATTTCGATACCAGCCCTATCGGGAAGATTTATCTGATCACTAGTGACTTCAAGATTCGATATCTTCACTCGATACCTTCACTCGATACTTCTTACGGAATATGCTATTCACATTCGCGAAAATGCCATTTGGGTCCTGTGGGCTAATACCCCTCAATTTTTCCGCCCGTTGATTGCTGACCTCACTCCTGAAGTATGAACGAATTAAATTCCGGATATTGTTCAGGTTTAATTTCAACAAAGCCAACGAGGGATAATTGTAGTCCAAAAATCGCCGATAAATATTGTTGACGCGTATGAGAAGAAGGCTTTTCAATCTTTCAACCTTGCAATGGTTGGTGTTTCATATCCTTCCATGTTGTTTCGATGTTTAACCTTGGGAACTACTTTCTCAATCGTTTCCAACGGCAGTTTCTCTAACTTCGGTACATAGAGATCTATTTCATCGTTAGTTAGATCAAAATGAGGCAGTGTAATAACTGTGGAAGGCTCGGTCACTCTTCAGCGCGTTATAGATATAAAGCACGTAAGTGTTTGAGATGCGGCTGATTGATCCGTAGGGATGTGCCAAACTAAATACATCCAGCAATGATCATATGGCTAGGGATCAAAATTGCCCTAAATGGGTGAAATACAAGCACGAAGACGAAGTTAGCTCAATTCTGAGCATAACCATAAAAGATGCCAGACTTATCCTAAAAAGAAACAGATATGACGGATTAGATCTTGAGGATATCACACAGATGGATTTCCCGCAACTGAGGAGAGATAGATTCACTAATAGCGATCCTAAAACATATTTATGTAAACATCGTGGTCAGGCGATGCAAGGATATACAGTAGTGTGCGAATTAATGTGAACACAAGTGATTTTTTGGTAAAAAGAACTTTATTTACAGGTTATTGATGAATAAAATAGAAAAACTAACAAAATTTAAATTATTTTAATATGAAATATGTCCTCCCTAGGTTTTATAACATCGTGAATACGTTTGGCATGAAATCAATACGTTTTTTGCAGCTTTCTGTTATTTTCTGGTCCCGAAACTATAGCTGGATAACAACTTCAATCAGTTTTGTTTTTGTTGTGCACTCTATTTTGCGAAGCCTAGGTTTTACGATGGCCCACAGATTTACAAAAGGATTAAGATCCGGTGAATTTCCTGACCATTCAAGGCACGATATATTTTTGTACTTAAAATATTTCATCATCACCTTGGACACGTGGCAAGGAGCAGAGTCTTGTTGAAAAATTGTTTTACCGTTTGCATCAACTTTTCTTAATGCAACTTCCAATCTATGTTCTTATAGGGCTTTATATTTTTGCGAGTTCATCATTCCTTCGATCGGCACAAGGCATCCGGTACCTTTGTAAGAAAAGCAGCCGGAGAATATCTTCTTCAACGGACGCTTAACTGTTTGGTCAATATGAGCTGCCGTAAGTTTTTCATTGTCATTTCTTCTAAAATAACGAGATAGCTGCCCTTGTACCAAAAATGGCACTCGACGGAAAACAACACTTTCCTCCAATCGCCAACAGTCCAGCTTGCATATTTATTTGCCCACTCATAACATTTTTCACCATTGCAGCAGTCAATAACTGTTTCTTTTGGGGTTTTATTGTTTTCCTTCCGCCTTCTAAAAGGCGCTTTCGTACCTTGGAGTCATGAATAATAACTCCAGCATGCGCTAAATCTTGCTGAAGTTCTTAAAAATGCTTCATTGCCGTTTGAATTTTCTCCAATTACAATAATAATACACGATTTTTCTACTACATGGGCTTTCCATCAAACCAGACACTACACTTTTGATTGCTCATATTTCCTCCAAATATATAATATAACAAAAAGATATTTAAGGTTCGGCTTAGTCAATGATTTGCAATATTGCGATAAAATGTTGGCCGGTTAAAATAGAGTAACACTAGTTTTTTTTATAGCAAAAATACATTTGTGGTGCATGTCTAAAAGTTTTCCTCAATTAAATCATTCTATATTGCTGCATATCGTAGGTTAAGTACAAAACTCTTCTGTCATGAGCGTAGTTCTGTCTACCTAACTTGTTCTAATTAAGGGGGGAAACCGGTTTAGGTGACTTTATTTGGTTCCAAAAATCGTTAGTAAAACTATTCAAAAATAGTTTTCCAAAATTTCAAATAAAAATTTCAATTTCTTAACGATTAAATCTATAACTGCCCCAGGAATTTTTTTTTTTCGGTAATAAAGGGTGGTCCAACCATAATGCACGATGTTAATTGTGAGTCACACCTTAACGACACGATTTTCGCCCAGCTTAATTTGACATTTCTTTGTTTCAGTGTTTGAAAATTTCAACCATGGAGAGATACACAATTGAGCAGCGCGTTAAAGTTGTTGAAGCCTTTTACGAAAATGCGCGTACAAATCAAAATGCATTTCGTGTACTTCGTGATTTTTTTGGTCAGCATAATCGACCAAATGTGTCCACAATCGGGAGAATTGACTCGTCGTCGTGCCCAATAATTGGACATCTAACGAACATTACTGATGCGAATTTCGAATACAGATTTGAATTTACACGCTTACAAGGTTCAATTGACTCAAGAGCTGATGCCTACTGACAATTTCAAGCGTCGCCAATACGCCGAATGGTTGGTTGAACAAACAGAAAGGAATGGTGACTTTACAAAGAAAATCATCTTCAAAGACGAGGCACACTTTCATCGCAGTGGATTCGTTAACAATCAGAATTGTCGCATTTGGACAAATGAGAATCCACGAGTGATTGTTGAAAAGCCTATGTATCTACAAAGAGTGACTGTTTGGTGCGGTTTATGGGCTGGCGGCGTCATCGGGCCGTATTTCTTCAAAAGTGAGGACGGCCAAGCAGTTGCCGTGGATGTTGTTCGCTATTGCGAGATGATAACTGACTTCTTGTGTCCATTACTTTTCAATATCTTCATATCTGACATTTCAGCGGCACTATCCGATATACCTCACCTTTTTTATGCCGATGATCTGAAGGTATATCACATTATAAAATCTTCAATCCAAATTAAATATTTTGCTCCAATGGTGCAACGATAATCAACTTGCACTCAATTTGGATAAATGTCATGCAATAAGTTTTTCCAGGAAAAAAAATCATCCTTAACGATTATCAAATCAAAAGCACGAGTTTGAGCGGAATTGAGAGCATAGTACATAGATCTAGGCGTAATCTTAGACACACAGCTTCGGTTCAATCTTTAACATGACGAAGCCCTCTCTAAAGCTAATAGGATGCTAGGTTTCATCAAAAGGAGAGCCAAAGAATTCGAGAATATTTAGGCAACAAATTCGCTATACACTTCACTTGTTCGTCCCATTCTCGAATACGCTTGTTTGATCTGGGACCCAATTTACAACATTCATAAAACTAGATTCGAGCCGGTACAAAAACAATTTTTACTCTTTGCCCTAAGGTCCCTCTATGACCCCAGAGATTTCCATAGCCTTCCATCCTACGATAACCGACTCCAAATATTGAATATGGCATCACTAGCTTCTAGGCGAACTGCGTTGCCTAATTTTCGATGTGCTTAGGGGTAATATTAACGTGAAATTTATTTCCGAGAAGGTACGGCTGAATAACCCTTCTAGAGTTACCAGAAATTCTCCTTTGTTCACCACAAGAACACATCGGACCATATATGCGGATAACGCGCCAATAAATAGATATTGTAAAGCATTTAACAAATTCAGCAATCATTATTCCCCAACCATTTCCAAGGCCCTTTTCAAGTCCATAATCACACAATCCTGCTCTTCCCGGATACAGTAGATCATTAAGTAACCTAATGTATAAATTGTAATATCTTTGAGTTTTGTTAAATGATGCCTTGTTTGGCAATAAATAAATAAATAAATAGAAATTGAGGTTATGGACCTGAACGATATGTGGTTCCAACAGGATGGTGCCACTTGCCACACAGCCAACGAAACAAATGCTCTTTTTGCGCGGGAAATTCAATGGCCGTGCTATCTCACGTTGTGGCGATGTTAATTGGCCGCCACGATCAATTCAAGAGCTAAAGGATGAGATAATTCAGCACATTAACGACATTGAATCTCAATTATGTCTAAGAGTCATTAAAAATATGGACCATCGGATAGAATTATGCCACCGTAACCGTGGCGGGCATTCGGGCAATATTTTTTTTTACACATAATTGTCATAGATCCTTCTATTATAATTAAAAAAATTAACATAATTCTCTGAAAACTTTTTGTTTCATTTACAATTAACATCGTGCGTTTTGGTTGGACCACCCTATACTTTTTCGAATGCGACGTTTTTGAAATTTGTGTACACTCTAGCTTCAAAATTTTTTGATTCATAATTTTGAAAATTGCCAGTTAGTTATTATAGATTCATAATCATACGCTATATCTGAACCCTTAACCAGAATAAAATTTAAGTTTTAAGTATTTTTCAGTACAAAAAAAGTTTTAAAAATTTCTCAAAAATGTTGCTTTGGTGTTTCGACTCCTCTAAAAAATGCAATTTCTTTTAAGAGGTTAGGTTCACATGGAAGAGAGACATGTTTTGAAAGTTGTTATCATCCCGCTGCCAGGATGCGGAACGAAAATCGAACATTCACGGCGAGATTTCATGGAAAAATGCTATATCTCACCATGAAATCTCTCGGCTTTAGTTCACCGCGTTCCCGTATCCTGTCAAGTTAGCAAAACTGCCTTGGTAGAAGTTTGACAGTTTGCACACGGCGGAAAGTACTAACGCAAATACTTCTTATTCCATGCAGAAAAGAAAAGGAAACAAGTTGAAGTCGCAGGAGAGTGCTCCTGCCAGAAGGGTTTTGTAAAACAATTAGTAAACCAAACACTATATTCTGCATATTAAAACTTGATTAATATCGTTGTCGTAGCAATACAGCCCCTCTCGGGCCTTCGCCTCCTGCAAATAGCGCCTCCAACTGTCTCGGTCCATTGACCGCGTCCTCTGATTTCGAAATCCGAGCAGCGATGAACTGTCCTCGTCGACCAAGTCAGACCAGTGTTTCCTCGGTTTCCCTACTGGTCTCCGGCCTTCAGTTCTCCCAGCGAATACCTTTTTGGGAATCCGTTGTTCATCCATACGATTCATGTGTCCAGCCCATTGCAGCTTCCGCAGTCTTACAATCCTTGAGACCTCCGGTTCGGCAAAAATTTCATACAGCTCATGGTTGTATCAAATTCGCCATTGGTCCCCGTCTAGCTTCGCTCCGATTATTCGCCTCAGGACCCGTCGCTCAAAGGCGTTCAATATATTTCCGGATGCTTGGATCCATGTTTCGCACCCATAGCATAACACAGGTCTTATCAAAAATTTGTATATTTAGAGCTTTTTTTCCTGTGTATGCAGCTGGTCTTCAAGATCATCAAAACTGAATAAAATATTTTATTTGCGAGCTGTATTCTTCGGCGTATTTCGTCTCTTTTATTACCCGTTTTCATTATTTTGGCACCTAGATAGAAAAATTCTCCAACATTTTCGATACTGTATTCGCCAAGTGTGATATTTTGTGTATTTGCGATATTTTTCCTCGGCTGCGTCATGAGCTTTGCTTTATTTTCATTAATTTGTAGCCGTACTAGTTATGCTTCGCTGTCGAGTTTCAGGAAAATTTCTTTGGCAGTTGTTAATGACCGTGACAAAATATTGATGTCGTCCGCATAGGCTACTACTTGGCTCGACTTAAATAGTAATGTACCTCGCGTATCGACAGGTAGCTTCCTTATGACGTAGAGAGCTAAATAGCAATGGGGCCAGCCCATCTCCTTGCTTTAGTCCGATATTTGTGTCAAAGACATCGGTGAGTTAGTTATTGCTGCGGACTTGGGAGGTCGTCGACGTTATTGTCATTTTGCTAAGAAGCGTAAGTTACGTTTCGAAATTGTAGTAGTTTTTCAATTCGAAAGTGTGTCCGAGACAGCACGTTGACCGTAGTGAAAGGAAGATTACACCTGGTTTAGGAATATCAACATTTTAAGTAGTGACATTGTAAATCGGAGCGAGCAACTCAATAAAAAGTTTAATGTGCGTTATTGCTGGAAGACGATGAATTATCGGTATGAAAGTGTTTTCTTTCTGAGATGACGGCACTTTCCTGGCATCGGCCCTATGCGTCGCGGGTGAAGACTATGTGCAAATCGGCTCGTTATTATTCTTAGTAATATTTGCCCCGTAAATCGACGCGATTACACGCAGAAAGAAGATAGTTAATTTGAAGCTTGAAATCTGCTTCATACGAAATTTGAACAAGATTGAATAGCACATAATTTGGCAGGCAATCGCAGGGGCTTTGAGGAACAAACTAAAACCGGAATGGACACCCATATATCCACGCTGTCGCAACAACCCCTGCAACCGCCTGCCTAACTACGTGTCTTTTTGCACCTACCCCTGCGACCGCCATTCCAAAGCTAGTTAAGGGGAATCCAATGGGTTGTCACAAGAAAGTAAACAAACGTTTATGCAATCGGAAATATGATTTTATTGCAAAAAACACCACAAAATTAAAACATATTATTGAATATGAATAAAACTTTATGGCTACTTGGAAAAAAAACACGTTCATATCCGTAACCCATCGTTTTCCAGCAATAACGCACATTACACTTTTACTGAGTTTCTCGTTCGGATTTACAATGTCACTGCTTAAAATGTTGATTTCCACAGACCAGGTGTAATCTTACGTTCACTACAGTCAACGTGTTGCTTCGGACAGGCTCTCAAACCGAAATAACGACTACATTTCGAATCGTATCTCACGCACTAGGAAAATTTCGCGTCCATGTTCGCTCGTCAAATTGACAATCAGCTTCAGGAACGCGGTCATATCATTTCCTATGGAGTTTGTATGAGCATAGCCTTTCCATTTGTTCGGTTCCTCAGAGCGCAGTGGTTCTTACGACAACCTTGACATATGGATTCCACTCCGGTTTTACCTTTGTCCTAAAAGATTATAACGTAAGACTGCTATTGCTTCAGCCCCTATAGGAGCCCTCAACAGTTTTCATGTCAAATTGAGGTTTCAATTCATGGTCCCGTTCGGATGAATGTTGCTCAAGGAGGATTGTGATGAATTTCAATGGAAGTGAGCCTCAACTTGATAATCTATTGTTGCTGAATAGTATCAAACGCCAGAGGATTGGGGTCATATCCTGGAACAAAACGCAATTTTTATATTTTTTCGTTTTTTTATTTTGTTAGAGTGGCTATATTTAGACATAAACTTGGAACTATTGCGAAGGAGTACGTAAATGTGACGGATAATGATTTTCAAAATTTAACGAATACTTCAATAAAATTATTTCATCCTTTTTGGGGCACTTGAAGTTGGGTTTTTTCTGTTTTTTATGACATCAAGGTTTCCGCATTCAGGTGGGTGGATTAGGACGAGAGAAAATGTGCTCTTTTGAAGCATTTTCCTAGCTCGTGAATTGAATTGCATCCTGCAGTGAAAATGATGCCAAAGTGCATGATTTTCTATTAGAAAGGAATTGATTCTTCTTCTTTGCATAAATGTACCGCGTTGTTCTGCTGTACTACACGCCAACTTGCTTTTCCAATTGCAATTCCAAAATACATGAGTTCAGACAAGAAAGGGTTCGTTTTGAAAACGCGCGCTTGTTGCTTGTACTCTTCCGGCTGCGACTAGTATGCCACCGGCGTGCATTATGACTCTGGCATTCAATATAGCTGCAGGATGAAATCATGAAAAACGGCTGTGGCAAAAGTGTATGGCCATTCCCAATTTTCGCTTTCCAGCAGGCTAGACGGGGACCAATGGCGAATTTGATGCAACCATCCGCTATATGAAATTTTTGACGAGCCAGAGGTCTCAGCGATTGTAAGACTGCGAAGCTGCAATGGGTTGGCTATATGATCGTATGGACAAACAACTGAACCCAAAAAGATATTCGTTGGGAGAACTGAAGGCCGGGGACCAGTGGGGAAACCGAGGAAACGCTGGTTTGACAGTTCATCGCTGATCTGATTTCAAAATTGGAGGACGCGGTCAATGGTCGGTCGATTGACCGCGTTTTCCAACTTTAACAGTTGGAGGCGCTTGTTGCAGGAAGCGAAGGCTCGAGAGGGACTGTAGTGCTACGAAGAAGAAGAAAGGTGTTTGGCATGCGAGGTATCACGAAATTACGCATATTAGGACCAAACAGATACACTTGTCGAAGTGATGATTAGGTAGAAGTCAGCTGAGGGATATCATTCTCCGTATCAAGAATTCTTTGCGATAGAAAATTGACAGTGTACATCCACGCAACTTCCGTGCATATACAAATAAACACGAAAAGTTACACAAACGAAGTGGTCTTTTACAATTTTCTGCAGAACGCAGTTATAATGTTGATCTGCATTGTCCATCAACTCACAATTCATAACAGTTGAGAAACTACCGCATATCGTTATGCGAATGCCCAACTCACTAACCTAACGTTTGTAGGGTTCTCAGTTACCCGTTGATTATGGTTGGAAATTCCCTCTACAATACATCCTCATTGCGCAAAAGTCAACAGCGATGTGGGTTGAAATAGGCAAAATCATTTTATGATAACTCACTTTCTAGAAGAAATTAAGAATTCGACTCTAGGATGATACATCATAGTTACTTACTCTTTATCCACCCGCTGTTCAGTAGGATCCGCATCCGGTTCCTGCGCCGCTAACGTGGGATCTGTGATGTTCTTTTCTTTTATTTGCAGTTCCTGTCCTCCGTCTTCATCCTTTATTGTAATATCTTCGATCACCACACTTTCATAATTTGAATTTTCGGCTTCCCATTCACTTCCCTCTTGATTATCATCTGGTCCTAAATTCATGTGCAAAATGTAAATATAATGCACAAACGAAACAGCTACGAAATACTCTACCATTTGAATCAAAAGATTCTATATTCGGTTCATTTTTCGAATCACATCCGGGCTGCAGCACTATTGGCTCATTACCTGCGAGTTTACCTGCCACCGTTGGATCTCGAACTGCGGCATTCTCTGTGTGTCTCCTTACTAGCATTTCGTCAACCGTCATTCTAAACTTTACACACGTGCTTTTATATAATGACTTGAATTGATGGAAGTCGTCCAAAGTAAATTTGCATGAAAGACAGATATGATGCGGAAGAAGGTCGTTCTCTTGTATCTGAAATGAAGTTCATAGGGAGTAGTCAATGAGAACTCGAGCTATTTTCTAGAAACGACTAGACGAACTTCTAAGCTAATATTCATACACTTACTATAGAATCCCCAACATCTTGCAGCATTGATAAGATGTCTTCGTTGTCATTCTTAACGTTATTAAAAATTGTTTCTAAATCGGACCTGGACTCACACACGCGACAAGCCTCAACAAACATTTTCGCTATCTTCAGCAAGCAAAATTCAGAGAATTTATTTCTATACGAAATGCTAGCATCGCTACGCCAGCGCTCACCAGTAATGTGAATAATGTCGTTAACTTAGCACAATTTACTTGTTATTTACAGCCTCACATCAACAATTATTGCTCTGACTTTTCAACCTTAAGCTGTTGTCAGCGAAACGTCAAATTCTTATTGCAGAAGACTTGGAACAGGTAGCTAACAGGAACGGCCCGATGCTAATGGAACCCCAGAAAGTGTTTTCGCATGTAAACAAACTCTTTCGTGTAAAGTTTTTCTATTAAAAACAGTGCGAATTTGGATTTCGAGAGTGACAAATGATAATAAGGTGATAACTGAATAATTAGGCAGAGAGAAATTGTAAAAACTTTGATATGGTTTTAGAAAATTTCAAGTTTTGTGAATAGTGGAACAAATGAAGTGCATAGTTAAAAATTGCTGCTATAAAAGCCATCGCTGGTCAGCAGGAGTGTCGTTTCATAGGTAAGTATTGATATAAAGAAGAAGAATAAAAAACAGTATTTATAAGCCAAAATGTGTTTACGTTGTGGTGGTGGCCGTTTTATAAGGTTAACTTTCACATACTATCGCCCAATTTATGGTGCACTTTTAACGTATAATTAGCATCCTCGTTGTATTAAAAGCAAATTTGATCTTGTGAAAAATTTCGTGCCAATTATTAACAAAAATTTTAAGATTCATATATAAAACTGAAATAAAAATATTTTGATGCTTCAGGTAAAAGTCGTACTTCTGGTTTCTAACGAAAATTTAACATACAAAAATAAACAGTTGTTTCAATCGTTTATATGTATTTATTTTCCAATCGTTCATGTGCTATTTTATCTGATATACAAGTATTTCGCTTGAAACACGCAAGCTCCCTCAGTGAGATTTCACTGAAGAAGCTTGAGTGAATCAAGTGAGATTTCACTGAAGAAGCTTGAATGTTTCAAGCGAAATACCAGTATATCTAACAAAATAACACATCATGTATGTAGTGACTGCCATTTCAAATCGCACCCTAAAAAAGGCCATATTAACTTTGCTTCATTCATTAAAAAGGTCAAATAGCAATTTCCCTTAATATTGCGCCTTAATGCCGCCGAAACCGGTCCCAAGCCTTGTCAAAGGAAGAGAGAGGCATAAGTCAGTACATAAAATATATAAATGATTATTTACTATATTCTGAAGGAATTCTTGCTTAGTTCTCATTAAATCGCACTTTTATTCATATAAATATTTTCGAGTATTCTTCTTAACTAACTTTGGAAACCTCCATTAAGCCCAAATTTAAAATTTTCTGCCATATTATAGTTCAATTTCAAATTTTACTAAAAACTTTGCGCAACCGACAACTACGCCTTTTGAAAATTAAAACAAAATATGAACACTTGTGGCCAAAACTGACGTAAGATAGGAAGCCATATGGTAGAAATCTGCATATTCACGAGTCGGCCTACTATTGGACAAGCTTCCGTGAGCTGTCAGTCAACTGTGGGACTAGCAAATGCTTATATGGCGTAATATATACAATCTTCCGAATGAAAACGTACGAAATGCATTCCGTGCATGCTATAAATTCACCGTGCACTGTCCATTGTACTCCTAAACTTTTCAAGATAAGCATTTGAAGCACATGTTTTGCACCTTCCACTGATAGCTCAGCGTTGAGAAGTAGGCAAACTCCTATACATTCATTTTAGAAGGCGATAAAAATTAAACGCCTATAAGAACTGAAATAATTTTCACTTCTCCACGGGCATTCTGGATTTCACTGTAGAAATCCGTCTCAAAACCGTACAAAATCTCGAATTTTCGTTGGCACCCCCGTAATTCTTCATATACCGCCATTTAAGTTAGCCTGGAAAGTTGGCCTTCTAAAGGTCATGTGTGTGGTAGTAAGCGCTGCTGCCATATGGCTTCCTATCTGACGCCAGTTTTGTTTTAGACCAATTGAACAGCTTTTGACAGTTCCCACTGGGACGTCATGTAAGTTATTTGCTTTCTTTTTGAGCCTGAGTTAGCAAGCGTTGAGATGAGCCCGTTCATAGCGACCATTCGATACGTGTTTGAATACTTAAATCTTGAAATTATTAAAGTAAGAACAGTGTTAACACACAATAATCATTCTCAGGATACACTTCTAATTTTAGGATAACCTTCTAACCAACCTCCCCCATGTCACGCAGGCATCAATGACCGGTCATCATGCGTTATGCGTCATCCGGAATCTCTGCGAGGCGCTTCGCCACTTTCTGCCCCCCAATCAACTCGGTTAGTAGGTGTGAAAGAGAAAGCTGCCCAGGTGCGAATGAGGAAACATATTGGTATGAAGTTGATCACTGCTCAACTGCTGAACAAACCACTCATGGCCCTAGCAGACTCTCAACTGATCGGTGATTGTGGATAACCTTCATTGCATCATAAAGAGGCCAGTCGAACATATGATACTAATACATCGACACTTGATAACTAGTGTAATGTACATATCTAGAGACATTTTCCCCGTGATGTTTCATCATGTCACAGGTTGTGATTAATGATGCAGCCTTAAGTCATCAAAATCATTCAAAACTCTTCGAAAATTGATCAATGACAGATTTTTAGTTAGTTGGAGACACCAAAATTTTACTCTATTGCTCAATTATAGGGAAAAGATCGTTCCGGTCATAACATGCTCATCTTCCTGCATATGTCGGATAATCCAAAAGGGTTGATCGTACATGAGAACACCAAGATAGTTCAATATGCTTAATATGTTCCACTATAAGCCCTTAATACATCGACTAAACAGGCTAAATTAATTCATGTTAAGGCCATAGCAATGGTTTGCATGAAGCAAAGATTTTTTCAACAAGTTTTGTGCTTTACAAAATGATTCAAATGGCTGATCAATAGGATCATACGATTTTCAAGCATTTTGGGTGAGTGCATATATGTAGCAGCATGATTTCAATGGAAAGGAACATCATAGTAGGCTGTAAGAGTTCCATTCATTATTAACTTCAAAAATAATGACGGGCCGCAAGTGCTATGAAGACATGAAAAGACTGAAAAATTAAATCGAATTGCTGTAGAAAGGGGATCCTATAGATTAGATGGACAGGGGTCAAGAGGAAAACTGACGCACATAAAAAAGGAAAGTATATTGGCTCAATCTTATGAAGAATACATTGGAATACAATCGGTCCAAATCAAGATTTGTTTACCAGAACAGCAACCTAGACTAAAATATTCTTGGCTGACTCATGTATGCATACGAATAACTTGGAAGATGATCAACATGCAGTCTAAGTAACCCATAGGCTTAAAGCATATCGTGATGAGCTTATAATGTTTAAAGTAGGTTGTGAAAAATGCTGACTGTTACTGTATGGAAAGTAATAAGAATTTCCTTATAAATAAATACTTATCAACAAACAAATAAATTTACCGAATGAAAGATAGCACGTTAGATCAAACGCTCAACTTATCAACTAAAGACAGCTACACAGGCAGCTCAAGAGATAGCATATTAGCTAAATAGACAGCTACATAGACAACTTACCAGCTAAATAGACGGCTTTATCAGCTAAACGATAATCACAACCGACAGTATATCAGCTAAATAGACAGGGCATCCACTAAAAAGACAGCTTACCAGCTAAGCAGACGACTTTATCAGCTAAACGGATACCTCTACAGACAACATATCAGCTAAATAGACAGGGTATCATCTAAAGACGACAGCACTATAGAAAGTATTACACATAAGATAGACTGCTCATCAGCATAAGCAACAGCTTAACAGATGGCTTTATCAGCTAAACGGATAGCTCAACAGGCAGCATATCAGTTTAACTGACAGGGTATCAGCCAAAAAGACAGCTAATTACCTAATGTGTAATCTATTCTAGCCCAGCAGTACTCTTTTAAAGAAAATACAGAGCAAAGTGCCATTTCCTGTTACTGACTCCTACTTCTGTTAGCTTGCTGGTTCAAGTCTTAACTCCATAGCACTTTCTTATCTTTCAATTTAAATCATGAGAGTAACCAACATTACAGCATCAAAAGGTTAACCATGTTTACTTATACAATAGAACTATCAACACCTATTGAGCTTGACCTCCCCCCTCCATCCACAAATTCAAAGAAGTGAATATATGTATATGCTGATGTAATAAATATACATCTTTAGTTTGACTACTAGAAGCAGTAAATTAATATGATCGGAGCAGATCCAGAAAATTCTCAAGCTATTCAGAAGCATGAAAAGGTCAGCCAGACTAAGAAGGCTACTTCAGCCAGAAAAGTGATCAAAAAAGAGAAGAAACTAAAAAAAAATCGAGAGAAACAACGAATCTATGAAAAAAACCTCTTGCTGAACTATACATACTATCTTGATGAAGGTTTCCACAAAAGAAAAGTTATACTTGGATTTGACCCGCTGACGTTTCAAGTGAAAATAATCTTCCGATGCAGTGGACAAAATCGGTTGGAGTTAGATAACAGTTAATGGACTTCATTTCGCCAATAGCCTATTGATCTTAAGAATGGAGTAGATGGATTCCCTGCCAATCAGCTTGGACTTCTTGAACTCTTCTATTGGAGGCGAGAGACTAATACTTAAACATCCCGAGCTATTCACACTTTTCATCTTAATGGACTTTTCTAACATTGTGTGAAGGAATACTATGACCAATATTGTGCCAGATGCAGGGAAAAGAGCGTACTTAAACTGGATAACGACTGCTTCACTCCAACTCAAACATCATTTGTAAACATAAACTACTCTAGACTTTTTTATGAAATACCAGTACGTTGCAATAATTTAATTTTCCATGTGATGAAATAAAATACTACAAATGCTATTGTATAAACAATGTTTTACTTCACTAAAATTATTCATTAGGAAATTGTACATTGAGACTTGGTAGACTACATACTACTTTGAAAGGCGTGGTAATCAAGTATAATCTCTTTAGATCCTCATCTAAGCTGCACTGAACAAACTAGAACATGAATGTGTGTTAACTTAAATGCAGCACGTTGTTTTTTCTATCACTAGGCTACATATTATTCTATGGATTATTATGCGGGTTTTAAAATTCTGCAAAACAATTGTCCTAAGTACATCCATTTAAAAACAAAATTCTGGTAAATGACGGCAAGAAAACTAATAAGACAGAGGTAAATACACATTCAACGCGATAAAATATATTACAATGGTCATCCTATACTTCATGGAAGAGTACCATGATATTTTTCCTGAACATCGAATAGGTATAGAGAATTATATGCTTCAATATGGAATAAATATGGAAATATAGAATACACTATCAAATATGTGAATTGTCCAATTCTAAGTTAAATTAATTTGGAAATTGTTCAATATACTATTGAATCCATAAATATTCTCCTACAAAGTCATTTATCAGATGTGCTGTTAAAAATTGTATCAACATTAACTTATATATGCCATAAAAAAGGTATTACTCAATAAATTATTTTTATGAGAAAGAAATACAGTTTTTTAATTTTATCAACTATTCTACCACTTTTCAAGCAAACAAATTTCTCAAACAACCAAACATAATGATCTAAACATTCCTAGCATATCCGAAACTCCTAATTATCAAATACATAACTCTATCATTCATAAATATCTAATGAGAGACGAAAAAACCCCGCATTCAACTCAAGTGTACATCTGTTCATCAAATTACCAGTAAACAAACACTGCCTCAAAGTAATAATCATCCCTTAACGTCTTACAACGACACACGACCATCCTAATCAGGAACACCCTATAACACATGTTACTTGCCTATACATACATGGTATGCTACCACACATCGTTATCAATACCGACATCTCTTACATAATCATTAGCTTAAGTGATCTATAGCAGTAGTGTGCTAACCCAAAACATACCCCGTATGTTGGAAACTAATTAGATCTTCTTCAAACCTATAAAATATTAAACAAGCATCCAGCAGAAAAAAATCTGATAAGAAACAACTCAGCAAGAAGACCCTTTGTTTAAGTGAAAATAATACTTGAAAATGTCAATGAACATACCCGAAAATCCCTATGATGATCAATCTAGTATATTTAAAATGTAGTGAATACGTATTTTACTCAATTTCAAGTATTGAAAATGTATACGAATATAGCAACAATGACTTTACGCTTAATATAAGCATACAAAGTATGAGGGTTGGAAATTCTCATGCAATCACGTAGGCAATAAAAGCGATAACAGCATCCGAAAAGTATTAAATAGTCACATCATCCAAGCATGCATCATTTTCCTAAGGAGATAATAAATTAGAGATTCACATACTCAAACATCAACAAGTTCCTATTGAAGATATGACTAAAAAATTCGGAAATGACTCAAATCATATATACATAATTTTCAGTACTAAAAACCATGATTTGATGAACATGAGACAAGCATAAAATAATAGTTTTTACTCGATATTACACTGAAACTCTTGAAACTAGCTAAAGTAAATAATATAGACCCACAATAACAACACCTAATTTAAAGTAAATATAAACATTCATTCAATCTAGTGCATACATATAATGCCACCATATAGGGTTAAAAATATTTTTTCATACATTCTGGGCATAAACAAAGAATAATAACATAATACCAACAAACTCCTAATGTCAATGACCTACCCATTCGCTTTTTTCTATATTAGCTTCATTCTTTCAGTAGGTACCCAAAAATTATCAATAAAAATGCGTTAATATGACCACTTATTAAGATCACTCTAACGATTCCTACATCCATCATACATAAACTCCATAAAAAAGTAGCATTCCAGAAGCCATAAACCATTATATCTTTCCTAGACAACATCCATAAATAATCTCAAATTTAGAATAGATGCCCAAAAAATACATGCAACATAGTGATCAAAAAGTAAAACATCTTTACCATGCACTTATCAAAACAGAAAAATCATATACAATGATACGATGTACGAACGAAATTATCACCATCCCATGCACTCCAAGATCATTACTTTGGAAAAATAACTCGTTCTGGGGCCATAATCATTAGAATTTTTGAACAAAACCAATGAGCATCCTAAAGTAAAGAAAAAATGAATGAATACAATGTCATACTGCTACATAATATTAAAATCAGAGAATGAAGCATATAAACTGCTTTAAGAAATAAGTGATGATGATGAAGACTGTATTAATCGAGCAGTTATACAAGCAAACTGTTCAAAGACCTTCCTATACTACACTTGTGATTTTACGTGGCAGAGTTTAAAAAAATAATTAATTATTTTCATTCATAATCGTCACTTGTAAAATAATTTTCTTTCTTATTATTATTATTGTTAAATGTTATTCTATATCAATTTTCCTTTATATTGAATGTAAAATTTTTCTTTATCAATTTCCCTTTATATTAAATGTAATTTTATATTAAATTAAAACGTTTTCCTTTAATTTTATTTTTCATAAAATTTAACTTAAATCACTATTTAAAAAATCCTATTCATTTTTCTTTATTTCGTTCAAATTTAGTTCATTTGGTACAATTTAAATCCGCCACATAAAATGAGCAGTGTAGGAACGTTGATCGGGTCGGCAGTCTACACTTGGTATCAAGTTTACGTACAGCCTAAGGGAACGGCATTCGTGAAGAGCTTACTAGTTAATCCGTTCGGCCGGGCTGTATTCAAAAATTATGGTGCATCGTTCGGAAACCCATGATAAGGATACGTGGCTCGAAAAATCGCAAAGCTGCTGTCAGGACACTGAAAAGTAGCACATTGTGAAATTTTTCATGGTGTTTTTTATGCATGAATTTTTTCGCCTTCAGCATATCTACAAAAAAATAACTTCGAAATCTCAATTTTTTATTTGATTAAATTACAAACTCTAACTTTATTTGAAATTTTTTGCGAACATTCAGTCGAATTAACCATTTATTTACCCACGTCGGATTTGGTTCCACTATTCCTAAGTCAAAAGATATTAACTCTATTATGTTTATTGGAGGGAAAAGAATATCTTTAGATCTATTTAGATCAGATAATTGCACTTTGTCTAAACATTATATAATCATCATAAATTTAAAAGTTAAAAGTATACAAATTTAAGATGTTACTAATACTCGTTTGAATCTAACTTAACTGTAGGAGTAGTAGTAATTGGGTTAATATTTGGAAGCTTTTATTTAAAAACGTAATAATTTGGTGGATTTCGTTTTACAAAGTGCAATAATGAAAATTTAATTAATAAACCGAAGTATACTGTATTGATATCATTTACGAGTATGTTAATCTAGAAGATGTACACTCCAAAAAGTCGCTTTATCTGATAATCCATTTAAATTAGAAACAAGAAAATTATATAATGTAGTTCTTAAAGAATTTATCACCGATCAGATAATAGTATTCGTCAAATGAGTTATTTAGTGTAGCCACCATATTATTGTGAGCTCTTTAATTATTTGAAACAAAAATCAGGGAGTAGGTAGTGATTTGCTGCAAGTTAAAAATACCTAATGTTAAGACCTCATTTAGACAACTGAACTCTTTGATTCATCTGCACGAAAATAATGAAAAGGGAATCCTTTATTGAAAAGATTTTCATTTTTATTATTTGCTTTTGCATTGTAGTGCGGCAGCTATCAAAGAAACTATCAGAAGGATTTAGTTAAAAAAAAAAATAAAACAAGGGATAATATACAAAAAGAGCAAATATCGTTAATTTTGTAGTAAATTTTTTTTAACAATGTATTTAAATTATGTCTTATTAAAAACAATCAGTAACACAAAATAGTTCTTGACGAAAATGCTGACTGAAATGCAGTTGACTGCATTTGGTTGTTTTCAATGAAATTAATGAAAAATGTAAATCATGAATCTCTCAATTTGATTTTTCTGCGCAAATTGATATCTTGACTGATCCATTCTATCTCACACACACTCTCGAGAATATCGTGATGACCGAAACATAACTATGCAAATTTACTGAATTCAATTCATGTATAGAAAACTTAAACAAAAATAAAAATTTAAGACCACTAAATATAAATCGAAAGAAAATTTTATCAATGAAATATGCAACTACTTTTACAAGCTAAGCATAATTTATATATTTTTAAAGCTCTTTAATAAAATTTTTTTCTAAATATTTTTTATTCTTTCACTACAAGACAAACAAAATGCTGCTACAAGCAAACTAAAATTTAATACTATACTAAATATCAAGAACTCATTATAATAAACATTAAGATCTGTTTTACTGCTCCATAGATTTGAGTAATCAGCATAGTAGTCAAACCAAATAAAATACCTTGTAGACGATTCTTAAAACACTATTGACATGAAACCGATAAAAGCAATAATATGTAATAGCAATGAGTCACAAAGCAAAGAAACGACGTATCCAAGCAAAAAGAAACTGAAAAAGATCAATGTAAACAATATTCGGCAAATTAGAGCAGGCGTATTTGTGAATGCACATTTGTGAAAACACATCTCAATGCCGTGCATCACGTTATCCGGAGCCTATGGGCGCTACAAAAACTTTAGCACTTCTAATAATTCCCATTGCCAAGCAACGCACAATGCATATGGTATCTTATCCAAGCAAACATGCCCGCCACCAACAATCAAAGTCACCTTACAATGCATCGTATGCCATGCCACTTCTGTTCTATTATGTAGATTCCGATACCCTAAAACTGCCACCGACAGGCGAGTCTGTACGCACGAAACACTACTCTTGACAAGCAAAACCAATTACATATGACACTCGTCCCCGATGCCAATTTCCATGCCTTACAGCATTTGCCGCCGAGAAAATCTACTTCCCGATTATAGGCGTAGCAACGATTTTTTCCTAGGGTGGGCCACATTTTCAACTTCGCCTAAAATTACTAGCTGCCACTTATACATAGTGTAAAGGAAAGCTTTCCGATGATTAAAAGAACATGATCGCACTAGTTTATTATGCTTTTGTTGATAGTTATTTACGATTCTAAGTAAAATATATGTATACAATATATATATATATATATATATATATATATATATATATATATATATATATATATATATATATATATACATAGATAAAATATATAATATATTATAAAATGTATACACACACACAAATATATATATATATATATATATATATATATATATATATATATATATATATATATATATATATATATATATAGATATATAACATGGATAAAATAATATTTGAAAAATTTTACGTGTAGGAAAATATCTTTTTGGGCTTTGTAAAAAAATTTTTTTCAAAACCTTTTAAAAACGGTACTGTCCGTCTGTCCGTCCGTGCGTCACAGCAGTTTTTCTCAGAAACTATAGCGGCTACAAACACGAAACTTAGTAGGCATATCAGAAGTTACGGTTCCTCAAAAGTTCAGGTATCAAAATAAATTGAAAGGGTTCTTAAGGGGGGTCCCCCATAGCGGAAGGGGACCCTTAAAATTTTTTTTACCAAAGGTAGGCATGTGGGGTCTTAATGAGAGCTTTCCAAAACAGGTCTTACCAACTTTGTGGGGTGCAGGAGAAGGGCAATTGTACGACGAATTTGACCCGCCCTCGCGATTGGGTACCTTTGATCCGAAAAATCTGAAAAAAATTGTGGAGGTGAACCTTTATATGTCCAACAACGACAAATACCACTGAAGTCAAAATCGACTCGACTTTGGTAAAAATAGCATGATTTATGAGTTTTTTGTTTTCCTCCATAAAATCGCAAGGGTACCCTTAAATTCAACGAATTTCGACATTTTGCTAGCCCTATATAAGGTCCTTATAACCTGTGAGTTTTATTAAAATCGATTGATATTTGCAGAAGTTATAGCCACTTTAAATTTCTCCAATTACAACAACTACTGTACATGATTTTTCTACTATATGGGCTTTCCATCGAACCAGAAACTACAGTTTTGATTGGATCTTCTCGAAAACTTCAGATTATATGAATACTATAAATATCTTTGAGATTTCATCAATCAATAATATTAGTAGTGCCACAACAAAATGGCGGCCGCTTAAAATTAAGTAACGTTGGTTTTTTTTAAACAAGTATTCATGTGCAAGTCATCGAAGTATATCTTCAGGGTGTTCATCATTGCAATACATATCATAATTTGCGTACAAAACCCTTCTGACATGAGCGTAGGTCTGTCTACTCGACTTGTTTGGTATTTTCAATCAGGAGTTATATCAATGATGTGAGAAAATGATATTTTATCGCCTCAATAAAAAAAAATCAAAATATCAAAATTAACGTCTCATATCACTCATTAATTTTAATCAAGAGCAATCTTTCGATTTTTTTCTGTAAATTCATTCATCACATCAACTGCACTAAAATTTTTCACTACAGAATTTTCTATGTTTATTATGGCCAAATTTGAAAATCGCTCATGATCCATTGATGATCTAAGCCAGTTTTTTATTCTACGCATGGCTGAAAAACTGCGCTCACGCTCGGCCGAGCTAACAGGTATTGTTATAGCAACCTGAAATGAAAGGAAAAATGGCTCATTAATAATTACCAATGTTCTAATTAGGTAGCTTACCTGGAGTAATTTGTAGTAATTAGGACAATAATCTTTGTTAATTTCTTGTTTCAAATTTTTCAAAATGAAGTCCAAGTTTTTATTCCTAAGTATACTCGCAATAATAGTCATTTCTGCTTGCAATGTATCCGTATCAATTTTTATTCTGTCTTTATAAGCATTAATGAAACTTTCAGACTTTTTGAAATCAAGCTTAATGAAAAAATCTAGTGACTCTGCAAATGGTAAGTTCTCGAATCTACATTTGAATTGACGAACAACGTTATATAAAACTTGTAGGTAAACGCTTGTTCTCAAAACTGACGATAGATACAAGCCATATGGCAGCAGCGCTTACTACCCCACACATGACCATTAGTAGGCCGACATTGCTGGCTAACTTACATGGCGTTATATGAAGAATTGTGGAGGTGCCAACGAAAATTCGAGGTTTTGTACGGTTTAGAGACGGATTTCTACAGTGAAATCCAGATGATCCGCGGAGAACACAATAGCGCTCCTAGTGAAGTGAAAATTATTTCTGTTCTTATACCCGTTTAGTTTTTATCGCCTTCCAAAGTGAATTTATTGGAGTTTCTTTACATCTCAACGCTGAGCTATCAGTCGAAGGTGCAAAACATGTGCTTCATTTGCTCGTCTTGGAAAGTTTAGGAGCGCAATGGGCTCTACAAGGTGAATTTATAGCATGCACGGAATGCATTCGGCACGTTTTTTATTCGGTAAATAGTATATATGACGAAATATAAGCATTTGCTAAAGCCGCAGTTGGGTGACAGCTACCGGAAGCTTGTCCATAGTAGGCCGACTAATACATATGCAAATTGCTACCATATGGCTTGTATCAATCGTCAGTTTTGCTTGTTCTCCAATATTCAGATGCATGTACATCTGATTCTGATGATTGAAGATTGTCTGTGCTCTGTCTCTTTCGCAAACTGGTGTCAACGATAAAATCTTCTAACCTTTTTGGTTGCCTTCTTTTTTTTTGAGATTCTGATAGGCTCCAAAGAAATTTCGTTATCGTTCGAATATTTTTGAAACCTCCAATGCAGTAATGGTGCTTCTTATAATATCAACTGCTTGGCCTAATGTAGCGTCATTGTTTTGGAAATATTTGCTCAAAATGTTTATGATTGATAAAACATATTTACATATAAACAAGGGATCTACAAAGTCGGCTTTCGAAATACAATTTAAAAGGCCTATCGCTTCTACTGAATTTTTGTTTTGAGGGTTATTCACTTCCTCTTCTAAAGCAGTTTTGATGGCATCGTAGTTTGTTAAAACAGCTTTGCAATTTTCGAACCGGCAAGCCCAGCGCGTTTCACTTAGGCTTTCTCGACTTGATTTCGTACTAATACCAAGAGATTCCTGAATATTCTTCAGTTGTGCATTTAGACGTGGGTGCGCAAAATGAGCATGTAGCGCTTCAATGACATTAAAGAATCCACTGACTGTTGAAATATTGTTGAAAGAATCTACTACTACTAAGTTAAGTCTGTAAAAGACAATGGACGATGAATTCCAAACATATCTATTTTTTCGAAGAACAATAGAATATAATATGCATGCTTACTTATTTTTTACAAACCATATGGAAAACAGCCGAAAAAAAATTGTGATGATTTTTTTGCGTATGAAATATTACTGTTCTAAAGTTATTTTAATTAATCATGATCATAGGAAATCTAAAATTATACTTACCTATGCGCTAAGCAATGAATGTATATCGCCTCTGGGTACGTTTCTTTAATAATTGCTTGGACGCCACGGTTGTGACCAGACATAACGCTTGCCCCGTCATATGATTGCGCTACCACAGATAAATCATTTAGATCACATTTTTTTAATGCTTCTAAAATAAACGTTGCCAGATCCTGCGCATTTCGTGCCGTAGAGCAATCGTTAAAAGTTAGAAAACGCTCCTCAACATCTAGATTATTTGCGTATCTAATTGCAATCGACAACTGCTCCTTTTTGAACGATCGTGCTTCATCAGCCATCATAGAAAAAATCCACAACTTCTTACTTCCGTTGCTTTCTTACGCAGCGTAATTTGGGCAACAGTAGTAATAATCTCATTTTGAACTTGAAGGGAACAGTAATTCGTATTTTTTTCGAAGTGTTTTCTAAATGTGACATCATTTTTAGCAAATATGTCACACAGTTCCAAAAAATTTCCTCTATTATGGGAAAGCACATCTTCCCTATGTCCCCTTAGTGCAAGTTCTTGACGAGACAAATACATAATTATCTCAATTATTTTAGTCAAATATTCACTTCTTTGTGTTGTGTATTTATTTTATCTTGTACGCTTCCCGAAATTAGTGATTGTTTAAAAGTGATATGAAATTCAGTCGATAGTTTATGAACAAATGAATAGCAATGTTTTTGCACCGCTTCCCCTAGCTTTTTCCAATTATCAAAACCACTAGAAATAAATTTTTCGTGTTGAGTGCGTAAAATCTTTGTACGAAAGTTTCTGCAGACAAAACAGTAAACCTTATCTTCTTTAATGCTGTACTCAATCCAGGGATATTCATCATAATATCTCGACGAAAAACATCTGAATCGGTCACCGATTTTTCTTCTAGGGAAATCTATAACTGGCCTTGATGGTTCAGTTTCTCGACATCCAAGGTCATTTTCAGTACTTTAAGTACATGCTGTAGATGTAGAAGGTTCATTGGAACAACGATTTTCTTCCTTAGAACTAATACCAGAAGCGATTTCCTGACCCTCGCCGCTATCATCTGATTGCGGCTGAATTGTATTATTTTTGAAAAAACATCGTATGTCCTTGAATTTCTTCATTATATTGATTTATTATAACTACATATAGCGCAGAAAGAAAAATCATTCACATTTCATTTGTTTATTATTATTAAATCTAAATAAACTAGATATACCTTATCAAACTACTTTTCCGATAAACAACAGCACCTCAGATCAGATTGTCAACACTGTACTACATAAACTCACAACACGATACAAAATTCAACTGATTACCTTATGCAATGCACAAAAAATATACCCCGTTGCGTTTTGTGTTTGCTTTGGAATGACTGATTCCGATGCGCGGCCAGCGCCACGGCTGCACAATCCATGCATGTAGTCAATATTGGTATGTGTGTTGCATTCCATTGGGCGGCAGAAAAATTTGAGTACTGTTCATAGCAAAACTAATCGACGCAAAGTTTTGAAAAATTTTAACAACTTCCTATGTTGATGTAGATTATCGTAAACTAATTTTCTCATTGTGCATTAACAGCTAATATTCTAGGGTGGGCCAGGAAGATTCTAAGGTGGGCCGGGCCCACCTGCCCCCCCCCCCCCCCCCCCTTTGCTACGCCAATGTTCCCGATCACCATCCTCCAACAAACGACGCACATCAGTCCTACTCGCCGATAAAGTCATCCAGATTTAAAAACAGGCACCCTTTAATGAGCAACGCGGAAATTTAACCAAGCGCTCACGACGAACGTGAATTTCGATAGGTCATAACATCCGCTGCCACGGAACCCTACATCTCAAATTACATTCTCCAGCAACCAACACGCGTGACGTTTTCTCGCCCTTAACGCCATCCATACTTAACCATATACACCAATCAAGAAGCAAAACGTACCTTAAGCAAGCATCCATTAAGTAAATTCTCACGCCTTAGAACACACATCGAAAGGCAAACGCAGCGCCCTCCGTCGCCACACAACTAAGCGCCATAAAAACTTCCTGCACGCCTAACATGATCAAGCAAATCGGTCATTTCCCCAGGCTGCATTCATCCTTAGGCTCAGACACCAATCGATGTGCGACGCGTTCCTTAACCGAGCGTCCATGCAGCAAATTCCCATGCCTTAGAACACCCGCTGACAAGCAAGTCCATTATCCATCAATATCGCAGCAATCCATCTATACCACCACCCGCCGCCACCACGCAGCCACTCATACCATAAAAAACGTCCAGCACGCCTAATGTGATAAACTAAATCGCTTGACCCGGAAGCCTCTCAGAAATGAGATACGCTAGAAATTCTCAAGTCCTACAACCATCAAACCAACTGCTCGGGGCGCCATCTATCCACAGAGTTTCCCTAATGGATCCACAAACCGAATATTTCAAGCTATCAATCCTATAAACGAATCTACTATACATTAAAACGACCATGGATAAAAAACTATCTACCGCTAGGAGCGTATAAGACTCGAGAAACACTTCCATCAAAGATGAATAACAAAACGAAGCGAAAACTATAAGCAACGAATTTATGAGAAATCCTAACAACCATGAATAGTATAATTATCTATCGTTAAAAGCGCCAAATGTTCCCTATTCATCCTAAAAATATCCATGATTCCTATACCAGTATAAATACACGCTGACAAATCTAGAGCTCTAATCTATTGATTGAAAATATGGGACTTTCCTAGACAGGAATCAATTTTCTAGTTTCACTATTTATCATTAGAGATTACTAAGGCTAAGGATGCGCACCTGCAATCTAAAGACATATATCTGTTCTAGAACACAACCATCAAGACTAGTTCTACTAACCTCTAGAGGCTACTAAAATCTGGACCGCCTGCTTACTTAACCAGGACACTGGTCTCCACTTGCCTAAAACTCGCACCTACTTATCCCAGTCGTACACCTACAAACCCAATATACCTAGTCTCCCCCTCCGGTAACCACCCATGACATCCACGCCTATGCTGGACTCACAACTTCTTATCTCAGACACCCACCCATACCACCCTAATACAAGCACCCACACACCCAAGATACACACCCTCGACCACTTTTGAAGTTTGTATGGAAAAAGTGTGTTAGAACTGACATTCCATACGTAATGCAGTTCTTCTTTGGAAAACTTGTTCGTATCGTGCCATTTCAAGCCAACAATTTTTCGCACTCGTCATCAAGTAGATTGTCAGTGCAAAAATTTCCTTCAGTTTGAACACAAGTGTTTATAGCTCGTAAATGTACCGCAGATCATTCGGGCATTTTAATTCGCTGTGTTAAATGAGACCAATCGTAGATTCCAGCTGCCCCTATAGCCCAGTCATATTAGGTAAAAAAAGGGGTCAACCTCGGAATGAAAGATAATAAGCTGCAAATTGGTATGAACCTTTGTTTTGTCATTCTAAATGTTGTCTCAAAAGTCACAATCGTTATCGTGTTCGCGTCTCAAGATATTCAAGGTCAAAGGTCACAAAAATCGGTTTTTCGCGAATATCTGGCTTCCTATCGGTTAAATGAGATTTGCATTTATTATAAAAGTTGTAGGCTATAAAATTCCCTACAACTTTTGTTTAAACTTTTTTTTCATACGACCAACCGTTTTGAAGGTAGAGCGCGAAGAGTGCACATCGTACAGTCATATACGGCCTAATGCAAGGTCAAGCGTGAGTTATGGTTATCAGTACGTTATAAAGTCAATTATTTACTTGGAAATTATAATTATTAAACAATGCCTATTATTTATGTACTAACTATTAATTATTTATATTTAATTAAAGTAAGTAACTTGATTATTTATATATAATTATTCATATTTAACTATTTAAGTATAAAATATTATTAATTCTGGATTATATATTTTAGTTTTATTTTAAGTTAACACGACATTATATATCTTTTCTTTAAAACGCGTAAATTTCTCAATACTTATATACCTGGAAATACTTGTCCCTACCCTATGCCCTTTTCTATTCATTGCCGGGACAGATGTTCTATAGTATTCAAGGCCACTCTCTCCACTTTGTATGAGTCAAGATTATTCGTTAGTTTGAAATTGTACCGTTGCAATTCATCAAATTTACAAAACTAAATAAACCTGTACAACTGTCAACACTTCCACCAACAAGTGTAGCAGCTCATCAACACATAAAACGTGTCTACTACCAGATTCAAACGTGGTTAGGGAAGGACTTAGAACCTAAAGAATGGGGCTGGATGCTTGAAAATGAAATCCTGGAGCCCATACGAACGTTATTACCTCCAGCACCAGCCGAACTACTAAACGTAATATTTTGCAATTGCAAAAATGGTTGTGGTTCCCGCTGTGGATGCAGAAAATCAGGGCTACAATGTTCTTTAGCTTGCGGCCAGTGCAACGGACAAGCTTGCCTCAACGCTTCACTGTATCCAAGTAATCCCGATGAAGAAAATACATATGATCCCGATATTCTGGAAGGTTTGGAGATGAACATGACAGATAATGAGGATGATGACAATGAATCGAACATTTTTGAGCGACAAGAAGAAGAAGACGACGAACAAGAAGAAGATAATTAGCTTCCATTTCCAATTTCATTACAATTAAAATCAACAAAGATACTTTTGATATTTGAACTCACATTTTGATAAATGTATATTATGCCGTATTTAATAATAAATAAAAATATGTGTAAAATATATACTCTTACTATCATTTTAACTTAAAATAAAACTAAAATATATAATCCAGAATTAATAATATTTTATACTTAAATAGTTAAATATGAATAATTATATATAAATAATCAAGTTACTTACTTTAATTAAATATAAATAATTAATAGTTAGTACATAAATAATAGGCATTGTTTAATAATTATAATTTCCAAGTAAATAATTGACTTTATAACGTACTGATAACCATAACTCACGCTTGACCTTGCATTAGGCCGTATATGACTGTACGATGTGCACTCTTCGCGCTCTACCTTCAAAACGGTTGGTCGTATGAAAAAAAAGTTTAAACAAAAGTTGTAGGGAATTTTATAGCCTACAACTTTTATAATAAATGCAAATCTCATTTAACCGATAGGAAGCCAGATATTCGCGAAAAACCGATTTTTGTGACCTTTGACCTTGAATATCTTGAGACGCGAACACGATAACGATTGTGACTTTTGAGACAACATTTAGAATGACAAAACAAAGGTTCATACCAATTTGCAGCTTATTATCTTTCATTCCGAGGTGAAAGCCCTAATATGACTGGGCTACTAACGAAATATCAGTAGTGGCAAACAATTTACAAGCGAAACAGTAAACCTTATCGTTAGATTTAGAATAAATTCGCCATCTTCTTGTTGTCCTTTTTTCATTTGTCAGTATTTTTCTAAAATATGTTGCAGAAAAACACCTGTTATTTTCGTTCTCAGGGAAGTTAAATGGATTAACTTGTACAAGTCCATGGTGAACTATTAAATATACTGTTTGTTATTATCTGCCATTTGGTCACGTGCTAGGATCTTCAATGTCGAAATTTCTGTTTTCTTCTTTTTGTACTTCAATTTCCATATTTTCAATATATTTTTTTTTGTGAGATTCACAACCGCTCGTTTTTCTATTGTTTGCATTTTCATTTTTAACTAATTCAGTTTCGTTGGTATTTTCTTCATTTTTATTCACGGGTGTATTCAACTCCTGGTTTTTCTCTTCCAAAGGGATCTGATTCATTGCCGTATGTTGTTCACCTTCATTTGGCTGTCTTGAATGACTAGAGGTTTCAATCACATACTTCAAAATGTAGTTTGTTTGCTGTTTAATATAACCCTCTCGCCGCTTCTTCTGTGTTTGTTTCCAGCCCCACTTAAGTAAATCCATCACGATCTCTATCTCTGCTAGAACTAGCGCATATTAAAAAAGCATATTTCTATGTATAAAGTTATAGATGTCATGGTTTATACCATAATATAACTTTGAAAAATATTTGTCATCTTACCGAAACCAAACGATCACAGTAATTACGTGGTCGATTTTACGACATGGATTTTAAAAAGGGACAGGATTTTATTAACAACAATACTTGGTTAAGCTAACAAATGAACTTTATTCAATTCTTTATCTTGCAACTAATTTCCTCGACAGTACAAACGCAACTCACTACGTTTTAATTAGATTTCATAAAAGTGGAAAATGGTACCTTTGGGTTGAATAATGCATAAGCAAAATTATGTTTCGCGGGTGCTGACTTAGCGTCTACCATTTTCACAATTTTGTAAAAATGATCTCACGTCTTTCCAGACGGTGTTTTATTATATTTTATTATATCTTTAATAGACTTTAATTTGTAATTTTTTTCTAAAAGGACGCCTTGCGTCATTTCTTTTGCTGGGTCCACTAATATGGACTCTCCGTTACTTAAATCAATAAACAAATTATCACTATAAAATAAGATAAGTTCTTCTGTTTTATATTTTAGGTCCTGTAAAGAAATTGAAAGCTCACTCACCGACGAGACTCGTAAATTGTTAATCCTTCGATAAATTTCCGTTGGTTCGATGTCCGGTTTAAATCTTAGCTTCAATGCTGCCTTAATCGCTTGTCAATTGTCCGTCTCTGGTAGATTGATAATTGCGCTTTTTGCCAGCACTTGGATCTTTTGATGGAATATTGTTCTCGTCGCTACTTTCACCAACTCGGCATCGTTCAGGTTGTTTAAATAAAATTCCATGCTGCTCACAAATGCGTTCACGGAAATTTCACCAGTTCCTGTGAAATTGCTCATGTACCGCAGCTCCTTCAGTGCATTTTCCTTTGAATTCGATGGTGGATGTCCTAGAGTCAGCTGTTGGATTGCGCTCGTAAGTTGCGTTACTGGGTCGGGTCTGTTGACAAGCTGCTGGATTGCTAATCCTAATTGTTGGATTTCTTCGTTTCGAGCCTGGAGTTGTTGTTCAATTTCCATTATTCGCTCCATTTCCATGTCACTTGTATTTTTTGACGTGTGTTACCTCCAGTTACCCTCCGCGTGGGAGTTCCTTCGGCTAAGGACCTCGGACCCGGCTTGCCGTCGAAGACGGTCGTAGGTGGCGCCACTCGCTTATCCCCTGGTCCTAAAAAGCCGCCAAGCGAGAACGCGGCCGCCGAACACCCCTCAGACAACTCGATCTAACGCTCTTTAAGCGCTTCCCTAACAGGGGCAGATTATTATCACCGGGCGATCAGTTGCACACTCGCCGGGCACAGATTTTCAGACGTAACTCACGCCGAGCAAAAGAAACTAAAAAAAAAGGAACACTTCCGCTACAGAGATTCCTGAAAAACCCAGCAAGGAAATTTACCTTTGGACACACCCGAGCCAGGTGTACAATTAAAATGCGCGGCAACTCGCTCTTCCTGCAACACGCACACAAAAACTTCCACTATTTCACTACTTGAATGCGAAATGCGAATGAAGCTCAAAAAAATATATTCCACTATTTCACTAACATATATTTAACTGCGAAATGCAAATAAAGTGCTGAAAATATAATGTATTTAAAAGTACAAATTCCACTTACTCTACCTAAGCGGGGGCCCCCCGAAGTACTCTGCCTGCAATATTCTGCCGGCACGCTTATTATCGCCTGAAGTCGCCAATCTTTCTTAGTTGTCTCGCTGCTAATATTTCTCTCCACTGTTGAATTTTCCCTCGTCGCGATTCCTTTTTTTCGATTGATTTTTCTCAGTTCCACAATGCTATCCTCGCTTAGCCCACGTTGTCGCCTCGAACCCGCCAGAAAAAAAGAGACCCGTTCTTCCTTATTGGGTTTTTCATCGGCTCGGTTTCAACCGACGAGCCGTTAACTTCATCCCTGGGCGATTCGATGTTCAATTCAGATCCCCCAACTGGGGTGCATCGGGCAATTGAAATCTAAATTTCCCTTTTTTAGTACACTCATCCAACAGGTGTAGAATGTCAAAGTGACTGACACTCTGTCAATTTCGTGTTTATTTACATTGTGCCAAATGTTTGAGTTTGGGAAAAACACTAGCAATCGTGGTCGCGTCCTCTTCCCTATGTGATTGAATTCGTCGGTGATGTGTCGTCGGAACCAAAGTGAAAGTGAATTTCGTGGCGCGGCAACATAGAACAGAACGCCACAACGATTGGAGGTCTCTGGCGGTTGTACTTCCGATACATTTCTAAGGTGAGTGTTTTGTAATAGTCTTTAGAAGATGCCGTGACACGAACTCTCACATCAACAAATCCATATGGGCTGATGGCAATGAGATTAATATTTTGAACATCCTCCTTTGCAATAGCGACTTGACGATGCGTTGGAATAGAGCGTTCAACGTTGGCATTGCCATCTCCTTGTTTTGTACGTACCGTATATGTACACCCTGGTTTCAATGCTCGTATTCGATATTGACCGTTTGCTGCACTTGTCGATTCTTCCTGGTGATGAAGGCATTCTTCATTGGAAATTGCTTCAACAACGACGTTAGGGAAAGGGTCGCCATTCAATGATGTTATTGTTCCAAAAACAGAATAAGCCACTCGTTCTCCACTCAGTTCCATATTGACAGTTTCACCATCTTTGACATCAATTATTTTCGAGTTGGGATTGAATTTATATTCTTTCATCATTGGCCGCAGATAATACTGACTAGGAGAAAGTGAATGGAACTTAATAACACCATCATCTCCTGTAACTAAATTCTTCCTGTAACTTTCTGCTCCGGACAAGGATAGCAAAACACCGGATAATTTATCTCCACTCACGCCATCCGTTACAGTTACAATTATCTCACATAATTTGTGAGCATTGAAAACATTTTTAATTTTATCATATTCAGCAAACACATACGACTTTTTTTTTCCAGCACTAAGTTCGACTTGGAGTGATGAGTCGATTGGACCAAATTTAAATGTTCCAGCAGTCGTTGAAGTGGTTTCAAGCGATTTCAAGTCGGGGTTGTTGGGGAAATTTAATGTTATTTTTGCTCCTTCTATTGAAGGTTTAATGCTACCTTCGATTATAAGACCTTGGGTTGCAACGAAGCTTACAGCGATAACAATGCCATCTTTGCCTCCTGTAATTTCTTTCGATTCTGGATTAAAAAACATGATATTGCTTTGTGGCTTTACTGTAATTATCTCATCAGTTTGAAGGTAAGTATCGAATCTGTAAGAATAAGAGCCATCTACTTGTTAGGTTCCAGCGTTAGAGTGACTTGTTCCTTGCCATTCTTTCCTTCAATTTGCATTTTAAATAGTTCGGCACTACGTTCTGCCGACAAAACACGAATCCCAGTTTTATGGGCGACGGCTTGAATCATTACAGGATTCGAATCTGATGTAGAGAAGCTTTTTGGCAGCCGTTCATCATATGTATGACGACTTTGTATTATTATGTTATAATCACCCGCTTTGCTTACACAAAATGCATTCATGCCAGACCTTAGGTCTATTTTTTCCATTTTCTTTACATTTACATTCTAAACTTTTAATATTTTTATTCTATAATTTGAACATTTCGTTTCTCCCTATTTTTACGTTACATTTTTTTTTTTTTACTTTAATCTTTTCACATTTCGTTTTCTTGCCTATTTTTCTTTTACTTTACATTTATATTCTAAACTTTTAATCTTTTTATTCTATCATTTTAACATTTCGTTTTTCCCTATTTTTACGTTACATTTTTCCTTTAATCTTTTCACATTTCATTTTTTTTTTTGTCCATTTTTCCTTCACTTTACATTTACATTCTAAACTTTTAATATTTTTATTCTATTATTTTAGCATTTCGTTTTTCCCTATTTTTACGTTACATTTTTATTTTAATCTTTTTGACATTTTTATTTTATTATTTTAACATTTCTATTTTTTTAATATTAACCTTGGCTCGGGTGGTATTTTAACAACCGCTGAGAAAAGAAATAAACAACAAGGTGCAAATCGTTCCCGTGACACGTGTTGAAAATGATCTCCCTTTTTTTCTCCTCTCCGTCATAAAAGGTTCACTTTACACTTCAGAGTTTTCCTCTGTCGTTATAGTTATTGAAAGGAATTTATTATAAATATATTTTTTTGGAGCAAGAGTCGTTGGCAGCCTTACCAACTGTTTTACAAGAGCATAAAGGCTTCGGTTGCTCTTCTTGCCAAAAATATATTTGATTTTAGAAGTTATTACGCGAACACTAGCTTAAATTTATTTTCGAATTTCGCCGCTTATCACACGTAACACTATTCGCGGTTCAGTGCTGAGGCTCCTTTGAGGCTTTAGCTTTAGTTGAACTATTACTTAAATTCGTTTTCGACGTATTTTTATAAATTGCCGAAAAAACACCGACTGCGCCAGTTACGTGGTCGATTTTACGACGGGGTTTCTAAAAAGGGACAGGATTTTATTAACAACACTTGGTTAAGCTACCAAATGAACTTTATTCAATTCTTTATCTTGCAACTAATTTCCTCGACAGTACAAACGCAACTCACTACGTTTTAATTAGATTTCATAAAAGTGGAAAATGGTACCTTTGGGTTGAATTATGCATAAGCAAAATTATGTTGCGCGTGTGCTGACTTAGCGTCTACCATTTTCACAATTTTGTAAAAATGATCTCACGTCTTTCCAGACGGTGTCATCTTCTTTAGAATTTTTGTTGCGTTCTCATTTTTCTTATACATAACTCAGTTGCGTCGAGAGATTGACTAACGCTCAGCATCTAAGACCGTAGCAATGCAAAAGCCTGATACTTTTTGTTTAAAACAAATGAATCGCTGTACGGCAAGATGGAAACTGACATACAACCACTAATTTTTTGGGCATTGCTATGCCCAGTTTGTAGGGGTTCCGACTCGTCGACAGATTTCACACAACAGTGTGTCGACACTGAAGATGACTCAAAGGATTCGAAACGCGTCTGCTCACACAACAAAGCAAGGCCCGACGGCTTTTCAAGAGAAAAATCGTTTACAATGCCCTAATAAAATCATGACTTGTCTGTCCTTCCGTCAGTCCTTCCGTTCGCCCATGCGTTACAGCAAGTTTTCTCGCAAACTACGTAAGCTACAGTAATGAAATTGTGTACGCAAGGCAAAAGTGGTACCCTTCCAAAAGTTACTGTACAAAATGAATATTTCAAGATGTTTGAGGGGGTCTTCGCATATAGGGGGATAACCCTTAAACAATTTTTTTACCAAATGTAGCCAATATGGGTCTTGATGAGAGCTTTTCAAAACAGTTCGTAAGCTAGATAGCAGTTTTGTAAGAGTAATAGAATTATAAAAATTATCCATGTAAACCGCGTATCCCTTATCGAGATAGTCCTCAAGTAAATGTAAAACAACGCCAATACGAATATTTTTATCTCGTACATAGTTTTCACGCATAATATTATTGAAATGATTTAGTATTGGTCTCACTTTGTATTATCTGTCGGCTGATGGTATTGAACTACTAACCAAATCAAAATAACGAAGTAACAACTGGAATCGATTTCGACTATGTTGGATTGATGGAAAAGTACAAGGTCCCATTTGCAATAAAAGTCAGATAAAAACTTGCATCTCTGCAGTACTGACGTCTTGCCACTTTGATAACATTTTTTTTGGTTTGCGTTTTTAATTTCATGCGCAGTATATAAATTAGTTTGTTCCACCAGTATTCGTAATGCAAGAAATTCATCCGAAAAAAAATTTTCTTATCCAATTTAACACCAACATTTTCTTGGAAGATAAATAATTCAGGATTTTGTTGAATTTCTGCCCACAAGTTATCATTCACATTTGATGTTGATACTTCGGACCCATCGTTGTTATTTTCAGAACTGGAATCAACTTCAGAGGACTTCATCTTCATTATCACTTGAATTCTCAGAGGGTTCATAATCGCTACTGTTGTTTCTATCCTCGCTAAAAATCCCGGCATATTCTGAATAACTTAGATTTGCGTAGTACTCAATTTCATTTTGAGCCAGTCGTCTGTTCTTATCCATGTTAGGTTCTTGATAATTTAATTCTAAGAATAATTATGAAACGAAACACTCAAAAAAGACGTGAATGTGATGCAGTCGACAATTTCCGAGATATTACTGACGAATATGGATGCGTATCTATGATTTAGCTTTAGAGAAGCGATAGGTCGAAGCGTGTCTGTGCGTGCCTGCGTGCGAATTAGCTCGTAAATTGGCTTCCGCAAAGAAATTTCTGCTACAGAAGCCAACTACGACTTAAAAAAAACGCATTTTTTATGCTTTTTGTGGATAACTATGCACTAGATTTAGAGTTTTCAATAAGATAATGTGATTAAATCAAATTGTCGTTTTGGGCCAAATTTCTGGAAATTGCCGTGGCAATGAACGTGTAAAATTAATCTGTCTTTTAAATCTCAGAAGAATTCAACAAAATTTAACGAAGTTAAAGTTTTTTGAATTTTCCTGCATCATAACAACAATACTAGTGTGTGGAATAATCGTAATAGATTTTCGCATCGTTCGTTCATTGCTAGATTTTCCGCTGACAATCTAAATCGCCATCGCAACGATTTCAGGACGAAGTCTTGATCCATGCAAACGAACCGTATCCTCAATGCCAGCAGGTCCGGGCACTCACAGCCTACTCCGTGGTGACTTCTGGTCGGCCCACTACTTCAGACAGGAGTACGATCATGTGTCTTACCGTGTATAGGCTGTGCTCGATTATACTTTTCAGCCACCGTCAAATTGTCCGTTTCAAAATCACATCTGAAATCTTCATCAACATTCTACGCTACTCTACTGATTACTAATTTCATTTCACGGAACTCCTACGTTCCCGATCTGTGTATCAACGCGGTGCCGAAACCTAAGCTACTCTAATACTAATCGAAATAATCTACGCTAATAAAATGCATACTTTCAAATTAAGGCACCGTGGACCCGACTCGAAGGTATTGAACCAATGAGTCACGGATTATCTAGCCATTCAACCACACACTCACCTGTTGCTTCTATTCCCCTGAAAGTCTCAGCTACTGAAAGGAAAGACTGGGGTTCCTCTGCAGTACATTGGATTTTTTTATTACAACATGATAAATTTACTATGGTTATAAGTTAACGAATATAAAACCACCAATATTTTGACTTCAGGAGCAACAATTACCAGTCAAGTGTTATTTTTTCCAAAGGAGTCAAAATGCGTCTACTAATACAACAAAGCAAGGAATTGAACACTTAGATTTTCATTTTCTATTCTGGTATAACAGATTAAAGCCTCAAGAAAACTAAAAACTATACTGCAAAAGTGAACATATTCTTCTTCGTAGCGCTACAACCTCTCTCGGGCCTTGCTTTCTGCATCAAGCGCTACCAACTCTCTCGGTCCATTGATCGCGTCCTCCAATTTTGGAATGTCTTGGTCGACCGAGTCAGACTAGCGTTTTCTCGGTTTAATATATGATTATGGTGTATTCCGCTGCCATTTTGAAAAACAGTGTAATAAAAGCGACGAAATGGTGTTGCGATGTCTCTGAAAATGTATTTTATGCAATCTGCATTTTCGTGAATATATTGGTATGAATACAAAATTGTTTGTAAGACTTACCCAAATACTATACGCAATCTAACAATTGCGCAAAAGTTTAAAACAGGTATCAGCACAATTGAGATTTGTCACAAAAACAACAAATAGACTGCATGAAAAATTAAAAAAAAACATCCGCTAATTTCTCTGCTAATGCCACGACTACCCTGAATATAGTGTCGGTTGTAGTGGGGACTAGAAATTTCCTTTTTTGTTTTTTATAGGCAAAGACCAATTGTGTAGTTTTTAGTGAAGTGTCCCATTCGTCCCTAGCATCCGGGCCTGCCAATATAACACTGAAGATGGGCTGCAACTCTATGATGGCATCATTGAATTCCAAATGGAGGCCTTGTCGAAAAAGTGATGTGTTCCTGTCTACTGCTTCTACCGTCAAGATTGCCAACCTGTCTGTTTGCGAGTGATTGAACTTCCAAATATTCGTCTGCAAGTTTGGTGTGAAGATCGGTGTTATTTCTAGACGCTCGTTTGTTAACTATCCGAGATATTGGCGGATAATGGTTGTCCACTCCCACGACAGGAATTTTCACTATTTGAACATTTGTATGCACTGCCCGCACTAGTCAGCCACTCCACTAGAATTCAAGGGTGGACCACGATGGGCGACCTCCACTGTGTGGCGAGGCTCTGCCCGCAGCGAGTCCTTTACATTGAGGCTATGTCGTCCATGTGGGTTATCGGATATGCCTTACTTAAACCGACCATATTACGACAAGGAAAGGGCACATTGCGGCTCGCGTCTTATAGTGCTCGAGCCCCTTGTCCCCGTTTCAAATATAAAAGACAAAGATATTGTTTGTTTCCTGTTGTTTTATTGCGGAATTTAGGGAGCGCACACCACTCGCACACTCAATTCTCGGGCACTTGTCTTTTCTGACGGCCGCCTCGATGACAGCTTCACATGGCTGCGTTCGCTGCACCACATCACCCTACGATGTCATACGAGAGCCGACCTGGTTGCAAGCCGCGCAGACAACACAGCGTAACCATGAATTATGCCACAATATGCGTTTCCATTCTACTCAGAAACTACAGGTTCGTTAGGCTTTGCATGAAAATTTCAAGATACATGTGTATCATGAATATGCTTGTGAGTTAGTCCAAAGAGTAACATCAATAACCGTAAAACTAAATGGCGACCGTTTTATATGAGAATATTGAATAAATTTATCTTAGTTTCACTCAACTAGAAAATTTAAAGTACAGGCTATTAACTCTCAATTGAATTTATTGATGAATGGGTTAAGATGAAAGCCTATTTATAGGTTGCTTAAAATATCCTTCCGATGGGAGCATACTATTGCTTTCTATCCTTGTTAAAATGTTGTCACAAGAAGTAGATGAGGCGGAATACAAACATTTCTGTCAATTTTAACAACATTCTCGTGCAACTTTTCTTGAAAAATGCAACCAAAATATTCTTAATCGATTGCTTTTAATATCATATCCATATACGAACCCATGCAAAAGTTCACGCCATGTAGAGTAATCGAGTAAAGAAGAGGAGTGCTCCAGTGAAGCAGAGCAAATGCGAAAATTGCAGCATTGATAGTAGTTTTTTTTATTTTGTTTATTGTTTCAAAGTTTTTCCTAAACATTAAAAAATCGATCAAACATTTGATTTTCTTTTTATCATTTTAATTTTTAACTGCTAAATTGAATAAAATTATGACAAATAACAGATTCTGCTTTTTGTGGCTGAATACACTATGTAGGATGATTAGAATGATGAATAGATATGTGGTTTTTCAATTTCGTAGCAGTTGAATATGATTTGCCACAATCTTCACATTTATGTAGATTTTGATTGGCATGCCATTTTTTATGAAGTTTCAAACCCCACGCACTCCAAAATGGTTTATTGCATATGTCACACTTATACATGTCGGGATTCAAATGTAAATTTATATGGTTCTTTAATGCACTGGCAGATGCGAAACACGTTCCACAGAATTCACACTTAAATGACTCGGCATTAGAATGTAGAGCTACATGATCTCTCAGTCTTCCAGGGGTTCTAAATGATTTGCCGCACTCATTGCATTGATACCTGTCTGGATTTTTATGAAAAACTTGATGGGTTCTCAACTTGTTTGAACTTTGAAATGATTTGTTGCACATCTCACACTTATATATATTAGGATTTGAATGAAGAGCTTTATGTTCCTTCACAGCTAGTAGTGTGATGAATGACTTTCCACATAAATCGCATTTAAACAAATCGGGATTAGAATGAAGCGCTTTATGCTCGACCAATGTGCCAACCCTTGAAAATGACTTTCCGCATACTTCGCACTGATTTCTGTGTGGATTAGCGTGTAAAGCTTTATGCGCTTTAATACTCGCTGATGTAGTAAATGATTTGTTGCAGATGTCACACGTATATATATTGGGATTTGAATGAAGAGCTTTATGTTCCTTCAAGCTATGTACTGTGATAAACGACTTTCCACATGAATCGCACTTAAACAAATCGGGATTAGAATGAAGCGCTTTATGCTCGACCAGTCTTCGAGCCGTTGAAAATGATTTTCCGCATACTTCGCATTGGTTTTGGTTTGGATTGGCATGTAAAGCTTTATGGGCTTTAATATACGCTAGTCTAGTAAACGATTTGTTGCAGATGTCACAATGATATTTATTGGGATCCGAATGAAGAATTTTATGATGTTTGTAAGCTATTGTTGTTGTGAACTTTTTCCCACATAGATCACACTTCAATAAATCTGGATTACTATGAAGAGATATATGATGTTTCAATACTTTAGCACATTTAAATGATTTCCCGCATTCACTGCATTTATACTGGTCCTGATTGGCATGCTTTCTCAATACATGTGTCCTTAATTTTGATGGTAGCTTGTATGATCGATTACATATTTCACACTTATATACATCGGGATTCGAATGCCAAGCTTCATGAAGAGCTTTATGATATTTCAATGTTTCAGCTCTTGCAAATGACTTGCTGCATTCATTGCATTTGTAGAAGCCCGGACCGGTATGATGGCGTTTATCATGATTCCTCAAATAGCGTCGTTGGGAAAATGATTTGTTGCAAAATTCACATTTATATACATTGGGATTCAAATGTACACCTTCATGTCGTTCGAGTTCGTGAGCAACTGTATACGAATTGCCATAGATGGTGAATAGATATGAGTCTCGATTCGATCCAATCGATGTAGGCTTTGTATGTCTTGTACGGGTGGAAACTCTGAAATAAAATAAAACCCGATTTCAAGGCACTGTGATATTGAGACATGTAATTTTATACAAATAAAACTTTCAATGAGGGCGTCGTTGTGATGAGGCCCAACACAGCGTCAAAACATAGCTCGATTTTGGTTCAAAATATTCGGAACCCATGAAATTAAGTGAATTGATAGTGATTATAACTTAAAAATTAAAAGATACTATGATAGTTTGATCATACAGGTTAAGACTCACATTCCATTCTGTAGAAACAACTACTATTAAAATCATCGCGGAACAACTGGAGTACATAGCCTCTACAATGAAACTAATGATAACGGTCAGCGCTTGAATGACTTTGCATGTATCAGGAATCTTTTCATATGTTCAACTTGCTTCATAACACGACCTGGATATCGTGGGATGGCAACACAAAAAAACCAGATCGACCATGTTCTGATCCAACAACTTTGGCCCTCGAGCATACTTGACGTCCGTATATACCGAGGAGCCAATTGTAACTCAGATCATTACGTGATCAAATTAACCTATCTATGTCGTATGTCAAAGGCGTATTCGGCGAAGACCACCCACTACAAAAATTCCACATCGAAAGGCTCCAAACGGCGTCTGTGGCCAACAATTTCACGGAGACCCTCGACAATCAGCTGGCTCGCATCTTATTAGACATATCAGTGAAAACAAGCAACGAGCTCTGGATGGAAGTGAAAGCGGCAATTAAGACCGTGGTAGAACAGATGATCGGACATCAAGCGCGGTGCAAAAGAAATGATTATTTCGAATATGAGTGTCAGAATGCATGAGACAAAAAGAACCAGGCGTCCAAAAAATACTTAGGTAGGAAAACTAGAACGAAGAGAGAACATTATGGAAATCACAGAAGACTAGCGAATAAGATAATTAGAATTAAGAAAAGAAAATACTATGAAGACCAATTGAGAAGTATCAATGTATGTCTAGCGAGCAACAACAGAAAAGAGGCATACAAAGTAGTGAAAAGCCTGAACGAGGTTATCAGTCCAAAACCACGCTCTGCCGTGATGACAAGGTTAAGGAAAGGTGGGCATCATATTTCAAGAGCCTCCTTAATCCTCCGCACGGCTCCAGAAGAGCCTATAGATGTTTTTGGAGTGCTTCCATTGGCCCCACCAATAATAAAGTGCCGGGAATTGACGACAATCCAGTGGAGCTCATCAAACAAAAACAGGAACGCCAACCGACTGAAACTCATAAGAGAGTGGGTTTCGTTAACATACGTAGGCAAAGAGACATACAAACTGTCAAACTTCCTTAGGAAATACAAGTTGCAAACTGCATTCTAAATGAACAACAACATTGGAAACAAACTGAAACCATAACTAAATAACACATCAATATACGAAAACAGCGGCATATACAAACTGCCATGCAAGTACTGCGACATGGTACACAATATATATGAAGGACAACACGAAAACGAACGAAAAGATACAAAGAGCACTTAAGATCTTTTTTACACAACAAGGCAGAGTCCAATTATGCGACGTACCTACAAAACCACGCACATGAGCCTGATGCTATGACAAACTCTATGAAATTGCTACACAAACAAAGCAAAGGACCGAGACTTGACATCCTAGAAAGGCTTGAAATTTATAAACATAGAAAGACAGAAAGTAACATTATCAACGAACAACTTGTTACCAATTCCGACGCAATTTCCTCAATACTAGACCAAACTCTTAGACGAAAACGGAAACGAGATGAAACAGAACAAACGGACATCCAACAAGCAAAAAAACAAAAACTTAATATCCCTCTGCCTGGCATAATTTAGTACTTGACGTAATTTACTACCTGACCTAATTACCCATCCGCTAATTACCCATCCACTAATTACCGATCCGCTTAACCCATCCTACGACTATATAAAGTCATTCCCTTCAACACATCCTTTAGACACTGAAGATGACTCGAAGTAGTCGAAACGCGTCTGCTCACACAACAAAGCAAGGCCCGACGGCTTTTAAAAAAAAAAAGAGAATTGGCCTGCGGATATCAAATAAACAAAATTATTGACTACAACACTGCCAGCCAGGCAAAACTGTTGCGATCATTACACAACCTTAGAGTGTTAGAGCGCTTACCACTTGCGCAGCAGTTTCCAACTTCAAAGTTCGGTGGAAGCAACGAGTTTGTGCTTGTAGTTCTTCTGTCGGAGTATCAGCCTACCCAGCTGAGATGGGTACTGACCGAAAAAATCATGCATTAATCATTTAGTTGAGTTTGATACTGGCCATATCACCTCGAATACCGTTACGGTCATGAAATGAGATTCCCTAACAAATATCAACGCCAAGGTTTGAATTGGACTAGTGCGCGTAGATTATTATTATTATTAAGCTTACACATTAAGAAACAAACAAGGAAAACGACATCAAGCAGGCGTAATATAAACCTGAACGAACGGAGGATAGAGAATTTGACGAGTTTGTATGCATGAAACGACGAGTTCGTAGGCATGAAACTAGTGAAAGAAGTAAAAGGAATCAGAGTATGAGTTCAGCTCCCATGCAAATCAGTTTACTTAGTTTTGCCAATTTTAAAGGTCAGCTGCGTACACACGAAAACAAAACTACAAGCATACAAATCTATAATAAGATTGTCTTTTGCTATGGTAGGGTAACGTAGACTTCAACGCTAGCATCCGCAAACATGTTAAACACCTTCAAAAGGTGAACAGTTGGAGCAAAGAAAAGAGATCGATGGCCAATACAACCATAAATTTTACGTGCGTTTTGATGAGCAAGAGGTCTCCTCAGTCATGACACATCAAAAGCTGCAATGGACTAGCCATACTCTGCGAATGAATGAAGAATCCCTACCTAGAAAGGTATTCCCTAGGAAAATTAAAAGAAGCAGACCAGTCGGAAACCCAAACACACTTAACCTGACACTGTTGACGAAGACAGCGCAAAGCAACTCGGATTTAGAAGCTGAAGGACGCGGTCAATGGACCGACGACAGTTGGTGGCATTGCATACGTGAAGCCAAAGCCCGATAGGGTCTGTACTTCTACAATATCATCAACAACGTGTCTCGCATAGTAAGGTGGGCAAGTCTATGTGTTTATAGTCTCCTCTAGTTCGTTAAACGAACCTCTGGTGTTTAATAGCAGTGGTTGGACACATTTTACCAAAGCTATCAGCTTCAATTTTTATGACATATTTCACTTTCTTTTCAATGTCTGCGATTTCTTATTTAATTCGCAGAATGTGAACGCGTTCTTTATTTAGTGTCTGTTTCAATTCACTTTACCCGGATTGCGGGAACAGTGACGTCTTTTCGCCTTTTTGTGCTTCAAAAGCAATGCAGGTGGTCACTTTTAGGTCATCTAGTGCATCAGTTATAATAAGAGTAATATCAAAAATCTTTGCTCTAATCTTATAAATACATGTTGGTAAATTACCCTTATTAGCTATATTGAGGTATGTGTAAGATAGAAAATATATCTTCTTCTTCTTAGCACTACAGCCCCTCTCGGGCCTTCGCTTCCTGCAAACAGCGCCTCCAACTGTCTCGGTCCGTTTACCACGTCTTCCAATTCCGAAATCTGAGCAGCGATGAACTGTCTTCGTCGAGCGGGTCAGACCAGTGTTTCCTCGGTTTCCCCACTGGTCTCTGGCCTTCAGTTCTCCCAAAGAATACCTTCTTGGGTATCCGTTGTTCGTGCATACGATTTATGTGTCCAACCCATTGTAACTTCCGCAGTCTTACAATCCTTGAGACCTCCGGTTCGTCAAAAATTTCATACAGCTCATGGTTGTATCGAATTCGCCATTGGTCCCCGTCTAGCTTCGCTCCGATTATTCGCCTCAGGACCCTTCGCTCAAAGGCGTTCAATATATTTGCGGATGCTTGGGTTAGGGTCCATGTTTCACACCCATAGCATAACACAGGTCTTATCACAGATTTGTATACTTGGAGCTTTGTTCTCCTGTGTATGCAGCTGGATCGTCAATACTGAATAAAATATTTTATTTGCGAGCTGTATTCTTCGGCGTATTTCGTCTCTTTCATTGCCCGTTTTCGTTATTTTAGCGCCTAAATACACAAATTCGCTAACATTTTCAATACTGTATTCGCCAAGTGTGATATTTTGTGGGTTTGGGGTATTTTTTCTGGACTGCGTCATGAGGTTTGTTTCATTTTCGTTGATTTGTAGCCCTACTAGTTTTGCTTCGCTGTCGAGTTTCAGGAAGAGTTCTTTGGCAGTTGTTAGTGACCGTGACAGAATGTTTATGTCGTCCGCATAAGCCACTACTTGGCTCAACTTGTATAGTAATGTACCTCGCGTATCGACAGGTAGCTTCCGTATGACGTACTCCAGAGCCAAATTGAATAACAATGGGGCCAGCCCATCTCCCTGCTTTAGTCCGATATTTGCGTCAAAGGCTTCGGTGAGTTGGTTATTGATGCGGACTTGGGAGGTCGTCGACGTCATTGTCATTTTGGTAAGACGGACTAATTTGGCTGGGATGCCAAAACCAAGCATTATTTGGTACAGTACGTTACGATCAATACTGTCGTATGCTTGCTTGAAGTCAACGAAAATTTGGTGTACGTCTATGTTGAATTCCCAGCATTTTTCAAGTACCTGCTTGACTGTGAACAGTTGGTCTGTTGTTGATCTACCTCCCCTAAAACCACCTTGATACTCCCCAATAATACTGTTGGCGTTTGATCCGATTTTATTTTCTAAGATTTTAGAAAATATTTTATACGCCGTACAAGTAGTGATATGCCTCTATAATTTTCGCACTGTAGCTTGTCACCTTTTTTGTGGATAGGGAATATAATTGATTGGCTCCACTCTTTCGGCATATGTTCTTGATGCCAAATGTACTGGATGACTTTGTGAATAGCTTGGTGAACACTACTGCCACCATATTTGATGAGCTCCACTGGTATCTCATCAATGCCCGGTGCTTTATTATTCTTTTGGGCTTTGATGATGGAACAAACTTCATCCAGAGTTGGTGGGGCCAATGGAAGCTCTCCGCTGACATCTATAGGCTCCGATGTTCTGGAGCTGTGCGGAGGATTAAGGAGGTTCTTGAAATATGATGCCCATCTTTCCTTAATCTTGATTTCATCAGCGATTATATTGCCGCTGTCATCACGACAGAGCGTGGTTTTGGGCTGATAATCACGTTTCAGGCTTTTCACTACTTTGTATGCTTGTCTTGTGTTATTGCTCGCTAAACCTACATCTATACTTCTCAATTGGTCGCCATAGTATTTTCTTTTCTTAATCCTAATTATCTTATTCGCTACTCTTCTGAGATTTTCATAGTGTTCTCTCTTCGTCCTGGTTTTCCTACCTACGTATTCTTTGTACCCCTGATTCTTTTTATCTAACGCATTCTGGCACTCATCATCGAACCAATCATTCCTCTTGCGCCGGGCTTGATGTCCGATCGTCTATTCTGCCACGGTTCTGATAGCCGCTTTCACTTCCGTCCAGAGCTCGTTGCTCGTCTTTAACGATGCGTCTGATAAGATCGGAGCCAGCTGGTTGTCGAGGGTCTCCGTGAAATTTTCTGCCACAGACGCCGTTTGGAGCCTTTTGATGTCAAATTTTTGTAGCGGGCTGGTCTTCGCTGGATATGCCTTTGACATACGACTTCGATAGTTTCATTTGACCAAGTAATGATCTGAATTACAATTGGCTCCTCGGTATATACGGACGTCAAGTATGCTCGAGGCCCAACGTTGTTGGATCAGAACATGATCGATCTGGTTTTGTGTGTTGCCATATGCTGATACCCAGGTCATTTTATGAATGCATCGATGTGGGAAGCAAGTCGAACGTATGACCAGATTTCTGCTACATGCAAAGTCAATCAGGCGCTGGCCGCTGTCATTTGTTTCATCGTGGAGGCTATATCCTCCAGTCGGCCCCCGATGAGATAGCTCATTGCCAACCTTCGCGTTGAAATCACCCAGAATAATTTTTGTGTCGTTTTTGGGCAACGAGTCGACCAGTCTTTCCAGGTGATTGTAAAACGATTCTTTCGTTTCTTCGTCTTTTTCTTCGGTCGGGGCGTGAACATTAATCAGCCAGATTTTGAAGAATTTCGCATTTATTCGGATGGCACACAACCGTTCATTAACTGCCTTAAAAGCAATCAGCTCATCTCTTTTGTTGCACTTGATGCTGCCCAATAAAATTTGATATGCGTTGGCATCGCATTTAATGCTAATCCGGTTCCTCTATACAAGTATGCATCCCAGTGGTATGTGAAACTCGACGGTAAATATTTCTGGATGATCAAATGTTGTTCAAGAAGATGCGTTTTGAACAAGGTCTGCAGCCTAGTTGAGCATCTTGGATCCCCCCCAGTTTCTGTGAAGGAGTCTGTCATCACCAACGTGAGTGTAAACGTTGCGGCGTTTCGATATGACTTTCATCCTTCTTGGTGAGATCAAGAGGTTTTACCTATGGGTTCATCACTGTTATCCTATTGCATCCCTTTTTTTAACTAGATCCTATGTTCGATGGACACAGTTCTACTCCAGTTTCTTTTAGTGCCAGAGTTTCCTCTGTATCCCAGGACTCTGACCTGACTCATGTGTTCAACTGCCCAGTGGGTGTGACTGCTTTGCAGTTCAATATGATTCTTAGAGCTTTTTATTAAAATGCGAAGCCTTATTCAAACCACGATTTGTTTCCCCCTGTTCGTCCGCCAGTATATCTGTGTGTCATAGCAGTTTTTTTTCCGAAGCTGTAAAAGCTCCTGTCATCAAAATTTGTAGAAAGGCGAAAAGCAGGGCCGGTTAATAAATTTGGATACGCTTCCGAGATATTATTCTTTACAATGTAATTCATCGAATCTAAAGCCGAATAATTGGTTTGCGTTATTGACCTTAATTTTGTCGAAATCTCCTTCCAATTGTTAATGAAGACCCTGGCAACACTTTAATAAATGTTCATCTTCTAAATTCTCAGTCGCAATCATGCATAGAAAACCAAGAATATTTTTGTGATTTGCATATATGTAATTCGAATCTACTTTTAAAGGATGCTAACGCAATATCTATTATTTTTTAAAAGAAATCTACACGGAAGTATTGTTTGTTGCTGATCGTCGATGATCCATCTTGTCCTCTATAATTGAATCATTTGCATTTTTTTCCGCCTGTATGATGATTTGAAATTTAGTGCAAAGGACACGTTAAGACCTTTCGTATGCTTCGTGCCCCAATTATTTGCATCTTTTGATTTTGTAATACTTTGCTGACGATGTTAATTTTTGATAATATTTTGTACCAAATGATGAAACTTGCAATAAATTCAAATTCATTCACCTTGTGCTTTATAGAAAAACTCTTAATTTTCGATTTATTGTCAAATGTGTTGTTGCCAATTTCGATCAAGGCGAAATAGGCGAACATGAAATCGAATAGCCTTTACACTATCAAAACGGTATTCCCACCTAGTTTCTGATAATGGCTTAGTACTACAGCTCCTCGCTTCCAGCAAACAGCGCCTCCAACTGTTGTTGCGAATACCGGCGTACCGACTATCTCCCATTCGCAACTTCAACGGCCACCGTAATATTTCTACCTCCCTTTGGGCAACTCTACCTTTTTCCCTATAAATTTATTTATTTTTTTTTACATTTTTCCATTTTCCCTTTAATTTTCACTCCCCCATCATCACAACACTACCCTTTTTCCTTATTAACAACTACGAAAAAAAAAATAATACCTACTAATAATTTCAATTTTCCCACTAATAGCGTTCCATTTGTTAATTCCCACTAACAAAATTTCATTCTATTCATTTTCCCTAACAAAACCTAATTCCTTCCTTAACATTAACTAATTCCATTCCCACTAACAAATTTTATTTTTTATATACTAACAAAAATGAATTCACTGATTACTAACAAGATTCAATCTCATGCCCAAATGCATCGTTGAAGTTGCTTATGAGATGAATGTGAGATCGACCATCCACGGCACCATTGGCTGCGTCGTGAGTCCTCGATCTTGGGTCTGCTGGAACCCTGAGTTCAAGTTCTCCCGGGCGCACGGAAGTATTCTTTTTGGGGTATCGGCAAAATCAATAGTTTTCGTAATGTATATGTGACACTTTACATTCAATCAAGCGATTCTTGGGGATGTAAATTGCCATATATGCAAGTCTATGGATACTATTGTGATTGTCGATACGGGAACAAAAATGTGTGGGTAGCGGAATCGAAGTGTAATGAACTTCGATTACGTTACCCAGATGCGGCAGCGGTAATTTAGAAAAGGGATTGCGGAATCGGATTTGGAAAGGTGAAATGCGGGATTGAGTTGTGAGGAATTGGGGAGTGGAGATTGGACTTGGATAGAAAAGGGATTGAAGTTGATATTTGGCTTGTGAAGGAGAGTGGAATTCTTTGGCAGCTTCGGAGAAAGTTTTTTTGTGAAAATTCGGCGAATAAAAGTTGTTTGGAGTTTAGTGAAGTAATTAAACAAATTAAACTAAAATTGAATTTTGAGAGTGGAGAAAAAATAGTTGCGTTGGATACAAGATGAAGAGTGAATGAAAGATTTGTGTAGCAGAACGGTTTTGGCCTAGTGTATGTTGTACAGAAGAAAAATTAATTAGTGGGTACGAAAAGTGGAGGAAAAAAAAACTAAAAACAATCATTAAATCGTGTGAATTGTACCAAGTGATTGAGTTGATCACCTTCTGATCTTACAGTGAAGATAGGAATTGTGAATTTTCACGTGTGGAATCAAAATTTTGTATCAAGGAAAGATTGTTCTTGCAATAAGTGAGAATCCCTTAGTGGATTTAAATTTAACAGCCAACGGAAATATTGAATAACTTACGGGGAAGAAAAACTAAATGAAATTATCGATATAAACTAAGGCGGTAATTAACGGAAATACATGGGCGGATTAAATATTAGGATGAAGCTTATCTGTAACTAATGAGTTTTAAGTTAAAATCAATTAAATTTGCAGTGACCCCACCTCTCGTTTTCGGTGTCCTTCGTCGAGCGCTCGAGGATCCACAGAAAAAGAAGAGAGTAAGTAAATACAATGATTAATATTTTTCCTTGTTTTTTTTTGACATTCTTTTATCTATTAACTATTTTTCCAGTTTATTGTAATTTGCTATTCTTTCATTAATATCTTATTTAATTTATTTGCATAATAAAAATATTTAGGGGTCTGTTTGTTTTTGATTGGTATCTCTTAATTGTTGAATTTGCTGTGTAAATTACTTTTTTTAATTAAATAAAACGGCCATGTCTCGTTAAGACAACAAACTTTCATTTCTCAATATGACCTTCCCTTTCCCGTCCTTTTCCCTATGTGCTAGTATTTATATGTAAGGTGGCTCAGCACGAGCAGAGGGTGTCCCGAAAGACCCACGACACGACTGAGCGCTAGCCGGCCTCAGTATGCCACCCCGGGCTACACACCCCTCTGCTAATTCTTAATGTCTGCAACTGCGGTGACTTCCGTGGTTGCTACATATGGCGCCCAAACTTGGTTTTAGTTGATTTTATCAGTTTTTAATTATAACTTAAATTTTTCAATTTCAGATTTGTTTGGCTTGAGTACCTGGAGTGCCTGACTTGAATAGTGGTTTGAGCATTCCAGGGAAATTATTTTTTTTTTTTTTGTTTCGTTGGAAATTTTTTATGAGTTTGGATATAATTTTTACATGATTTCATTGATGGTTTTAAGTTTAATCTGGAGTTTTGATAATTAAATATTGGAATCTTGATCACGGGGTTCGCCGCAGTTGCAGTGGCGCCTACCGTGCTGAATTTATGTTTTATAGTTCACACCGGCTATGATAGTGGATAAGCTGTGGCAATGTAGATGTTGGTTGGGATCAACCGAATTTTGAGCCGTTGGCTATATCTCCCTGCACGGGATAGTTGGACTTAGTTCCAACTCTTGGAATTAGCCAACGCTTTCGGCCCTTCCATCATCTATCTGGTGGTAGCTTTGGGATATGTGCGGCTCTTGTCCGAGCCATTATGAAGTCCGTAGTATTTCATAATGGTCTCGTAGTCAGCCCTTTGAGGTGACAATTGGAGCGGAGTCCGCCTACAAATTCCATGGCTATGCCAGGCACTCTGGTGGTATATCTGCTTTGTGTCTTGTTAAACTTTTAACCTTCATCCCATTCAATTACCTTTTCTTTTCCCTTTCCATTAATGGGGAGAATCATTTCGAGGAATGATAGCAAAATCAGTTTTATAATTCCATTTACACTCGCCTGCACTCATTCCACTTGTTGTTATTATACATTTTCCTTTATCTCGCTATCATATTGGAAGTTTAGGGTTTTATTCATTGTTTGTTTAAAAGTTACAGTTAGGTATTTGGTTATTTTATTTTATTGGGGAATGTAGGTCTAGCTTAGTTATAGATTATTAGAGTTAATTAGGGTTTATGATTTAGATTAGTTTTAGATAATTGGGTTTACGGTATTTGTTAGTTTTGAGTAATTTTTATTAGTTTTAGTTTTGATGATTGGAGATTGCGTTTAGTTTAATTATTTTTTTTGGGTTTGAATAATTGTAAGATTGAGTTTGGTTGATTGATTATAGTTTAGGGTAGTGAGTTAGGTTTTGGCTTGGGTTCGTTTAAAGTATATTTTGAGACTGTCAAATTTATTTCAATTTTAGTTTAGGTTAGGTGCTAAAATTTTATATATTTATTTACTTGTCTGTTTGTCTGTCTGGCATTCCAGTTTTAATTTATTTTTAAAGAATCGTTTGTTTGTCCGTCTGTTTTTTATTAAATTATTTCTTTTATTCAAATTGTCGGTGTTGCCCGTCTGTTCATTGATTTTAATATATGTACTTAAATTATTTAGATGGTCTGTAGATTTTTATTGTTTTTGATAGTCATCATGTTTCCGCACATACGACATGAACCCGATAATTTCACTCGCTGTTCATTACGCTCTTCCCAAGATTTGCCAAATCCTCAGTCGGAGCTCTCGTTCCAGGATGGTGAACAGGCAGTTGAGACTCATCAAACGATTATCCCAATCACCAAATGGGGTTTTAAGTTCGATGGTGGCTCCAATGGTTTGGATGCACGACAATTTTTGTTTCGTGCTAGCATTATGGCTAGAGTCTCACAGAGCGTGAACTCGTCCGAGACTTTCATGTTCTGCTGCAGGGATATGCCGAAAACTGGTACTGGCAGATACGTGACCTGCATAGAAACTTGAGTTGGACGCAGCTAAAAGTGGAGTTCATGGAACGATTTGGATCTCGGCTTGATGACGCTCATATTTGGGAAAATATGTTCGCCCGCAGGCAAGAATCCAATGAACCATTCATCGAATTTTATGAATCCCTTGAAGCTATGGCTCTTCAACTCAGGACTCCGATTAGGGACACGGATCTGCGAGAGCTAGTTTTCAAAAATATGAGTTTCAGGTTGCAGGATCACTTAGCTGGACATGAGTTCTCGACCACCCGTGAGCTTGTCTGGAGGTGTCGTCGAATTGAGGAAATTTGGCGTGAGCTGGAGATCAAGTATGGTCGACCTCCAGTTCAGCCTTATGAGCTTATTTCGATGAGACCACCTGGTCGGTTTCCGGCTGGTTTGGAATCTTGTGTGCCAATCAATCCCCATGCTAGTGGAACGAGGGATTTTGGTTATAATAATACCGACATGCATCATCATGAATCCCCAGTACCATTTAGCAGTGCTAATATCTCAAGCAGATCACCGGACTACGTCGGAAGTAATGGAAAGGCGGGCGATGATCGTGAGTCACCCGCTAGTTTTAGAGCACGACCTTTTCGGGATCGCTTTCGGAGATCCTGGAGATATTTCTTCGCCAGGCGTCTCTTGAAGCGTGCCTGCGTGGAGTCAATTGTTGCAACTCCTGGCGACAATAGGCCCTACGCAGAGATTTCCGTCAAGGGTCGCAAATTGACGGGCTTGCTTGATAGCGGAGCCAGTGTTAGTATCCTCGGAGCCGGAGCCTTGGACCTGCTGTCGGATTTGGGTTTGCATATGCATACCATGCACGCTCATGTTCAGACTGCATCAGGGCACAAGGATCCAGTTCTGGGATACGTCACCACATTGGTGCAATTTAATAAAACCACCAAATTGATGAGATTCCTAGTTGTTCCTTCTTTGACGCACGCAGTGTATCTTGGAATTGACTTCTGGGATCTCTTCAAAATAGCACCAATCCAGGTCAACGCTATCGAAGCAGCGTCGGAGCTTCAGAGCCCTGAGTTCCATCATTTGTCTCCAAAAGCTCAGCAACGACTGGACTTCGTCAAACAACAGTTTCCGTCGTATAATGAGAAAGGCTTGGGTAGGACCAGTCTCGTGTCTCATCACATCGACACTGGTTCTGCTCGACCCATTAAGCAGCGGCATTATGCTGTCTCGCCTGTTATACAGAAACTGTTGTATGACGAACTCGATCGTATGTTGTCTTTGGGGGTAATAGAGGAAAGTCAGAGTTCGTGGAGTTCGCCGGTGACCCTTGTCAGAAAACCCGGCAAGGTGCGTTTGTGTCTTGACGCTCGACGCCTCAACGAGGTGACTGTTAAGGACGCTTATCCGTTGCCACTGATTGAAGGTCTTTTGGCATGGTTGCAGAGTACCAGGTTCATTACCAGCTTGGACCTGAAGGATGCCTTTTGGCAAATACCATTGGATGAGGCAAGTAAGGAGAAAACGGCCTTTACTGTCCCTGGCAGGCCCTTGTACCATTTCAAGGTCATGCCGTTCGGTCTATGTAATGCTCCCCAAACGATGTGTCGGTTGATGCATAAAGTAATACCGCATGAGCTGCAGGACAAGGTATTCGTTTATCTAGATGACCTGCTTGTTACAAGTTCAACATTTGATGAGCACTTGGAGCTCCAGAGTACTGTTGCAAAACTGCTCAGGGACGCCAACTTGACCATCAATGTTGAAAAAAGCAAGTTCGTCAAGAAGGAGATCAAATATCTTGGCTTTGTAGTGAGTGATGGTATCCTGCGCACCGACCCGGAGGTTTCAGGTATAGTCTCCTATCCTGAACCCCGAACGGCCAAAGACGTGAGACGGTTCATGGGCATGGCAGGATGGTACAGGCGTTTTATTCCAAACTTCGCCTCGGTTACGGCCCCTCTAACGGATTTGCTAAAGGGCAAACGTGCCTTCAAGTGGTCTGCTTCCGCCAATAGTGCCTTCAATAAAGTGAAGCAATTGCTGATTTCTGCTCCAGTGCTGGCCAACCCCGACTTTACGAAGCACTTCTATATCCAGTGTGACGCAAGTACAGTAGGTATTGGAAGTGTTTTGTTCCAGAAGGACGATGAGGGTGGAGAGCATCCAATCGCATATATGTCTATGAAGCTCAACGCTGCGCAACGTAACTATAGCATTACAGAATTGGAATGCTTAGCTGCGGTGCAGAGCGTAAAGAGATTCAGGGCATATATCGAAGGGTTGCCTTTCACCATCATAACCGACCATGCCAGTCTTAAATGGCTGATGCAGCAGTCGGACCTTTCTGGTCGATTGGCTCGCTGGAGTCTGAAATTACAAGGGTTCAATTTCCAGATTGAACACCGGAAAGGTGCTCTTAACGTTGTACCGGATGCGTTATCGAGATCTTGCTCGCAGGACGAGCGGGTGGCCTCGCTCATTGCTTGCCTCCCGGAGCACACACATATTGATGGTTTGATACCTCAGTCTGCGTTTCAGGAGCCCGAGTACGAACATCTCAAGGAGCAAATCCTGAAGCAACCTGATAAGTTTCAGAATTTGCACCTTGCTGATGGCCGAGTGTACATCGGTTCTGGTTCTCCTGTAACGCTGACTACAGATATCCCCCGAACAAAATTATGGGTTCCTGAGGGCTACCAACAGGCTCTTATAGTGCGAGCTCATGATGATCCCCGGGGCTCTCATTGTGGAATTCGTAAGACCACGGAAGTCTTACAAAGATATTATTATTGGCCTCGTTTGCGTCAAGATGTTATTCAGCACATCCAGGGCTGTTCAACATGCAAACAGGTCAAGCCTTCGAATTCCACTTTGAGACCTCCTATGGGCGCATCACGAGACTCGACGAGACCTATGCAGCGCCTGTTTGTGGACTTCATGGGTCCATACCCTCGTTCAAAATCCGGGAACACTCAATTGATTGTGGTCCTGGACCATTATAGCAAGTTCATATGGCTCAAACCCATGACTAAAGCCACTGCGGAATCAGTCGTGCGATATTTGGAGCGCGAAATCTTTTTGACCTTCGGAGTTCCCGCATGGCTTCACTCGGACAATGGTGTGCAGTTCGTCTCCAAGGTATTCGCTAAGCTTATGAGTGACTATGGGGTGCAGCACTGTTTCACTCCATACCATTCCCCGCAAGCGAATGCCTCGGAGAGGTCAAACCAGTCGACATTGAATGCCATCAGAGCCTACATAGGGTCCGATCATAGCAAGTGGGATGAGAATCTTCCGGAATCGTGTTTTGCCTTCCGCAAGGTGATTCATGAATCCACAGGATTTTCGCCCTACTTCCTCATGTTCGGATACCACCCTATCCAGCATGGCACTGAGTACGCCCTCCTTAGAAGCTTGAACGCTTTTGAGGATGGAGAAGTACAGCTAAGTGCAAACAGTGATCGTCTGCGAGCTGTACAAGACCGTGTCCGAGCTAAGCTGACAGAAGCCTACCGGAAGGGAGCTCAAAGTTACAACCTTCGGGCTCGCCCCCGTGAGCTACTTCAAGGTCAGAAAGTTTTCGTGCAGAATTTCGCCGTGAGCAATGCATCCGATCGTTTTGCGGCTAAATTCGCTCCACGATTTGTTCCTGCAGTGGTTCGCCGCCGTACTGGGCAAGTTACTTATGAACTTGAGGATGAATCCGGTAAGCTGCTTGGGACCTTTCACGCTAAAGACATCCGATCCGATTCATAGTTACCCCTGCCGACATTCTTTGTTTGCCCGGCTGAATGAGACACTCAGGGTCTGGGTCGTCCCCACGATTGTTGCGAATACCGGCATACCGACTATCTCCCATTCGCAACTTCAACGGCCGCCGTAATATTTCCACCTCCCTTTGGGCAACTCTACCTTTTTCCCTATAAATTTATTTATTTTTTTTACATTTTTCCATTTTCCCTTTAATTTTTACTCCCCCATCATCACAACACTACCCTTTTTCCTTATTAACAACTACGAAAAAAAAAATAATACCTACTAATAATTTCAATTTTCCCACTAATAGCGTTCCATTTGTTAATTCCCACTAACAAAATTTCATTCTATTCATTTTCCCTAACAAAACCTAATTCCTTCCTTAACATTAACTAATTCCATTCCCACTAACAAATTTTATTTTTTATATACTAACAAAAATGAATTCACTGATTACTAACAAGATTCAATCTCATGCCCAAATGCATCGTTGAAGTTGCTTATGAGATGAATGGGAGATCGACCATCCACGGCACCATTGGCTGCGTCGTGAGTCCTCGATCTTGGGTCTGCTGGAACCCTGAGTTCAAGTTCTCCCGGGCGCACGGAAGTATTCTTTTTGGGGTATCGGCAAAATCAATAGTTTTCGTAATGTATATGTGACACTTTACATTCAATCAAGCGATTCTTGGGGATGTAAATTGCCATATATGCAAGTCTATGGATACTATTGTGATTGTCGATACGGGAACAAAAATGTGTGGGTAGCGGAATCGAAGTGTAATGAACTTCGATTACGTTACCCAGATGCGGCAGCGGTAATTTAGAAAAGGGATTGCGGAATCGGATTTGGAAAGGTGAAATGCGGGATTGAGTTGTGAGGAATTGGGGAGTGGAGATTGGACTTGGATAGAAAAGGGATTGAAGTTGATATTTGGCTTGTGAAGGAGAGTGGAATTCTTTGGCAGCTTCGGAGAAAGTTTTTTTGTGAAAATTCGGCGAATAAAAGTTGTTTGGAGTTTAGTGAAGTAATTAAACAAATTAAACTAAAATTGAATTTTGAGAGTGGAGAAAAAATAGTTGCGTTGGATACAAGATGAAGAGTGAATGAAAGATTTGTGTAGCAGAACGGTTTTGGCCTAGTGTATGTTGTACAGAAGAAAAATTAATTAGTGGGTACGAAAAGTGGAGGAAAAAAAAAACTAAAAACAATCATTAAATCGTGTGAATTGTACCAAGTGATTGAGTTGATCACCTTCTGATCTTACCGTGAAGATAGGAATTGTGAATTTTCACGTGTGGAATCAAAAGTTTGTATCAAGAAAAGATTGTTCTTGCAATAAGTGAGAATCCCTTAGTGGATTTAAATTTAACAACCAACGGAAATATTGAATAACTTACGGGGAAGAAAAACTAAATGAAATTATCGATATAAACTAAGGCGGTAATTAACGGAAATACATGGGCGGATTAAATATTAGGATGAAGCTTATCTGTAACTAATGAGTTTTAAGTTAAAATCAATTAAATTTGCTGTGACCCCACCTCTCGTTTTCGGTGTCCTTCGTCGAGCGCTCGAGGATCCACAGAAAAAGAAGAGAGTAAGTAAATACAATGATTAATATTTTTCCTTGTTTTTTTTTTTGACATTCTTTTATCTATTACCTATTTTTCCAGTTTATTGTAATTTGCTATTCTTTCATTAATATCTTATTTAATTTATTTGCATAATAAAAATATTTAGGGGTCTGTTTATTTTTGATTGGTATCTCTTAATTGTTGAATTTGCTGTGTAAATTACTTTTTTTAATTAAATAAAACGGCCATGTCTCGTTAAGACAACAAACTTTCATTTCTCAATATGACCTTCCCTTTCCCGTCCTTTTCCCTATGTGCTAGTATTTATATGTAAGGTGGCTCAGCACGAGCAGAGGGTGTCCCGAAAGACCCACGACACGACTGAGCGCTAGCCGGCCTCAGTATGCCACCCCGGGCTACACACCCCTCTGCTAATTCTTAATGTCTGCAACTGCGGTGACTTCCGTGGTTGCTACACTGTCTCGGTTCATTGACCGCGTCCTCAGATTTCGAAATCCGAGCAGCGATGAACTGTCTTCGTCGACCGAGTCAGACTAGCATTTCCTCTGCTTTCCCCACTGGTCTCCGGCCTTTAGTTTTCCCAACGAATACCTTTTTGGGTATCCTTTGTTTGTCCATACGATTCATGTAGCCAGCCTATTGCAGCTTCCGCAGTCTTACAATCGTTGAGACCTCCGGTCCGTCAAAAATTTCATACAGCTCATGGTTGTATCGAATTCGGCATTGGTCCCCGTCGCTTTGCTCCAATTATTCGCCCCAGGACCTGTCTCTCGAAGGAATTCAATATGTTTGCAGATGCTTGAGTTAGGGTCCATGTTTCACACCCATAGCATAACACAGGTCTTATCACAGATTTGTATACTTGGAGCTTTGCTTTCTTGTGTATGCAGCTGGTCTTCAAGATCGTCAGTACTGAATAAAATATTTTATTTGCGAGCTGTATTCTTCGGCGTATTTCGTCTCTTTCATTGCCCGTTTTCGTTATTTTCTCGCCTAAATACACAAATTCGCTAACATTTTCGAATTGTTGATACTGTATTCGCCAAGTGTGATATTTTGTGTATTTGAGGTATTTTTCCTTGACTGCGTCATGAGCTTCGTTTTATTTTCATTGATCTGTTGCCCTACTTGTTTTGCTTCGCTGTCGAGTTTTAGGAAAAATTCGTGTTGTGACTACCGCATGGTACGCAAAACGCTTTAGGGTTTAAACATAATATATTTGCTAGTACTCCTCAATATATTCCTTTCATATTGGCACCATTATCATACCCTTGTCCGCGACAGTTGGATATTTCTACTCCCAACTGATCCAGAATGTGCATGATAATTTCTCACAGTCCTTTTTCTGTTGTATTGTGAACTATTTCAAATTTGATAAAATTTTCCTTGATTTCAACCTCTTTGCCTGTTATGTTGACATCACGAAGAACTACCGATGATAGTACACATCTGGTGTACAATCCAATATAATGGAATATTTTGCTCTCATTGCATCGTTAATTTTTTTTTATACTTTATTTGCCATTGCACTTATTAATTAGTTCTAAATTTTATGCGATAAATAATGATGCCTTTTTATAGCTGTTCTATTTAAATTATCATTTCGAACAGAATCAAATTTCGCATGTAATTATATTAGACCCAAAAAATTACCATTGTGCGGTGTGTAGAAAGTATCGCAACTTCCTCGGAAAGCTCAATTATGTTGCGCCAAATATAAAATATTAGCAGTTATTCTTTGGAAAACTTGTTCGTAGGTTATAGTGCCGTTTCAAGCCAACATTTTTTCGCAATCGTTATCAAGTAGATTGTCAGTGCGAAAATTTCCTTCAATTTGAGCCCACGTGTTTATAGCTTGTAAATGTACCGCAGATCTATTGTTTGCATTTTCTTTCATTCAGTTTCGTTGGTGTCTTCTTCATTTTCCTTCATGGGTGTATTCCACTCTTGGTTTTCCTCACGGGTGTATTCCACTCTTGGTTTTCCTCCTCCAAAAGGATCTGATTCATTGCCGTATGTTGTTCACCTTCATTTGGCTGTCTTGAATGACTAGAGGTTTCAACCACATACTTCAAAATGTAGTTTTTTTGCTGTTTAACCCTCCGAGTACACACCTATTTTTTCGATCATCGAGTACATATGGGGTCAATTCGACCCCAACCTTCTTTGAACGTAAACAGTATCGCCCCCACTACAATTAGTTTGAAAAAATTTTCAGAAATAGTTTGAAAGCTCTTTTAGTAATTCTCATTCATTAGAGAGGCCTTAAATGTCCTTAGCCTACCTAAACAAATTGGCGAACAACCTCAAAAAACGAAAATTAGCATTTTTAGATAAAAAATCGTAACTTTTTCAATTTATAATATCTTTGGCTAAAAATTTACGTGGAAACTCTCGACATAACAGAATAAAGGAAAAATGAGCCCTTTAGTGTCCCTTAAAAAGAAAGTATTTATTTTGCATATTTACGATGACAATTTTGAAGATTTTAAAATTTTCATATTTTTTCAAAAAAAAAGGTTCATAACTTCGTCAGTTTTCAAAATTTTGAGCTAAAAATTCATATGAATACTCTCAAGACATAGAAGAATAAGGAAAAAAGCCAGCCCTATATATAGGGTTGCAAGAAAAAGGTTTTCGTTACGCATACTTGTAATGGTAATTTTGAGGGTATAAAGAACATGCTTTTTAACTTTTTTTTAGTAGGAAAAACTTTTTTTATTCTTCAAAACATATAATAATAAAGAAAAAATAAGTAAAAAATAAAAAAATCTATTATATCTAATATATGTACGCATACAAGGGTTTTTAATTTTTTCTCGTAAGTATGGGCGAACAAGGTGAGCCACAACATCTTTTAAGGCACTAACAGCAGATTTCTTTTTGGTAGCGTCATTGGCATATTTACACACACATATATATATATATATATATATATATATATATATATATATATATATATATGTATATATATATATATATATATATATATATATATATATATATATATATATATATATATAGCATCAAAACGTAAGCTATTAGCAAGGAAAGCAAATCTTGATTTTGGCATAACGCAACGATAAAAAGATGTTCCATGAAAGTTGCTCCATAACTCCTTGACATCAACATGATTAGATTTCCACATTCCTGCATAATAAATAATTCCAATGAATGCGTTCATCTCAAGTATATCAGTAGTGCGGTGATATGTCTGCAACGGCACGTCATCAACCATCATTTTGGAACAAACATCTTCAATTTCAATATTAGTATATTCTACTCTTCTTTCTTATATCCTCATCGAAAAAAATATCTTAAAATTCAACAATGTTGTTAAAATTTTCTGCTCCGTTTCGTGGTCCAGGTACTCTTTCTGGTACAATCGAAAATCGATCTGTAACATAGAAACAATATATATTTATACTAAAAGTTTCATTGAAATATGATAATAGTATGCGTATATTACTGTTTCAAAAAATGTGTTGGTAAGAATGAAGAGAATTAGAAAATGTACGAAATATATTCCAACCTGATAATCTTTCACGAGTTCCCATTTTATACTTTGTCTTATTTTTACTGATCAATGTTGATGTTGGTCTCCCTCGTGCGGCTTAATTTCACGCTGTTGTAAAAGGCGTCCACTGAGAATTGCATTCTCCACATTATCATTTTCTGAACATTCAGAAAGTTCATAATCAGATACTGATTGCTCAGAAACGTGGTCGTCTTCGGAGTAACCACTGCCGCCAAAATCATCACCGCTGTCTTCAGCCAACAAACGATTACGCACACTAGATCGCAGATTATATTCCATATTGCATAAAAAAAATACTTTCAAACTTTTTTTTGTCTTTTTGAATTAATCTATTCATTTATAAAGTAAAAATAAAATCAATTTTTACCTCGAAATTGACGTTGAGTACACAATGGGGTCAAATTGACTCCAGGCTGATTTCAAAGGTTTCTCAACAATAACTAACGTCTTCGAAAGGTAAACAAACTATGTAAACTTATAGTCAAGACACTAAAATATACTTAGAAGCCCATAATACCCCCACTCCCCCGCAGGCCTAGGCGCTGCAATCGGTCAAAGTAGCGTCTAGGGTCAAATTGACCCCATGTGTACTCGGAGGGTTAATATAATCGTCTCACGTTTTTTTTTAAATACCTCCATTCCCTACCACTCTTTCCATCACTCTTTCATCGTCGCACAACGCTCGTGCGATCTGCACTTCACACGTCGTCAATTCCTACGTGTGCCTCCAGGCAATGCTAAAACATCGGTATAAGGAGCACGCCAAATGCTGTGAAGTACTCCTTTCCTGCTAGTCTAGATAAAAAAAAAAAATAATACGACGCAGTAAAAAAAAACACTGAGTTTATAAAAGCTAGCTATCTGTAAGTATCTCGACGTTAGAGTCTAAAATGCCCTAAGATACTGCATTTTCAAGCCTCCGGACTTATCATTAATTTGAATTTATTAGATGTTAATTAAGTCTTTTCTTAAAAACCCATAATGGTTTTATGTTTTTCACTGTTTCTGGAAGATTGTTGTATATACGCAGAGTATCATTCGTTGCATCGTTCTTTAGTCGATCAGTTCTAGCTCCTTTTGTTTTTGTAGTATTCAATGCTAGCTTGTTTTCGATAAGCCATGAACGATATTTATCTCGATCCTCGTTGACGATATTCTCCATGGCAACTTTATCATGTTCTGAATAAAGAAGTAGAGTATCATCAGCATATAATGTGTGGTGAGGTTTCAGTTTACATATATTCAAATTACGAGTATTAGTGTATAGCAAAAACAAGGTTGGTCCAAGTATTAATCCTTGAGTAACCCCCGATTTCATTGGTGCTAGATTGCTCAAGACATTATTAGCTGATGTTCTTTGGAATCTTGCTTCTAAATAACTTTTAAAAAGCTGTTTCGATTTCCTTGTATACCACACGATTCAAGTTTTTGAAGTAACAGGTCATGATCAACCATATCAAAAGCTTTCTTCAGGTCCACAAAAATTGCAATAACATAATCTCCTTTATCAAGACTTTCATTTATGTAACGTGAGACAGAAAGTAACGCATCGAAAGTACTCTTGTTCTTTTGAAAGCCAAACGGCTTCGGATTTATGATGGATTTGTCCATTAAGAAAGATTTTAAACGATTATTTACAAGTTTTTCGAATATTTTACTAAAAGCTGTCAAAAGTGCAATAGGGCGGTAATTATTCGGGTCCAGATGATCTCCTCCTTTGAATATTGGAATTATTTTTGCCAGTTTCTCTTCGTCCGGAAATGTTGTTACGGGTGAACATTGAAACTCCGTAGCGCCGCTCACCCGAACACTACCATACGCGATTACGTAAGAGTTTAACCTACGCAATACCGAGCCGCACTTTACTAATTGTTGTTTCTAGTAGTCCGATGTTGTAACTTGCAACAAGTAATTTTAATTTCCATTCACGAAAGAATTATTATTTTACTTACAAACAGAAGCCACACAATAATTTTAAGCTTGATAATTGCTTTAATTACAACAGAAGCCACACAATAGTTTTAAAACTTAATAATTGTTTTAATTACAAGCAGGAAGCCACATAGTAATTTTGCTTTGTAACTTAATGTACATTAAACTCATGTAGCTAGGTCGCTTCCGTTCCACACGCCACAATTACGGAAAACGCAACCAGCAGCAAGCGGCGTAGGCACCAAGCACCAGCGCGAGCTCGAAAACGAAATGCGAAATACACACGGAGCGGAAACAGTCGTCATCCATTCAACATATGCGGCAGAGCATGCAACGCAATTGCATCGTCATAAGGCTTCGTACTCAAATCTCGCCCCATTCCAATGCAATGTTTGCGCACTCAAGTATGAGGACAGCGACTGTGGCAGATATTATGAAATATCCAAAAACCTAAAGACGCATCGTATAGTACCTACCGAGCCTAATAGGCGCAAGTGCACCGTCGGCGTTAAACCAGTCGATAATGCCCACAATGCTTAGACATGGGAAGCTACTTTTGAACCCCAATGATAGTTGCGAAAGATTGCTGAGCAATGGGGAAGGTTAAGCGAACATCAATCCCACCTTCCGGCCAGGAGAGTCTTCATTTGCGGCTAAAGATGGTTGTTTCATCGTTCACGCGACATTGAAATTTTCATAATAAGACTCTATGGCTGAATAAACTGCGGGGAGTATTTGCGAAAGATTAAACATCCAAAGGATCATGAGAAACGAAACCAACCAACGATTCAAATGATCGTCATCATCGGAGCATCATCAGTCGCCGAAGACGACACAGCAGACAAGTAAACGACGAATCAACAATACCAGACAATGGAGATGGAATCAATGCATTCGGCGATAGTACGTGCGATTCCCAATAGGATCGCCACGGGTAGTGTGTAGTTTGAGTGGAAACAAGCGAGGGGAGTTACTCGTGCAAAGTCACTCAAAACGAGTTTTTCCCGGTGGATAGAAGGGAAAAGAAAAAAACGGGATTCAGTCAGAATATTTAAGCCGAGAAGATTGGCGCGGGCGGTCTCTTTCCCTTCTTCCTTTTGAGCGGGCAGTTTTTTGGATGTGCGAGCAACGGTGGAGCGGCAAAAAGAAAGTAATCTACGTCGGCAGTGAGTGCGGTACAAACTTCGACGGGACGGCTGTGGAAAGCGCGAGTCAACGGAATCGAGGGGCCCATTTTTATGTTAGGAGATCAAAGTAAGTGGCTTCCTTGTAACATTAAGATATTGAATTGTTTGCTTGACAAATAAACTTAAAGTAGATTTGAATATTCGATCTTTCTTTATATCAAATGGTTAACGTTTTTTCCAGTTTGTGAGGAGTGCGGCTCGGGAAATCTTTTCCCGGGAGCGGTGCCCAGGCAAAAAGACCTGGGAGATTTAACGGTAGTGTTTGGTGAGGTTAGCGCATGTGTGTTTTCTCGGTTTTTCAGTGCCAAGTGAAAGTTTTTGCTCCGGCGGTCGTCTTCTCGTTCGGACGACCCCTTGGGAGGCCCGGAAAACGGACGAGTGGCGCCCACGCCCGTCTTCGGGTGAGCTAGATTGGGGACGGTGGAGCCTCCGCCGGAGTAGCCGCAATAAAGCGGTGACCATACGGGGGAAACAGGGAATCCGTCGGTTACATTTTCCCCCTTTGGAAATTCGCGGGTAATATTTGGCACCCAACGTGGGGCTTTGTAAAGTAAGTGGAGTAGTGAAGTGAAATAAGTGAATACACGTGAAGTGCGAGTGGAGACGGTTTGTTTGGTGCGACGCGTAACTTGCGGAAGTGAAGTGTGGTGACTGATTTTGCGGGAGTGTGTTTTATCGTGGTTGGTGGAGGTTTATATATAACGGTGGAAATTGTAATTTGTGATCATATAAATCTAGATTGAATTTATAAGAAATCCAGAGTTTTTTCATTTAGAATTAAGTGGTTGTGTAACTAGCGATTTCAGCAAAGGGGAATGGCGTTGAAAGGGAAGATCCTCGTCGATAGGCTGAGTAAGGATGAGTTAACTTATGAGCTGAGGATTCGGGAGCAGGCATTAGGCACGGTGGATGAAATGAGGAAGGCGTTGCGGATAGCACTCAGGGCGGAGCGAGCGTTGGACTGCTCGATGGTTGAGACAGATGCGTACCCTTTTACGGCCAAAGAGGATGTGGATGCCGTGAAAGAGAAAGTGGAGGAAATTAGGAATCTGTTAAGAGATTTTGAAGGTGGAACGGACAGTGGGGATTTCTTAAAGATCACGTCGAAGGTGGATTATGGTCTCCGACGTTTGGGTAAGGTACCTACAGATGAAGTGGATTTAGTGAAGGAGGTGAGCAAGTTGAGGTCCGCCCTGAGAATGTCCATGGGCGAATTAATGCTTAAGGCTGAAGGAGATGAGGATGAGGCAGAGGTGATCGCAGCAACTGCGGGAGATTGTGTGATATCAGGAGAAGCTTTGGGAAGTGCTATGGGACCGAGTCGAGGAGCCCTTGGGGAAACATCAAGATGTGAGTAAGTGGGGTATTCGTTTTACGGGGGATTCGAATTCGGTGAGCTCTTTCCTGGTAAGGGTAGAAGAGTGGCGAGAGGCGAAGGGGGTACCCAAATCCCATCTATTTAGGTCAGCGGTGGTCTTGTTCGAAGGGAAGGCATTAACATGGTTCCGAGCGATAAAACATAGATGTAAAGATTGGGACGATGTAAAGAAGGAGTTGCGGGCAGAGTTCTTACCACCGGACTATGACGACAGGCTTTTTGAGGAAATTCGGCACCGGACAAAGGGAAAGGATGAGTCCATTGGGGTGTACGTGGCGGCGATGGAAGGCCTTTTTCGTCGACTTACGGTACCGTGCACGGAACAGGAGAAGCTGCGCTGGATAAGGCGGAATATTGCACCCTTCTACCAGACTCAGCTCAGTCTGGTGCCGATCTCCTCAATAGTGGACCTGGTACAACTAGGTAGAACATTGGAGACCACAAGAGCAACGGTGGAGTCCTTTGTTCCTCCACCAAATCCCCGGACGCATCGGTTATTGGAACCGGATCTGGCTTATTGTGTGGCGACATGGTATGGTTGCCGCATTGCAGGATGGGCATAGGGGTATCCGCTGCTGGAACTGTAAAGGTGAAGGACACACCTCCAGGACTTGCAGTGAGCCTCAAAGATGTTTCGGTTGTGGGAGAATTGGAACACGGAAAGCGACCTGTCCAACGTGTACACGGAGGCTGTCCAATGTTCCAAAGGATCATGTGAGACGTAGCCAATCAAGCCAAGCACCGAATTCGGGACCCTCGGGAAACGGGAACCGTACTCACTAGGCGACGTAGGGGGTACGAGCGATCCAAGTAAGTTAGTCGCACAGGAGACAAGAGTGAATTTTGCGCTGGAGGAAACGGTAGCGGATAATCGTCCACATATGGAGGTGGAAGTGTTTGGACAAGCTATAGTGGGATTACTGGACTCCGGAGCAACGCATACCATCCTCGGAAAACCCGGTTGGGAATTGCTGCACACGCAGGGGTTGGAGCTTCAGGAGGCGAGACAACCAGCAATTAAGTTAGCGGATAGTGGATGTGTCCCAACGGAGGGTGTAGCCTGGGTACCAGTGACGGTGAAGGGTGTAACGCGGTGGATGGGAATTTTGGTAGTGCCTGCGGTTCCACACGGACTTATCCTGGGGGTGGACTACCTGCGTTCATTTCGGATTGTTCTAGATCTCAGCAGGGAAGCTTGGGAGTTCGCGGCGGTAGCCGCCTGTGAGGCACTTCAACGGAGAACAAGGTTGACTCCACAGGATGAGGCTCGTTTGGAATCACTGATAGCGGAGGAGTTCGTGTTGATGGGAGATGGCCTAGGGTGTGCTAGAGGGGTGGAGTATGTGATTACGACATCGGCTGAACCCATTAAACAGCGGTACTACCCCGTGTCTGCGGCGGTGCAGGCACACATCAACGAAGAGCTGGATGAAATGTTGCGTCTGGGAGTGGTAGAACCTTCCGGGAGTCCATGGTCATCACCCATCCTCTTGGTAAAGAAGAAGGATGGGAAATTTCGGTTTTGTGTGGACTTCCGGAAGCTAAACAGCGTATCCCAGCGGGACGCCTATCCACTCCCATTTATCTCCTCCACTCTAGACAAACTGCGCACAGCCCGATATCTCTCCTCCCTAGACATTAAGTCCGCCTATTGGCAAATTCCTATGGCGAAGGAATCCAAGCCTTACACCGCCTTCACGGTACCTGGACGTGGATTATTCCATTTTAATCGGATGCCTTTTGGCTTACATAACGCTCCTGCAACGTGGCAACGCTTTGTGGATAGGGTTTTGGGGCCGGAACTCGAGCCATACGTCTTCGTATACCTAGACGATGTTATAGTAGTCACCGGGGATTTTGAGAAGCATTTGGAAATCCTCCGGGTAGTACTAACACGTCTCCGAGAGGCGGGTCTACGAGTATCACGCGAGAAGTGTGAGTTTTGCCGGCCACAGCTGAAGTACCTGGGATACGTGGTAGACGAAAGTGGACTGCACGTCGACCCAGAAAAGGTAGAGTGTATACTGCGTATTCCCCAACCAACCAGTGTGAAGAAAGTGCGACAATTCTTCGGAATGGTGTCGTGGTATCGACGTTTCATTCCAGATCACGCTACGCTCACAGCACCCCTCACCAACTTACTGCGCAAAAATAAAAAGTTTGTATGGACGGATCAGTGTGACTTGGCCTTCAGGCGTTGCAAGGCGATGCTTTCATCAGCGCCGATTCTCACGTGCCCAGATTTCGCCTTACCTTTTAACGTCCAGACGGATGCATCCGATCATGGGTTGGGAGCAGTGCTAAGCCAGAGCCACCCCGAGGGGGAGAAGGTAGTATGCTACCTTAGTCGGGGTCTTTCAAAGACGGAGAGGAATTATTCCACCACTGAGAGGGAGTGCTTAGCGGTGTTGTGGGCAGTGGAAAAACTAAGACCCTACTTAGAAGGGTCACACTTTACGGTGATTACCGACCACCACTCTCTGGTATGGCTTAATAATTTGCGGGAGCCGAATGGGCGACTGGCTCGTTGGGCAGTAAGGCTGCAACAGTTCGACTATGAAGTCGTGCACCGTAAAGGCAAGGAGCATCTAGTTCCAGATGCGCTATCTCGGGCATTTCCAGAGGTGACTGCGGTGGTAGAAGCTGACAGCGGAGACAGGTGGTTAGATGGCATGCGTTCCAGGATTCTTAAAAACCCAGCGAAGTTTCCGGACTGGCGGATTGAAGGGGAGACTTTATGGCGGAACATAACCGGACGGCATCCAGAGTTGAGTGGGAATTCCTGGAAACAAGTGGTCCCCAAGGGCGCACGGCAATCGATCCTCTTAGAATGCCATGACGACGCAATGGCAGGGCATATGGGTATTAGCAGAACCCACGATCGCATAGCCCAACGATTCTATTGGCCCAAAATGGAAGCAGATGTTCGGCGGTACGTGACAAAGTGCAAAACTTGCCAGGCTACGAAGGTAGTGAGGAAACCCCCGTATGGGCCTATGACCTCTCGGGCTGGTCAAGCCAAAGAACCGTGGGAAATTATTTGTGTGGATTTGGTTGGACCGCTGCCGCGTTCTACTCGAGGCAACACCTATATTTTGACGGTGGTCGATTACTTCACCAAGATGCCTCTTATCTTCCCCCTGAGGAAGGCGACTACGGTCGAGGTAGCTAGGCTTCTAGAGGAAAGAGTGTTTATGCTTTTTGGGGTGCCGGCAGTGGTGGTGTGTGACAATGGCGTCCAATTTAAGTCAAAGGAACTGCATAGCTTGGTGACCGGGTATGGGGGCAGTATCCAGTTCACGCCATTTTACCATCCGCAAGCAAACCCAGCGGAACGGATCAATCAAACGATCAAACGAATGCTGAGAGCGTACGTAGGAAATAACCACCGAAAATGGGACGACCGGCTCTCACAAATTGGTTGCGCCTTGCGCACCTACACACATGAGGCAATGGGCGACACGCCCTATTTCATCAATTTCGGTCGGGAGATGGCGGTTACACGAAAGGGGCCGAGACCGCCTGAGGATGGGGATATCCTGAGCAATCCGCGAGAACGGGCGGAGAAGCTCCGAGAAGTGAGAGAGGAGGTAATGAGGCGCTTGAAGGAGGCAGCGGAGAAAGGTAATCGGCGGTATAACCTGCGGAGGAGACATCCTCCATTTCAACCCAACGACCTTGTGTGGAGGCGGAATTTCGCCCTGTCAGACGCGGCTCAATACTATTCTGCTAAGTTGGCTCCGGAATACCTGGGACCTTTTAAGGTGGAGAAACGCGAGTCCTCGTCTCGGTTCAGGTTGCTGGATATGGACGGCAAAAACGCAGGCACTTGGCATGCGAAAGATCTTAAATTCTATGTGCAATAAGTTGTAGGGGAGGCTTAGGACGGCACAAACATTGAATTAAAATGTAAATGGATACCTTTTCTTCTTCTGATTACCTATCAGCGAGTTAGGTTCAATCAATCAAGGAGACGCCCGTTCACGAAAGGGAGTGGAGTATTGATGTAGGATCGGGTGAAGATATATTGGGTTTTACCAATTAGAGTTAATATTTGCGTTCAAGAGTTGAGAGTAGACATAAGGAAAAGAAAATTCTTATATATAATAATATGAATTAATACCAAAAAAAAAAAATTATTGGGTGGTGGGTACATGATTTTACGTAGACTAAGATGGTATGGTATAGAAGATAGCATAGGGCATAGGAATTATTTTAAGTAAGAGTTGAGTAAGTTTAGCGGTGGTGGGTCTCTGATTAAGCAACATAGTTCTAAACCTAGGGATAAGTAGTAGTCAGAATAGGTCTATAGCTCTTTGGAATAGTTGTTCCGTACAAGTTGGCGTTTGAAATAAAGGGTAACAGTGGTGTTTTTTAGACTTAAAACTCACTAAGGATGGTTAGGCTCAAGGTTTGTCTGAAGGTGTTGGTAGTAAGGAAATGGAACTAGTAATCTCGAGCGTTAGGCGGTCGCTATGTATTGACGAGTTAGTAAAGGAACAGGTATCGTTTCTGGATTTCCGTCGTTGTAGGACTGTGATAGTCAGGGCGGTTATTCTCAGCCGTAGGAATGAAGTGAATTTCAGGGAAATTCACTAGAAGCAAGGGGGGAAATGTTACGGGTGAACATTGAAACTCCGTAGCGCCGCTCACCCGAACACTACCATACGCGATTACGTAAGAGTTTAACCTACGCAATACCGAGCCGCACTTTACTAATTGTTGTTTCTAGTAGTCCGATGTTGCAACTTGCAACAAGTAATTTTAATTTCCATTCACGAAAGAATTATTATTTTACTTACAAACAGAAGCCACACAATAATTTTAAGCTTGATAATTGCTTTAATTACAACAGAAGCCACACAATAATTTTAAAACTTAATAATTGTTTTAATTACAAGCAGGAAGCCACATAGTAATTTTGCTTTGTAACTTAATGTACATTAAACTCATGTAGCTAGGTCGCTTCCGTTCCACACGCCACAATTACGGAAAACGCAACCAGCAGCAAGCGGCGTAGGCACCAAGCACCAGCGCGAGCTCGAAAACGAAATGCGAAATACACACGGAGCGGAAACAGTCGTCATCCATTCAACATATGCGGCAGAGCATGCAACGCAATTGCATCGTCATAAGGCTTCGTACTCAAATCTCGCCCCATTCCAATGCAATGTTTGCGCACTCAAGTATGAGGACAGCGACTGTGGCAGATATTATGAAATATCCAAAAACCTAAAGACGCATCGTATAGTACCTACCGAGCCTAATAGGCGCAAGTGCACCGTCGGCGTTAAACCAGTCGATAATGCCCACAATGCTTAGACATGGGAAGCTACTTTTGAACCCCAATGATAGTTGCGAAAGATTGCTGAGCAATGGGGAAGGTTAAGCGAACATCAATCCCACCTTCCGGCCAGGAGAGTCTTCATTTGCGGCTAAAGATGGTTGTTTCATCGTTCACGCGACATTGAAATTTTCATAATAAGACTCTATGGCTGAATAAACTGCGGGGAGTATTTGCGAAAGATTAAACATCCAAAGGATCATGAGAAACGAAACCAACCAACGATTCAAATGATCGTCATCATCGGAGCATCATCAGTCGCCGAAGACGACACAGCAGACAAGTAAACGACGAATCAACAATACCAGACAATGGAAATGGAATCAATGCATTCGGCGATAGTACGTGCGATTCCCAATAGGATCGCCACGGGTAGTGTGTAGTTTGAGTGGAAACAAGCGAGGGGAGTTACTCGTGGAAAGTCACTCAAAACGAGTTTTTCCCGGTGGATAGAAGGGAAAAGAAAAAAACGGGATTCAGTCAGAATATTTAAGCCGAGAAGATTGGCGCGGGCGGTCTCTTTCCCTTCTTCCTTTTGAGCGGGCAGTTTTTTGGATGTGCGAGCAACGGTGGAGCGGCAAAAAGAAAGTAATCAACGTCGGCAGTGAGTGCGGTACAAACTTCGACGGGACGGCTGTGGAAAGCGCGAGTCAACGGAATCGAGGGGCCCATTTTTATGTTAGGAGATCAAAGTAAGTGGCTTCCTTGTAACATTAAGATATTGAATTGTTTGCTTGACAAATAAACTTAAAGTAGATTTGAATATTCGATCTTTCTTTATATCAAATGGTTAACGTTTTTTCCAGGAGTGCGGCTCGGGAAATCTTTTCCCGGGAGCGGTGCCCAGGCAAAAAGACCTGGGAGATTTAACGGTAGTGTTTGGTGAGGTTAGCGCATGTGTGTTTTCTCGGTTTTTCAGGGCCAAGTGAAAGTTTTTGCTCCGGCGGTCGTCTTCTCGTTCGGACGACCCCTTGGGAGGCCCGGAAAACGGACGAGTGGCGCCCACGCCCGTCTTCGGGTGAGCTAGATTGGGGACGGTGGAGCCTCCGCCGGAGTAGCCGCAATAAAGCGGTGACCATACGGGGGAAACAGGGAATCCGTCGGTTACATTTTCCCCCTTTGGAAATTCGCTGGTAATAATGTTCCATTTCTAATATGCTCGTTTATAAAATTTGCAGTGGTTCAGCTACCTCCTCTTTGACTAGAATAATTTCATGTGTAGCAATGTTGTAAATACCTGGTGCTGCATTTTTTTCAAATTTTCGATTGTATTTAATACTTCTCTTTTATTCGTTTGATAAATGTGAAGATGGACTTAGGTGGGCTATTTATGATATTGAAATAGCTCGTTGACTGCTCACCAAGCTCCCTGGTAATTTTTCACCAATTGTTGCAAAAAAGTGATTTAGCGAGTTTGCTGTTCCACATGGGCGTGCTGCATTGTTCGAGTCCATGCCAAAAAATTTAGCATTTGATGACATGATCCAGGGTGACGAATTATCTTTTACTTCATTTATTATTTTCTATATTTCGTGTGAGTTTTCCGCGGCTGTTTCCTGTCTTCTGTAGTAATATGAAAATCAAGCTTCTTTTATGAGACGTTTTGATTCTTTTAGGGCTTGGTTATACAGATATTTAAGTGATTGATCTTCAGCGTTCTTTTCGTATTTTTTATAAGCTGTCCTTTTTTAATACTAGCCTCAATAACTTTCTTTGTTATCCATGTATTGTCGACATCTGATCCTTTTCTCAATGGTAGAATCATGCTTGGAGGCTGTAACCATATTTTTGAGCTCCATAAGGTTTTCAGGTTTTCGGTTTGTTAGCAACTGTTGAAATTTCGATTTAAAAAGATCGCTGTCTAAATATCCGAATATTTTGTAAGTAGGTTTTTTCTTACTGAGACTTTGACCATGGACGACAATTTTTAGGACACGATGATCGAACTCCGGCAAGTCTGCAAGTGTGAATTTAATGTTTTCAGCAATTTTTTTATAATTTGTTGCTATGTGACTCAGGCAGGTACTTGAAGTCGGGCGAGTAATTTTGTCTTTATTGACAATGACCGCTCCGTTTGTTTCCAGGGTTTCCTTGCACATTCTCGATTCTGGAGATTATGCAATCAGGTCTATGTTTGTGTCAGCAACTTTTTTTCAGTAGAGTATATTGCATCTAATCCTGTGCAGAAGTCCTGCGCATTGAGACGATTGGGATTATAGTAAGTACCGATTTTTAGTTTTTTACCTGCGTAGGTGATTTCAATTATTATTATATTAGATGTTACTCTCTTTGTCACGAATTTTTTATATAAATTGCTGTACCTCCTCCTCTTCCGGGCCTGCAGGGGAAAACGGAGCTATATCTCGGAATATGTTAATACTTTGCTTCTTCAGGATAGATCCATAAATCGTTACGTATAATCAGATCCGTTTTAGGATTTTGCTGCAGATAAATTTGAATATCACTCAGCTTGTGTCGTAGACTTCTTATATTGGCATAAAAGATAGTTAATTTGTCGCTTGATTGAATCTTGTGATTAACAATCATCATCAAAATTGAAGTCAGTACTCCTCCTAGCAATTACAATCCTTCTTTGATACTCTGGGCACTCCCACGAGTCTGCTCTGTGTGAGTGATCAGTATTCTTATTATTACCCATACAATTGTAACAGTTCTCATGTGAGCTTTTGCATTCCTTGAGCTCATGCTTTCCTCCACATTTCACACAGATTTGTTCTCCTTCGCATTTTGACGTATTATGGTTATATTTTTGGCACTTAAAGCATCTTGTAATGTTAAAGTCTTCTTTCAAAAAATATAACCCATAATCAATGTTGACGTATTTGTTAGCTAATCTTTTATACATGCTTCCATTTACCTCAATAATGTGCAACCATTTTCTCTTTTGGGTCTGGCATGAATAAGCTCGATTTTTGCTCTATTCCCAACATCAGGGTTTAGCGCCCGTATTTTCTTTTGTAGTTCCTCATTTGTAAATCGATTATCCAGCCCATTTATAACCAGTCTGGGTCGACGCATTTTTGTCTCGGTAATGTCGTACTCATCCTGCATGTTTTCCATGGTTACTCGGTATAACTCAGATGCGTTGGCATTGGTCGTTGTTTTAATTATCGCCCCACCATTGCGAATAGGCCGTAGCAGTTGAAGAGGAATCTTGCAATTTGACAGTCTTATCCAAGACTTTCTGTTTTAGTTTCCAGCCCCACTTAAGTATGTCCACCCACGATCTCTATCCCTGCTAGAACTAGCGGATATTAAAAAAGCATATTTTTATGTATAAAATTTATATATGTCATGGTTTATACCACAATATAACTTTGAAAAATATTCGTCATCTTAGCGAAACCAAACGATCACAGTCGCGTCGAGAGATTGACTAACGCTCAGCATCAAAGACCGATACCGATGCAAAAGCCTGATACGTTTTTGTTTAAAACAAATTAGTTGCAATCGCACTAATTTCTTTGGGCATTGTAATGCCCAGTTCGTAAAAACTGCGACTCCTCGAATGATTTCCATTGGGTAGTTTTATCTTTATTTTTCGGGTTGTATTAAAATTGTTTACAATACTTGACTAAAATCAGTCTGCCCGTCTGTCCGTTCGTTCGCTCGCCCGTATGTCACAGCAAGTTTTCCCACAACTACATAAGCTGGAGTATGAAATTTTGTGTGCAGGGCAAAAAAGCTGCCCTCTCAAAAGTAACAGTACAAAATAAATATTTCAAGGAAATTAAGGGGGCCTCCGCATATAGGGGGATGACCCTTAAACAATTTTTTTTATCAAATGTAGCCGATATGGGTCTTGATGAGAGCTTTTCAAAACAGTTCCTAAGCTAGAAGTATTTGCATGGAGAGGTGCAGGATGAGGGGCATGTATGAAAAATGCGTGTGTTGTTGCGAATTCCGGCGCACCGGCATTCCCCCCATTCGCAACTCCAAATTGCCGCCGTAACATCTCCACCTGTTTTTGGACACTTATACCTTTTCCTCGGTATATTTATTTGTTTTTATTAACATTTAACAATTTCCTTATAATTTTTATTTCCCCATCATCTCAATTCTACCCTCTTACCTTATCTTTAATTACAAAAAAATATAATAATAATAATATACTAATAATCTTAACTTTCCTACTAACACCAACAAATTAGCTCCCACTAACAAAATTTTATTTGTTATACTAACAAAATTCATCCATGCTAATAATTTTGATTTCCATACCCATTAAGAAAGGTTCATAGTTAAAGTTGCTAAATAAATGAATGGGAGATCAACAGAAGGTGGCTCCGGTGGTAGCGTCGTGGATTCTCGACCGAGGAGTCCGGTGGGACACTGGGTTCAAGTTCTCCCGAGCGCAGGAAAACATTCCTTTTGGGATATCGGCAATAGCAATTGTTTCCGTATATATGACGATTTGCATATAACCAAACGCTATCATGGTTATGCAAATCGCTATATATACAAAATGGAAATTGTTGTGTGGATAGCGGAATCGAAGTCTATCGAACTTCGATTACGTTACGACAGCGGTAATTGGGAATGAAAAGATTACGGGATTGGGTTTTTGGATTTGAGAGGATTCAGTGGTTGGCTGACAGAGAGGGTGGAATTCTTTTTCGGTTTCGGTGAAAGTTTTTGATGTGAGATTCGAGGAATGAAAGTCTTGATTGGAATTCGAATTTAGAAGTTGAGGGAATTAATTCAATAAATCAAAATAAAGTTGAATTTTAACAGTTAAGAAAACAGTTGAGCTGGATAGGAGATGACTTGGAAAAGGAAAGAGAACTAAAAAGTTTGTCGGACTGGTCAGAACTAAAAAAATAGTGCATAAAATACTTTTGCAGCAGAACGGTTTTGTCCGTGTCTGTTGTACGGGAAAAAATAATTAGTGTGAACAAGAAGTAGAGAAAACGACGAGTAAATCGTGTGAATTGCGCAAAGTGATTCGAGTTGATCACCTTCTGATCATACAGGGAAAATAGAACTTGTGAATTTTCATGTGTGAAGCAAAAGTTTGCATAAAGAAAGGATTTTTGCAATAAGTGATGTGATAAGCCATCTTCGTACGCTAGAAGTTGGGATTCCATTATCTCCGACTTCGTTCCTTTTATTACAAGTCTCAGCTAGAATTGCCTAGTGGGTTTAAATTTACAATCAAACTGAATTATTGAATAACTTATGCGGCAGAAGTAATAAATGAAATTATCTAACTAAACCAATGCTGAAATTAATGGAAATGCACGGGCGGATTAAATATTAGGATTAAGTGGCCGTTTATCTATATTTAATGAGTTTGAACTTAAATTAATTAAAATTTCAGTGACGCACCTCTTTTTTTTTGTGTCCTTCGCCGAGCGCTCGGAGATCCATAGAATAAGAAAGATTAAGTAAATAATTAATATTTTTCCTTTTTTTGACATTCTTTTATCTGTTGCATATCATTCTAGTTTATTGTAATTAGCTTTTTGATTAAAATCTTATTTGATTAATTTGCACAAAAATTGTTGAGGGGTCTGTTTTTTTGATTGGTATATCAAAGTTTTGATAAAATATAACGCCCATGGTTTGCTAAAATATTAATTTTTCATTTCTCAATACGACATCCCCCTTTCCTATCCATTTCCCTTCGTTTTAGTTTTCAGGTGTAGGGTGGCGCAGCACAAGCAGAGGGTGTCCCGGAAGACCCATGACACGACTGAGCGCTAGCCGGCATCAGTTTGCCACCCCGGGTTACTCACCCCTTTGTTAGAACTTGATGTCTGCAACTGCGGTGACTTCGCGGTTGTAACAGTGTCCCCCCTCGCGATTGAAGATCTTTGGACAGAAAAATCGGAAAAAATCAGGAAAGTAGGTCTTTATTAGAACAAGGTCAACAAATACCTCCCAAGTCAAAACTCCATCAAATTTGTTAATAATAGTACATCTTACGAGTTTTGCGTGTTCATGTATCAAATCGAAAGGTGACCTTTAAATTTGCTTAAAAATTTGTATCTAAAGTTTTTGACACTAAACGCATGTTTTCTGAAAGTTTCATAAAAATCTAGCCATAAACAGCTAAGTTACAGACGATTGAAAATTTATCAATTACACCAGCAATTAAACGTGATACTGTGTAAATATACGTTCGTAAAGGACCAAAACACTACAGATGTATAAATTTAACATTGATGTGTTATCATGCCTTCATGCCGTAATCCGAAGATACCTGGTTTAACTCTTGTTGGCGGCAACGAGATTTAGTTTGAGTGATTCTTCGGATGGACCACAAGCCCGTCCAGTTATGATAAAAAAAAACCAGAACGTATCGCAGGTGGGTGGACGGACACACGACCAATGCGTGATACTGACCATATCGCCTTGTGGAGTGCCGACACATTCGATCATGATAATGAGGTACTCTAACTATCTCTAAGCGAAGGCCCGAAAAGGGATGTAGTGCTACAACAACAACAACAACAACAACAACATGTTATCATGTCTACTCAAGCATTGAGGTCAGTACACCAAAAATAAAATAGCGACAAATCAAAATACATGTAACCATATATTATTGTAATTATTCTAAAAAATACATTTCTCTGATGGCGTCAGAATTTTTTTAATCTAAAGTATTGTAGTTTCCAAGATATGAGGACTTTATGGAATGACACTAAACTTAGCTGTTTTTGTCACTCATTTAAACTGAATCATCGCTACTAAAATAAATGGAAGTAGCAGGAGGGTGTTCCTGCCACCAATTGGTAACTCAAGCAATATCTTTTAAATACCAAAACTTGACTAATATACAGATTCCATGAATTGAGTTCGAAGAACTAAATCCTGGTTATTATATGTATTTGGATTTGACGCCATTTTTTTCAAGTGTTTTAATCCGATTGCTAGAATAGTCATGATAACAGATCAATATTACAAACCATTTCTAAAATTTTTCTTAAAATTCATATATATTTGTAGTGTCTAGGTCCGTTGTTCCGTGTTAACATCAATCGGCTGTAACTTAGCTGTTTATTGTTCGATTGGTATGAAATTATAAGGACACGTGTAACGGTTATCAGAAAACATAAATTGTAGCTTTTAAGTAATTTAAGGGTCCCATTTTGATTTTATAGGCAAAATGCACTATTATTAACAATGTTGATCGGATTTTAACTTCTGAGGTATTTGTTGCGCTTGTACTCCTAAGGACATTTCCCGTCCGTCTGCACCCCTGGAAGCAAGACTTGCTGGCTTAACACCTATTTCATTCGTGCAATGAACCTTGAACGGTGCAGTCGAATTCAAAGAGATCGCTTTTGACTTCTATAATTTTTGTTTTCCGTGCAATTAAAATTGATAAGTGAGTGTTAAACCAGTTAAAAGTGCCACTCCTGTGAATAACAGGAAAAGAAACCGTAGGAATCCTCCTCAGAGACCATTTTAAAATGGCCAAAAATACCGCGACATCACCCGACCGCTTTTCAACACTTGCTAATTTGCAGGACAGCAATGAAAATGTTAGTGAACAAAATGCTAACAACGGAAACAAAAGGTGAGAACTCCTCCAATTACTTTCCCCGACTTGCGCGCGACACAATTGAGGCGATTATGAATGAACTAAAAATCTCGTCATATTCCATTAAGATTATTTCAATCGGAAGACGTCTCTTCCTCACAAATATTGCAGTTTTTAAAAATATTCAAAAGCAAATATACTCTACAAAAGTCAACTGCATCACGATTCAATGTGCAGATATGCGCCCGCTAAAAATTGTGCATTCAGGGCTCCATGAAATGCCCATAAAAAATCTCAAGAAAATACAGTACAGTACAAGTCCTTCACTCACGTATGGATGAAAATAAGCTCATTACGCGTCCACTACTTTATATGTCTTTGATTACAACTATTCAATAGTATAGTATAGATTTGAGCAATCAGCATAGTAGTCTAACCAAATAAAATACATTGTAGACGATTCTTAAAGCACTATTGACATGAAACCAATAAAAGCAATAGTATGTAATAGCAATGAATCACAAAACAAAGAAACGACGTATACAAGCAAAAAGAAACCGAAAACGATCAATGTAAATAATAATCAGCAAACTAGAACAGATGCAGCTTAAAGCTGCGACAGACATCAAACGAGGAGCAAAACGTACCTTAAGCGCCTTTTAATTCAAGACATATGCCTATCCTAGACAGGAATAAATTTTCTAGTTTATATGGGAGACTGGCAACCAATGACCTTCAACCTAATCCTGGAATCTCACCTACATAGCCAAGACACCTTCTTATCAGGATACGGATCTATACTTATCTAAGGCCCACACAAACTCATCTAAGGCCCACATCGTCCCCGGCTACCATCCATGACATTCACCCCTATCCCAGACTTGCACCTTCTTATGTCAGGCAATCCTTATACAAGCACCCGCACACCCAAGACACACACCCTCGACAACATTTGAAGTTTGTATGGAAAAAGAGCTCCAGAATCGGTATTCTATGACTGCTAACAATCATATGACGGCACACTACAAAACGCTTCTATGGCTCGCAAAAACAAAATCTAAAGCCGTCTATCGGAAATATGTGTGCTTTAGGAATTGCAAAGTGCTTGTCAGAAAAAAATGATGGAGGTAGCATGCTGGAAATAAAGACGGAAAGTGATATTGACAAAATGCAATAAAGAGTTCAGTATGAACGAAATTACAATAACAATGATGGAAGTAAATATAGATGAAATTATTAATCGACAAAGCCAGAGTTTAAGAGTATGGAAGAGGCAGCAACTTTCAATCGAAATGATAAAAGAGGGGGTTGTATTACAGTTTACTTAAAAACAGATATTATTTACGAAATGACAGATAGAAAAAGCGTATTCTATGAAAACATATCTATCAGAAGACAGCAAAAAGATTATACAGCAGCAATGATCGCAGTTTATAGGCCGCCTAGGCTTAAAAAATAGCTTCATAAAGGAACTGAGTGATCACATTGATGTGAACTATCGGAGCAAGAACTTAATTGTGGTCGGTGACTTTAACATAAATACCAACATTAATTCCATAGATGTTAATAATTGCCTTACAATGATAGCATCAAAGGGTCTAATAAACGTAATAACTTCATATACGCGAATCGATTTAGTACAAAAAACAAGGACTTTAATAGATTATTACTTAGTACGAGCCAAAGACGATAACATTAAATCTGCAGTGATAGAATTAGATGTTTCTGAACATTTTGCTATATACTGTGGAATAAACACAAAAAAACATACGGAAGAGAAAATAAAAAATTGCAGACATAACGTCGATAATCACCTGGTTTCTGAAATGATAAGTAGAGTTAAATGGGAAGAATTTAATAAATATCGCGCTGTCAATAATTTCTACGAGCATTTGAAGAATACGCTTTCCAGCATATTAGAGACATCAACGACAGTTCAACAAAAGAAACTGAGAAGCAACTCGCAGAAGTGGAGGACTAATGAAATAAGGAGAGCTTGCAAAGAAAGACACAGACGAGACCTTAAAATTAAACTTTGCAGCAGAAGACAGCATAAAAAATTTAGCCAATAAGTTTGGAAATGTATTTACATCGGAAATAAAAAATATCATGTACGGTTGTAATATGAAAACCTGCATACATTCAACAAACACCGTGTAGAGATCAATGTACATAGAAGATGTAACAGTTACAGAAGTAGAAAACATCCTCAAAGCTCTCAATGAATCTAAAGCAGCTGGAGTTGATGGTATAAGGCCCAGGGATTTAAAAGAAAAAGCAACAATTTTAGCACAGATGATGACACGGCTGATAAGCATGAGTCTGGATCAATCGTCAGTGTCATCTCTACTCAAAACGGCAATCATCCGTCCGGTGCATAAAGGTGGAAAGAAAAATGACATAACCAAGTATGGACCTCGGTTGTGGATAAAGTATTGGATGAGGTTCTAGCCAAAAGATTATCTAATTATGTTGAAAAATACAATCTTTTGCAAAAAACCCAATTTGGATTCCGGAAAAACAAAAGTATAAACAGTTTGCTAGGAGACTTTGCAAACCAACTGCACGACAGCCTAAACAAAAACCGTAACTCTGTTGTTCTGTTTATCAATTTCAAAAAGGCATTCGACAACCTGTGTCACAAAAAAATTTTAAGAACGCTGGCAAATATCGGAATAAGAGGAAGCATCCTATCTTGGTTTGAGAGTTATTTAAAAAATAGGCATTTCAGAGTAAAAATTGAAAATAAATATGGTAGTGAAGAAAACATAGTAAACAGGTTTCCACAAGGATCAAAATTGGCCCTACTTATTTTCATCATATCTATCAACGAGATGCTGTCAGTTCTTAAATGCAGCACTGGACTCACGTATGCAGATGATACAGCCATCATAGTAAGCCATAAATGCATTGAGTTAGTGGTAGAATTGATGCAAAAAGAATTTCATGTGATCGTAACGTGGAGTCATGATAATGTGTTAATCATAAATTCTAAAAAGACTAAGATTATGCATATACCTCCACCACACATACTGAAAAGGAAAATGCATATCAAAATGCATGCTACAAAGTGTTTGCATGAAGCTGGCTGTTACCTCCGACTGCAAAACGATAATAAATGCACAGAATATATTGAAAATGTGTCTATATACAAATACTTAGGTATATATGTGGATTCTTATCTGAAATGGAATTACAACAGAGATGCACTAATTTAAAAAATGCGGCAGTCTGCATATGCACTTTACTATCTCAAAAATACATGTCCAGCACCTGTTCTACGGCAATTCTACTTTGATCTAGCAGGGTCGCATCTGAGAGACGGTATTCTGGCATGGAGAGGAGCATTGCAAATGAAACAACTCGAAGCCGTGCAAATTAAACTACACAAGACAGTATCCAGAGCTACATATGGATACCACTATTAACATAAACACATAAGTAATGATATCAAAATGATGACAATACTTTAGCTCTACAAATTGGAGGTGCTTTCAAATTTGTATAATGTGAGAGGTCTCTTGACACCAACTCAACAAATATGCAATACTAGATGCAGTCAGCAAGGGCGTTACATCATACCTAGGAATTAGAACGGGCGAAGGATATATCAATTCATAACTCCAACAATATTGAACGAACTTCGAATGAATTTTAAAAAGTCCTGTAAAAACAAAATTTTGAAAGAGACAAAGTTGTACTTCTTGAATACCACAAATGTTGACTTTTTAATTGTAATTCTTTATGCATTTTTATTTTATTTGTGTTGATTACATTCAGAATTCTTAACTTCACAAAATCCGGTAATGTAGAAATTAAAAATCCATTTAAGCACAGGTTTCCTTTAATGTAAACATCTCAAATATGAATTGCTTATAGTTTGTAACTATTCTTTTGCAAATAAGCCCTTCAGGCTTCGCAAATATTATGAACGTAAAATGTATTGTACGAATTAATTGAATAAATAAATGAAATTATAGTATCTTCCGCTGCCATTTGGAAAAACAGTGCAAGAAAAGCGACAAAATGATATTACGTTGTATCTGAGAATGTATTTTATGCAGTTTGCATTTTCATGAATTTCGTGAATACGAATATTGGTATGAACACAAAATTTATTAAAGACTTACTTAAATACTGTACGCAATCTAAAAATTGTGCAAAATTTTAGAACAGGTAAAAGCACAATAGAGGTTTATCACAAAAACAACAAATAGACTGCATGAAAAATAAAAAAAAAATAAATAAATATATATATATATATATATATATATATATATATATATATATATATATATATATATATAAGAGTATATATATATATATATATATATATATATATATATATATATATATATATATATATATATATATATATAAATATATATATATATATATATATATATATATATATATAAATATATATATATATATATATATATATATATATATATATATATATATATATATATATATATATATATATATATATATATAAATTCTTCGTTCATTTATCTGCTAACGCCACGACTACCCTGAATATTACGTCGATTGTGGGGGTGACTAGACATTTCCTTTTTTGTTTTTTATTGCCAAAGGCCAATGTCCCTTTCATCGCTGGCGTCCGGTCCTGCCGATATTACACTGAAGATGGGCTGCAACTCTATGACGGCATCATTGAATTCTAAATGGAGGTCTAGTCGAAAAAGTGATGTGTTCCTGTCTACTGCTTCTACCACCAAGAGCGTCGATTTGTCTGATAGACCGCAGTTTGGGAGGATAGAACTTCCAAATATTCATTTCTGGGTTCGATGTGAGGATCAGTGTTAGCTCTAGACGCTCGCTTAATAAGTTTACGAGATATTAGCGGATAATTGTCAGGATTTTCCCCACATAAATTATTTGATGTCCACGAGAGCAATCCCACGGACGATTCTTTCAATCCCTGTAGCAAATCTGCAAATAAGAAATTTTTCTACAACTCTACCCCGAATAATCATAGGACCGATCCTCCAATATTGTGGCAGTTATCATAAGAACGCGGGGCCAATACACATCGCAGGAATTTTCCCTCGGATATCGTCAAATGCGGACTGCAGTCCGGCTCATATGGTCAATTTACATGCACGGCCCGAAATCGCCTCGAAGACCAGAAACGAGAAGGAACAAAGAAAAAAATATGAACAACTACAGCCGATTGCAAATTTGAGCCTGCTTGGTCAGATGAAGGTGGATTTCATTATTTTTCTCTTAACCAGAGATTTTAAAGATCAGTTTAGATTCATTTGTCTTTTCATGCTTTCCTCTCCAATCGTTAAGCCAATCCCAAATAGCGCATGCAATTTCACTATAAGTTTTCACTTTTCACACCGACGATACTGGCAAATAAATTTCTCTCCATCCGGGAGCTCAATTATTTCGTTTTAGCCGCACTACCAGACAACATACGTCAACTATGGCCCCTGACGACATTCCGCCGCAGCACTGGGCCTCATTATGATCCCAGCTGACCAGAGAATTTGGCTCCTAGTGCAATAAGTGACAAGTATGGCCACTCTACAATGTCCCAAATTACATCAACCGAAAAAAGTCATGCAACTATGCACAATGCAAACCTGAAAGAACTGAAATAAATATGTGGAATATTTTAGCGAGAGGGAGTCCCGGTTTCAATTTAATTCGTATGCGCTCCCGGCACTTGTCAGCTACTCCACTAGAATTCAAGCGAGAGCCACGATGCGCACTGCTACGTGGCAAAGCTCTGTTCGCAGTGAGTCCTTTACATTGAGGTTATGTCGTCCATGTGGGGTTTTGGATAGGCTTCACTTAAACCGACCGTCGCACGACAAGGAAAGGGCACATTGTGGCTCGCGTCTTATAGTGCTAGAGATTCTTCTCGCCGTTTGAAATATAAAAGAAAAAGAATTTATCGTTTGTTTCCTGCTACTTTTATCGCGCAATTTAGAGAGCGCACACTCAATTCTCTGTCAGTTGTCTTTTCTGACGGCCGCCTTGATGGCAGCTTGACATAGCTCCCTGTAGCCATCCCCCCACGATGTCACACGAAAACCTACCTGGTTGCAAGCCGCACAGCCAACACAGCTTGACCGCGAATTATACCACAATATGCGTTTCCATTCTACTCAGACACTACAGGTTTGTTAGGATTTGCACGAAAGTTTTAAGAAACATATACAGTGCTGTGAATAAATATAGACTCAAACTGATTATTCACATTTTTTCCAAACCATTTGCAGGAAACTAATTTTTATGGCTTTACCTGAGTTTTGGGTCATCTCATAAAACCATTTCAATTATATACTTACCACTTTATTTCAACTATGCTGAGTTTCAGGGAGAAATCTCGAAAAAGGGATTTTACAACTGTGAATAATTATAAACTCAGTTGTTGTTTATAGTTTGTCAAGAGCGTTTCCAAAGTGGATTTTAGTTTTTACGTAGTTTTAATACTGGAAAGGCGTGTATGTTTATCGAGAATTTAAAATTTTTGTCGAAGTCTAAAATGTAGCGAGGAAAAAAACTAAGTGATACTGAAACAGTGGAAAAGCTCAGAGAGAAGTCGCGAGTGAAATTCAAAGTTCGCAGAGTGTAGTGAAAATTTTTTTAAAGCTTGGAATCGAGAATTATGGGAAAAAGCAGTCGTCTGGACGGCCTCCGAAATATTCAGACACAACAAAACGAAGAGTTTTACAATACTATCGGATACAGGTGCTTCATCATCGCAAATTGTTAGACTGGTTGGACTTGCAATGTGACCCTAGCCTAGTTAGAAAATGGACTGCTAATCTAAAAAGTTTAAATATCGAAAAAGTTTGCTAAAACCCAAATTTATAAAACGTCATATTGAAGCTAGACTTAAATTCGCCGAAAATTTCATTCAAAAAGGAAACATTTGGGATCATGTCATCTTCAGCGATGAGAAGAAGTTCAATCTCGATGGACCGGATGTATTTCATTATTACTGGCACGATTTGCGAAAGGACCTTTGTCAATGGCAGAATTACAGCTGTTGATTATCAGGAGTTACTAGAGGAACATCTACTACCTTTTTTGACACTGGCTGGCGTTTTTCAGCAGGATAATGCACCCATCCATACGGCTTCGTATACCAGAAAATGGTTTCATGATTACGGAATCAAGTTATTACCATGGCCAGCGTTGAGTCTCGACCTAAACCCCATAACAAATTTGTGGGGAGTCTTAGCGAGAAAAGTCTACGACCAGGAGAAGCTATTCATTGAAAGTGTTGTTGAACTGAAGGAAAGAATAATAGAAGCGTGGAACGAGATACCAGATAGCATATTAAATAGTCTTGTTAATAGCATCTCGAATCGATTATTAGATGTAACAAGTTGAAGTAGCAGGTGAGTGCTCCTGCCAGAAGCATATTGTAAAACAATTAGTAAATCAAACAATATATTCTGCATATTAAAACTTAACTAATATACAGATTCCGTAAATTGAGTTCGAAAAATTATTATGGTTATTATGATTTTAAACTCGCCACCATTTTGTTTCAAAAGTTTTAACCCCGTCGCTTGATAAGTCATGATAACACATCAATTTTACAAACCATTTCTAAAATTTTTATCAAAATTCCTACATATTTGTAGTGTCTAGGTCCGTTGCAAGCGTGTATCTCCCTAGTATCACGTGTCAATGTTGTTGTGACGGACGGACAGACAGGACGCGATTTTAGTAGGGTATTGTGAAATGATTTTACAATACCCTAATAAAAAATAAGGGCAAATGGACCAAATGTAGCGTATTCTACATTACTTATAAATTAAATTCCACATTTTCATAAAATCATTGCTAAAAATAAGGTTTGCCTTTGACCAATACGTAATTCGTCATCTAAATTCCATCAAACCAGAAACAAGTAAGTGATAACACAACAATCAACAATTATATAGTAAGTAATTATTAAAAATATTAAATTGTAAGTCTTTTTGTGTGGTTTTCCGCAAAATATTATCATGTATTTTTATTTACAATTAAATATATATAATTAAAAATAAAATTCCTTCCCAGAAAAAAACAAAAAAAAATTGAAAATTTGAATCCATGATATATGGTTCCAATAAATTAATTCAATTTTTAATATTATATTTGCTATTTAAAACCTCCGCACACAAGTCTTTTCCCCTTTGAAAATTACTAATAATTTTATTAATTTACAACAATAATAATAATATATTTAATATATTTATAATAATAATTTTGTTTAAGATGGCGAATTAACCAGCTTCTGTCATTAACTCTGAACTTGGTAATGGTGATTTCTCCCTTTCAAATCATCTAATACCAAATTATATTAGTGCGGTTTCCTTAAAATTACCAATTGCCAGCCCAATGGTTTACATAAGTGGAATCACATTTTTCAATCAGGAATACAACTCAGGAGATGACTAAATTTGAATATGTAATTTCATCTCTTCCTCCTGAAATGATAGACTCTGTATACGATATTATTCAAAATGCGTCTACTAGTTCTACTTCTCCGTATACCATAAATAAAAAAGCGTTGGTTGAAAGGCATTCTGTTTTAGAAAATGAACGACTTGAAAAACTACTTGCTGGAACTGAAATTGGGGATTTAAAGCCATCAGAATTTTATAGGAAATCGAAACAATTAGCAGGAGAATCCGCAATCGTGTTTGATGAATTAATTTTAAAACTTTGGTTGAGAAAATTGCCTACATTTATTCAGGCAATTCTTAATTCACAACCAAATACAAACCCAAAAGTTTTAACAAAATTGGCAGATGATTTCTTAGAAATCCATCCTTTTCGAAATTCTTCAATTAATTCAATCTCTCCTAGTACATCTAGCTCAACCGAATAAAAATATATGATCAAATATATGAGTTGAAATTTACAGAAATCTTACAAGTATAAAAATAGTAATCGTTTTAACTCTAGAAGCAGAAGTAGAAGTAGAAATGTAGCTACAATAACAATAAAAGTGATAAAACTAAACATGAATTTTGTTAGCATCATTATAAATTTGGTGACAAAGTTAGCAAATGCATATCACCATGTTAATATGGGTCAAATCAGTTAAACTTAAACCATCCGTTATCCAAGTGGCAGATAACGGATTAACAATAATTATTTCTAGCCGCTTATTTATAAGAGATTCTTTAACTAAGTTAACATTTTTAATTGATTCTGGATCTGATGTTTCCGTTTTACCCATTTCAACAATATTCTCAAAATTCAAAAGACCAACTCAAATTCTTTCGGCTGCAAATGGATCAAACATTAACGTTTATGGTTCCAAAGTATTAGAACTCAGTTTAGGTCTTCGGAGATCCTTCCATCATGATTTTATGATAGCATCAGTCTCCAAACCAATCATTGGAGCTAATTTTCTTGAGAAATTCAACTTAATAATAGGTATAAAAGGAAAGAAAATTATTGATCCAAAGACTAATATCGCTTTTCAAGGAAATATTTCAATAGGAAATGTTTCTTCATTAAAGTTTTATGCAATTGAATCTGAGTTTGGATGTATTGTTAAAGAATTCGCAGAATTGCTTAAGGAACCAGATTTTAATCAAACGGTTAAACATTTTGTAGTACATAAAATAATGACAAAAGGACAATTACGTATTTCCAAAGCAAGACGACTTAACGATTTTAAATTAAAAATAGCTCGAACTGAATTTGAATATATGATGAAAATCGGTACCGGGCCTTCTTCATCTTCTTGTTCATCATCTCTACATATGGTTCCAAAACAAGATTTATCAGATTGACGCCCTTGTGGTGATTATCGTAGGCTAAATGCCGTAACAGAACCAGATAGATATACAATTCCTCATATCCAGGATTTTTCAATAAATTTTACTGGTTGAAGCATATTTTCAAAAATTGATTTAGTTCGTGCTTGTCACCAAATCCCTGTCGCTCCTGAAGATATTTTTAAAACAGCCATTATTACTCCGTTTGGTTTATTTGAATTTACCCGTATGCCTTTCGGCTTGGGAAATGCGGCTCAAACTTTTCAACGAATGATGCATGAAGTTTTAAGTGGTCTAGATTTCACCTATGTTTATCTTGATGACATCATTGTTTTTAGTAAAACAAATGAAGAGCATAACAACCATATTAGAAAAGTATTTGAACGTTTAAAAATATTTGACTTAAAAATTAAACTTTCAAAATGTATTTTCGGTGTTCCCAAATTAACATTTTTGGGTCATGATATTTCGTCAGAAGGTATCAAACCTTCAAATACAAAAGTAGAAACAATTACTAAGTTTCCTACACCATGTTCAATTAAATCAACTCAAAGTTTTTTGGGAATGATAGATTATTTCATTCCGAATTTAGCTAATATTGTTACTCCAATTTACGATCATTTAACTTTGCTATAGAAACAAGGTAAATCTAATAAGAATTTTCATCTGTCTACTATTTGTCAAGTAGCATTTGAGAAAGTAAAAGATTGTCTAGCTTATGCCACCTTATTAACTTATCCGAATAATAATTTACCCATTTCAATCGGAACTGATTCTTCAAATAATAGTGTTGGAGCAGTTCTACAACAGTTCTTAAATGGGAATTGGCAACCTTTAGCTTTCTTTAGCAAAAAATTAAATCCAGCACAAAAGAAATACTCTACTTTTGATCGTGAACTATTAGCTATAAAACATTTTAGGTACTTTGTAGCAGGTAGACATTTTACAATTTTAACCGACCATAAACCTTTGACTAGTATTTTTACATGAAAATCTGTAAAGAGTCCCCGTCAGGAGAGATACATTGATTATATTTCTCAATTTACGACAGATATTCGATACATCAAAGGATCAGCTAACACAGTACCAGATACTTTATCTAATTAAGACACAGACGTTATTAATTTAAAAGAAATCAACTTAAAATTTTTAGCAGAGGAGCAACAAAAGGATCCAGAACTTAAAATCTTCCTAGAAGATCCTTCAAAATTTAATTCTAAAACTAAATTAGTTCAAATTAAAATTTCTGATAAGACATCAAGTCTATGGTGTAATAAAAATTTGGACACGTTTAGACGTTTTGTTCCTATTAATTTACGACGTACTATATTCAACTCGTATCATAACCTTTCACATCCTAGTATTAATTGCACCAGAAAAACTATCACATAAGATTATTTTTGGCCTAAAATAAATAAAGACATTAACAATTGGACACAAGCATGTGACGCTTGTCAAAAGAACAAAATACATAAATACAATAAAATACAAATAGATCAAATACCGATACCTCCAAAACGATTTCAACATATTCATTTAGATATTGAAGGACCATTATCCCCTTCTCAAGGATACTCCTATCTTCTTACAGTTATTGATTGTTTCTCTCGATGGCCAGAATGCTATCTATTGAAAGATATATCAACAAAAACAATTGTAAATTGAATATTTTTCCAGATTTGGTTCACCCTTGGAAATTACGACCGATCAAGGTGCTCAATTCGAGTCAAATTTATTCAAAGAATCATCAGCGTATCATCCACAAGCAAATGGAATGATTGAAAGATTTCATCGAACATTAAAAACGGCAATTCAAACTCGTGATAATGTTAAATTCGTTCAATGAACTCCCTATCATTCTTTTAGGGATTAGATCCTCATGCAAGGAATCAATCAACGCTACCTCTGCTGAGATGCTATATGGTGAAAATATTAAAATTCCAGCCAGTTTCTTTTACCAACATACGAAATCAAATAATTTAGATTCAGAAAATTTTTTATCGATTCTCAAATATCAGTTTAAAACATTAACTAGTAAAGAAACGAAAGCGAAAAAAGTCAAAATTCATATGCCTAAGTCCCTTGATGACTGCGAAAGAGTTTTTATTAAAGTAGTTAATAACAAATCATCTTTGTCTTCACCTTATCAAGGACCTTATAAAGTTATTAAAAGGAACCCTAAGAATTTTCTTGTTCAAAGAAAGAATCAAACCAGAGTTCAGAGTTAATAACAATTTAATAAATAATAACGATTAAATATATGATTATTTTTCTTTTATAACGCTAACGCTGGGAAGGGAGTATTGAAGCGTATTCTACATTACTTATACAATAAATTAAATTTCATATTTTCATAAAACCCACACAAAAAGAAATAGTAGCCGTAGAGAAATTGTCAATTGAAGAAGAAAAAATAAAATATTTTCCAGTTAATAAAACGGTGTCAAATAATGAAGTTGGAGTTTGAATTGATTCTTAGAAAGTCGAATTGATGTATATGTTGTGATAAGTATTGATATTTGAGTTTATTCTTAGAAATACGAGTTGATACAATATTTAGTACACGTTGTGATAAATATTGATATTTATGTGAACGTGTGAATTGAATAAAGAAGAAGCATTTCCGATTTACTATCTTCTCTACACCAAGTATTGAATAAAAAAACGTACTATAAATGATACTGAGTTTATAATTTTTCACAGATTTTGTTTCTATTTTTACGATTTATTTATTTTTTCTTTTGTTTTAGCAGAATATGATCGTCCTTTCATCCCTATTAAGTTTCCCTAAAACCATATTATTCAGGAAAATGCAGTTATTTAAAATAATCTCCTATTTGAATGATAGACCTAAAAACATGCTTGAGTTTATAATTATTCACAGCGCTGTATATCATGAATATGCTTGAGAGTTAGTTAGTTTCACATGAGAATATTGAATAAATTTGTCTGAGTTTCCCTCAACTAGAACATTTAAAGGACAGGTTTTTAACTCTCAATTGAATTCATTGATGAATGGGTTAAGATGAAAGCCTATAGGTTGTCTAAAAATCCTTCGGATGGGAGCATACTATTGCTTACTATACTTGTTAAAATGTTGTCACAAGAAGCAGATGAGGCGAAAAACAAGCATTTCTGTCAATTTACCAATATTCTCACGCAACTTTTCTTGAAAAATGCAACCAAAATATTCTGAATCGATAGCTTTTAATATCATATCCCAATATGAGCAGCATAAGATAAAACCCATGAAAAAGTTCCCGCCATGTAGCGCCGCTACCGTCAGTTTCTGGAAAGTTGCAATATTGAAAGTTATTATTTTGGGATTATTTATTACTTCAGTCTTTCCTAAAAAAAAAAATATTACAAGTTATTATTGGCGCTTTTTATTAAAAAATTAATTACACATTTTATTTTCTATTTATAATTTTAATTCTGAAGTGCTAAATTGAATAAAATTATGAAAAAAAAAACAGTTTCTGCTTTTTGTGGCTGTATACCCTAAGTAGGATGATTAGAATGATGAACAGCTATGTGGGTTTTCAATTTCGTTGCAGTTGAATATGATTTGCCACAATCTTCACATTTATGTAGATTTTGATTGGCATGCCATTTTTTATGTTTTTTCAAAACCCACGCTCCCGAAAATGATTTATTGCATATTTCACACTTATACATGTCGGGGTTCGAATGTAAATTTATATGGTTCTGTAATCTACTGGTAGATGCGAAACACGTTCCACATAATTCACACTTAAATAACTCGGGATTAGAATGTAGAGCTACATGATCTCTCATTATTTCAGGGTTTCTAAATGATTTACCGCACTCTTTGCATTGATACCTGTCTGGATTTTTATGAAAAACTTGATGGGCTCTCAACCCGCATGAACTTTGAAATGATTTGTTGCACATCTCACACTTATATATATTGGGATTTGAATGAAGAGCTTTATGTTCCTTCAATCTACTTGCTGTGATGAACGACTTTCCACATAAATCGCATTTAAACAAATCGGGATTAGAATGAAGCGCTATATGCTCGACCAATGTACGAGCCTTTGAAAATGATTTTCCGCACACTTCGCATTGATTTCTGTTTGGATTAGCATGTAAAGCTTTATGCGCTTTAATATACGCTGCTGTAGTAAATGATTTGTTGCAGATGTCACACTTATATATATTGGGATTTGAATGAAGAGCTTTATGTTCCTTCAATCTACTTGCTGTGATAAACGACCTTCCACATAAATTGCATTTAAACAAATCGGGATTAGAATGAAGCGCGATATGCGCTTTTATATACGCTGGTTTAGTAAACGATTTGTTGCAGATGTCACAACGATATTTATTGGGATCAGAATGGATAATTTTATGATTTCTGTATGACCATGCTGTTTTGAACGTTTTTCCACATAGATCACACCTCAATAAATCTGGATTATTATGAAGAGCTACATGGTCTTTCAATGCTTTAGCCCCCGAAAATGATTTTCCGCACTCATTGCATTTATATAGGTCCGGATTAGCATGCTTTTCCAATACATGTTTCCTTAATTTCGATGGTAGCTTATATGTCCGATAACATATTTCACACTTATAAACATCGGGATTCGAATGCCAAGCTTCATGAAGAGCTTTATGATATTTCAATGTCTCAGCTCTTGCAAATGACTCACTGCATTCATTGCATTTGTAGAGGTCTGGACCGGTATGATAGCGCTTGCTATGCCTCCTCAAATTGTGTTTTTGGGAAAATGATTTGCTGCAAATTTCACATTTATATACATTGGGATTTGAATGTACACCTTCATGTCGTTCGAGTTCGTGAGCATCTGAAAACGAATTGCCACCGATGGTACATAGATATGGGTCTCTATTCGAACCAATTGATGTAGGCTTTGTATGCCTTCTACGTGTGGAAACTCTGAAATAAAATAGATATCGATTTCAAGGAATTGTCATATTGAGACATGTAATTTTATACAAACAAAACTTCCAATGAGAGCGTGGCTGGGATGACGCCCAACACAGTGTTAAAACATAGCTCGATTTTGGTTCAAAGTATTCAGAACCCATGAAATAAAGTGAATTGATAGTGATGAATATCTGTTATAACTTGAGAATTAAAAGATACTATGATAGTTTGCGGGTACACTAGCTTTAAACTAACATTCCATTCTGTAGAAACACCTACTATTAAAATCATCGCGGAACAACTGGAGGACATAGCCTCTACAATGAAACACATGATAGCGGTCAGCGCTTGATTGACTTTGCATGTAGCAGAAATCTTTTCATACATTCAATTTGCTTCCCTCTTCAACGCATATATAACACGACCTGGGTATCGTTGGACGGCAACACACAAAAACCAGATCGAACATGTTCTGATCCAACAACGTTGGGCCTCGAGCATACCTGACGTCCGTACATATCGAGGAGGCAATTTTAACTCAGATCATTACTCGATCAAATTAACCTATCGATGTCGTATGTCAAAGGCGTATTCGGTGATGGCCGACTCACTACAAAAATTCCACATCGAAAGGCTCCAAACGGCGTCTGCGGCCAAAAATTTCACGGAGACCCTCGACAACCAGCTGGCTTCCATCTTATTAAACACACCAGTCAAAACAAGCAACGGGCTCTGGATGGAAGTGAAAGTGGCAATTAAGGGAGACATTTTAAAAGATATCGGAGCCATCCGAAGAACGAGATCGATATCCGCACGAAGCAATGAAAGCTCACTGTAGAGCAAAAAATTATCGTATAGATTTACATTAAATTGATGTAAAAAGGGTGAAATGATCAATTTAAAGTTTAGCTAAGAAGATTAATTCGTTTCAAAATATCTTTAAGGGCAGATTGGACTTTATTAGTGGGGTCTTTTTGAATAAATTGAGATTTTCTTTTTGTATGAAATCAAAGATTTTTTGTCTTGTAATGAGCCTTTTCTACGATGGCAGTAGAATTCCCTTTATCCGTTTTCGTGGCTATAAGATCGTTGTCTTTAATTTTAGTTCAAATGGATGTAATGGTTGGGGTTAGATTTGATTTTAAGCTATGAGGAATTTTTTAAAATATTTTTTATATTTTTTTGATTTTTTGTTTTTTTTTCATAGGGGAATCGGGGTAGTTAAAAAAGAGCTACCTCAATCTCTGCAATAAGGATTTCTTTTATCTTCTTAACACTGGCCCTTCAGCCTCACCGGCTTTAATTCTATCACACCGGTAGAAAGGTCCTTGTTCAGAGTACAGTCATTAGTAGCCAGTACGCTGGGAGAAGACTTCTCGGCCTTTCTTCGAGACACGCGCACCTGTTAATCAGCGCTGATGCCGCCGAATGGTACTGAAGTTTTAAGGGATCCGTAGCACGCCCTGATTGGAATTTATTCTGTGCGGCTTTTTGTAACCACTTCGATGACGGCATCAATGAACGGGAGTTGCGTGAACGAATAAGAAAGCGCAAACAAGGCTCTCATGAAAAGGTCGACCAATTTTATTCCAGTTTACTACGCCTAACGACTCGGCTACGAACACCTATGGCCGAGAACAAAATGGTGGAAACCCTCAGGGAGAACTTGCGGTGGGAGCTTCAAAACATCCTTCTTCATGTGCCAGTATACACTGTGTAGGCCTTACGCCTCCATGCCCACAGGCAAGAATGACTAGATCAACGGCGAGGAACCTTCCGTCCATATGCATGACTAGTCAGCGAAGCAGTCATACTGCAGAGCTGGTAGCAGCTGGTCACATAGACAGTGAGCCGACCCATGCGCCAAAGAGTGGAGCACCTCTGGATCGCGAGTTCGAACGGGAAAATGGCCCACCTTTCGTAGAGGTAGTTGCAAGTCCCACGGTCTGTTGGAACTGCCGACAACCGGGACACCGGTTTTCCGCATGTCCAGCCGAGCTGTCGGTTTTCTGTTACCGCTACGGGAAGGTGGACACTTACGCCCAGATTGTGAAGACTGCAAGCTGCGAAAAAACTTGCAACGAGTGCCGCAAACACCCGTCGGCGCTCCCAGAGCCCGACCAAAAAAGAAAATGAGCCCGTTGCAAAATCAGATGGTAAGTTTAATCGACACTGGAGCCAGCGTCAGTTGCATAGCATCAGATTTTGCAAGAGAAGTCCTGACAAGCCATGCGGATCAAATCCAGCACATTACCACCTAGTTAAGCACGGCGGGCGGAACTCGTCACTTCATAGAAGGAAAACTCACGACGAATGTCATCTTTAAAGGTTTACAATATACCCCAACTGACCCAGAATCTATACTTAGGAGTGGACTTGGCCTCGGCATTATTTTCCAATACTACACTTGACTCTGTCGCCACCGTCAATGATACGACACTTAATTCAAACTCACTTCGACATGCACTAGATGCCAATCAACAGCTACGATCAAACGCGGCTACACGGTTTTTCCTTTGCATAAGAAGGAAGGTCTCGGCCGGACAACTTTGGTGTCTCACACGACAGATATATGGGGGATGCTAAACCCATCAAGCAGAGACATTTTGCCATATCTCCAGCGAAGGAAAAGTCGCTATACACCGATGTCGATCGGATGTTGGCCCTAGGCGTGATTGAAGAATTGCAAAGTGCATGGACCTTCGGCTTACGGGCTTAGTGCTCTAACCACTAAGCCACGCGGACTACTCAACCAGAGTGCTAGTACTATGGAAAAATTAAGAGTTTTCGAAAGGAAATGTCTTCGTGCATGTACTGGTTTGTACAGAAAGCCTGAGACGAATTGGAACCATTATAGATCGAATAGAAGAATTTATCAAGCTGGGAAAGTACAAGAGTCGATTCTTTATATTGAAACTTCTTCGAAATCATATCGCAAGATCTGTAACTGTGACTGAAAACCTTTGGATTTCACAGCCGTTCCACCACAGACGGGTATATTGCGACTTGCTTCGCTGCTTGCTTTGTTCCTCCAGAAGCATTCGTGCATTTGGACACGAATCGATATGTTTTTGATTCTGACGGTGCCCCAATCATATATCACATATATCGACGGGCCACCGATAAGAAGATAAAATATCCTCCAAATTTGAGTTCACGAGACTAACAATTCAAATGGAGATACTCATTTGCTAGATTCGTTTAAGCTGATCGAGCTGAGACGGAGCTATCTAGGTATTGGTGACTGAATGACAATGTCTAAATTACTCGTGTCTATTTTCAGTTTTAGTGTTTTTCGTTACTTAGTTTTTGAGTTTCAGCTCATTATTGCTACATTTGGTGTTGTATATTTGAATTAAAAATTAGGGATAGGTTAGGTATATGTTGGGTTTAGAGATAAGGTTAAACGCTTAGGTTAGGAATATTGTGATAGAATTTTTTAGTATAAGATAAAGTTTTTGATTGAATTTTCATTAGAATTAGGTTGTAACATATTAGGTGTAGGATCAAAGTTCACTGTGGTCTTAAAATTATAATTAATTTTGGAATAGTGTTGGTTGGTTTTTTCTCCTTTTTCCAGTCGAATCATAAAATATGTAATAATCTTAATTAATTGAAATTGCTATGGTTTTTTTTGATCAAATCAACGAATTGATAACGTATAAATTTAGAGAGCCATTTGGGCCATTAAATTTTTGTACTGTTTGGAATTTGCTTTATTATCTTTTAAAATGTATAATGATTAGTATTGAATAAAGCGCTTTTGACTGTGACTTTGAATTTGATCATAGGCCTGCTTCGCGCAGGTAAGCATCTTAGGTCTCTTGGCAGAAATATTCAACGAGCTCTAGAGACGCTGCAGCGGTAGTGTCAGAACAACGACCTGTCACTTAATCCATAAAACACCATTGCGGTACTATTCTCGAGCAAAAGAAAAACTTATGGTATATTTCTGCCCTTACTAAATGGTATCACTATCCAGCTGCAATTAGAAGTCAAATAATTTGGGGTTACTTTGAATAGTGGACTTATTTAGAAGGAGGGTATACTTGAAAAGAACAAGAAGGCTAGTAGACCATTTGGGCAATGTAGAAATGCTTTAGGCAAGTGATGAAGCTTGATGCTCAAGCAGACCTTATGGCTGCGAGAATTCTACGTCTAGCACTCGTTGCGTGTAGACGTGTTTTTAATCGCTCCTGTCATTAATTTTAAAAATTAATTAATTTTTCACAAAAGTCAGTTTCAAATAATTGAATTAATTTTGTACGAGTCAGTCAAAAGCAAGTTTTGATTTTATTGGGGAAGAATTAATCGTCGAAGGCATCGACCAACCATACCAATAAATCAAGAAAAGCAACAAACCAAAGACAACTCGGGACTGCTGTATGGAGGAGCCCGACGGCTTCCCTCCGTTGGGGGGCCCCGGGGAGAGTGACGGTGTGAAATTGGCAAGTGTCAACAAGCGGAGACACACGAGCACCCAGGATACCGCAGATGCCGGTCGCAAAACACAAGTGCTCGAAGATAGACAGGAAGTGTGTCGCCTTCGAAGTGAAATCGAAGAGCTAAAGGCAAGAATTCAAACGTACGAAGAAATGTTCAAGACGGCAAAAAAAGTTCAAGAGAGTGGTCCAATACGAAAAATCGAAAAACAGAAGAAAGCTGTAACTCCAATAATAACTGAAGAGGTATTAAGTGCTGGTGGCACCAACGAAAGCCAGAACTACTTTGCGGCGCTGGATGGACTCCAACAGGACATGGAGGTAGACGAAGGTAATAAAGACGATAATTTTATCTTATATTTAAAAAATAAAAATAATGAAAGTAGAAATAGGGAGAAGAAACCAGCCCGTAGTTCTGCTGATCCTCCTCAAAAAGTAGCCAAGAATACCGAGAAAGTTCCGCCAATAAATGTCTTCGGTCAAAGCGGAAAAGACATGGTTCGGCTGTTGGCAGCCGAAAACAAATTGACAAATTTCGAAATCAAACGAATAAATTCTGAGAAGCTGTCAATTAGAACGAAATCACTGGTTGATTTCAAATCAGCGAAAGATGCTTTGAATTCTGGGGAGGTTCCGCACTTCACTTATACCCCCAAAAGCGAGAAGAACCAGACGTTCTTGCTGAAGGGCTTGGACTGCGGAGAAGATACCGTCGATCTTCTTCAGGTTCTCAAGGAAACAGCACCACAAATCGAGTTTATCTCAGTGAAAACATTCGCGACAAGAATGTCGACGGTAGAAAAAAAAACTTACCACTTTATTTGGTACAAATAACAAATAAGAGCAGTCCAAGCGCTCTTCAGCAAATCAGGTATTTAAATTTTCGAGTGGTGAGGTGGGAACGCCTCCAGAAACGAGAAATCAACCAGTGCTATCGCTGCCAACGATTCGGGCATTCGGCTGCCAACTGCGCCATGCATTACCGATGCGTTAAATGCAAAGACGTGCATGCTCCCGGTGAGTGCAAATTGGCTCAGACGGAGCCAAAAGAGAAGTTATATTGTGTGAACTGCGGTGTGTTTGGTCACCCGGCATCATATCGAGGATGCTCCCGATATCAGGATGCAAGATTGAAATCTGCCCCAAAGCAAACACAAATACACCGCAGTGTCTTAGCTCCGAACTTCGTCAAGCCCGGAGTATCATTTGCACAAGCCGCTAGAGGACCAGCAGAAAATGCGGAAAATAGTGTAAATAATGTAAGTGGCAATAATGAGCTGCTTCTCAAAATTTATCAGCAACTAAATTCCTTATCAGAGCGAATCGATAAACAAGATTCGAAAATTAACATTGTTTTTCAGCGTTTAGGACTTTCAAATGCCTCAAAATAAGTTGTCATCCAGCCACATTCCCACGGATAGGATTCGTCTCATCTCGATCAACGTCAACTCCATTGTTACTTTACATCGGCGTGATTATCTCCTTGAATTCATTGCCAGACAAAAGCCTGACATCCTGCTTCTAACCGAAACCCACCTCAATTCATGGCACTCCATGACATTCAAGGATTTTGAATTCGTAAGAAACGATAGGGTAATAGGTGATGGGGGAGGTGGCACCGGGATATTGGTACGAAGACCCTATCGTTTCCAAAATATTGAAAAAGTCGAATTCAAAAGCTTTGAATCTCTTGAAGTGTCCGTTATCAAAATCTCACTGCCAGGTGGGGATAACCTCATCGTTATCTCTGCCTATGCAACTGGTGGAACTGTTCTCAAGCTCAAGGAGGAACTCAATTCCTTGTTTGAAATACTCGAATTGAACAGGCTGCATAACTATTATATTCTTGCTGGTGACCTGAACGCCAAGCATACATCATGGCTGAACGCCACCAATAATCCAAGAGGTGTATTCCTGAAATCATGGATAACAGAGAACCAAATTGAATACAGGTGCAATCTTTATGGGTCGGAGTTCCCAACATACCCTAGGACAAATTCATATTTGGACCTCTGCATTGCTGACGCAAGACTCGAATTCAACTTTAATAGTCCTCAACGGAAACTGCAGGTGCTTCCTTATGATAGCGACCATAACGCAATCGTAATGGAAATCAATCATCACAGGGATGATTTCTTCCTCATTCCAGTTCAACACGAAAATCATCGGTTGAACTTCAAAAAAACAGACTGGGGAAAGTTTCAAAAGAAGTTTAATCGCGAGTACCAGAAGCAATGTCCCTCTTCTGATGGTGGCAACTCTTGCTCAATGGTTCCGAATGACAGGAATCTAACTAACGATGAAATAGATGTCTATTTGTCGAAGTTAGAGAAGCTGACGTTGGAAACGATTGAGAAAGTAGTTCCCAAGATTAAACTTCGAAACAATATGGAAGGATATGAAACACCAACCATCGCAAGGTTGAAAAGATTGAAAAGCCTTCTTCTCACACGCGTCAACAATATTTATCGACGATTTTTGGATTACCACCATCCCTCGTTGGCTTTGTTGAAATTACATCTGAAGAATGTCCGGAACTTAATCCGGTCATACTTCAGGAGTGAGGTCAGCAATCAATGGGCGGAAAAATTGAGGGGTATTAGCCCACAGGACCCAGACGGCGTGTTCGCGAAAGTGAATAGCATATTCCGCAAGAAGTCTCGAGTGAAGGTATCGAATCTTGAAGTCACTAGTGATGAGATAAATCTTCTCGATAGGGCTGGTATCGAAATTGATAGTACGACTCCGGATAGAAATGGAAACAGGATTATTTGTGAAGGATTGGATAAACTTGCCCTGATTGGAACACATTTTGAATTGGTTCATCTACCAAACCCTGAGAGAGGGAGCGAAATTTTTTCAGAGGTCGTTGAAGCAAAAGTTTCCGACTTCAAATCAAGCCTGAACGGCCAATCAATTCTTCATTTCAATGAAACATTAACATCTGACCTCATACCGAGCTTGAATCTTATTGATTATTTTGTCAGCTATGAAGACTTGTGTTTCATATTTCGCAAGATAAACAACAAGAAATCATGTGGTACTGATGGTAGTCCAAATGTAGTTCTCCGACATTTGCCGGAGGTTGCTATTAGGAACTATTGCATATTGTTCAACAACATGTTGAGCAATTCATATTTCCCAAATGAGTGGAAAAAGGCTAAGGTATTTCCGATCTTGAAGAAAGGAAAAGAATCTTCATGCCCCAAAAGCTATCGCCCAATCAGCTTGCTGCCTAACATCAGTAAGGTGTTTGAAGTGATACTCAACAGAGCATTAAACGCCCACATTGAGGAAAATGAGTTGATGCCGAATTGCCAATTTGTTTTTCGTGCCAGGCATTCGACCACACATGCAATAACGAAAGTAACCTCAGACATCTGTTGGAAACTAAATGATAGACAATGTGTTGGAGCATGTCTCATTGATATGGAGAAAGCCTTTGATACGGTATGGTTAGATGGACTTATTTTTAAACTCCTTCAGGACAAGTTCCCCAGACACCTTGTCGCCATGATGCGTAATATGTTATACGGGAAATCGTTTGTTGTAACTGATGGAAATCTGACAACAATGCGCGAGTTCAAGGTCTTGAATGGTCTACAGCAGGGAACAGTTACTGCGCCTCTGCTCTTTTCAATCTTCATTCGCAAGCTATTGAACGGCTTTGATTTTAACGTCTCGCCAACGCGATCATTGGTAGCGTTTGCTGATGATCTGATCATCTATACGGCAGACCGAAAAGCTACGATAGTTCAGAGCAATCTCCAAAAAATGTTCAATGATGTACAGCTGTACACTGACAATTGGCGAATGAAAATCAATGCGCAAAAGTGTGAAACAATCTTGTTTCGGACAACGCTGCAGGGGGTCAGTCAAGACCTGAAACGTAATTGGAAAGATTTCCACATCATGGCTGGTGAGGGTAGTCTTGAACGGGTTCCACATAAATCCTGTGTTCGATACCTCGGTGTTTATCTCGATCAGTATCTGTACTGTACTGAACATGTGAAAACCATGCTCAGTAAGGCACTAAAAGTAGTCATGGCCCTTCGAAAGCTCTTTCATTCCAGATACATTGATCAAAAGGTCAAAGTTATCTGTTACAAGACACTGGTTAGACCGGTTTTGACATATGGATGTCAGATCTGGTACAACCAGAGCGCTAGTACTATGGAAAAATTAAGAGTTTTCGAAAGGAAATGTCTTCGTGCATGTACTGGTTTGTACAGAAAGCCTGAGACGGATTGGAAACATTATATATCGAATAGAAGAATTTATCAAACTGCTGAAGTGACTAGACTCGATATTTTCATATTGAAACTTCTTCGGAATCATATCGCAAGATCTGTGACTGTGAGTGAAAACCCTTGGATTTCACAGCCGTTCCACCCTACAGACGGGTATATAGCGACTTGCCTCGCTACTGGCTTCATTCCTCCAGAAGCATTCGTGTATTTGGACATGAATCGATATGTTTTTGATTCTGACGGCGTCCCAGTCATACATCACATATATCGACGGGCCACCGATAAGAAGATAAAATATCCTCCTAATTTGAGTTCACGAGACCAACGATTTCAATGGAGATGCTCATTTGCTAGATTCGTTGAAGCTGATCGAGTTGAGACGGGGCAATCTAGATATTGGTGGCTGAATGACAATGTCTAAATTATTCGTGTTTATTTTCAGTTTTGGTGTTCTTCGTTATTTAGTTTTTGAGTTTCAGCTCATTATTGCTACATTTAGTGTTGTTGTTTATTTTTGTTAAAAATTAGGTATAGGTTAGGTATATGTAATGTTTACTATATTCCGTTAGAGATAAGATTAAACACTTAGGTTAAACTTTATCTTATACTAAAAAAATCAATAACAATGTTCCGTTATTGATTTTTTTAGTATAAGATAAAGTTTTTGATTGTATTTTATTAGAAATAAGTTACAACATATTAGGTGTAGGATCAAAGTTTCGCTGTTGTGTTTTGATTATAAATAATTTTAGGATAGTGTTGGTTGGTTTTTTCTCCTTTTTCCAATTAAATTTTAAACATATGTAATAATCGTAATTAATTGAATTTGCTATAGTTTTTTTTTTTTTTGATGATATGAGTTAACGATAACGTACAAATTTAGAGAGCCATTTGGGCCATTAAGTTTTTTGATTGTTATTCTTTGGAATTTGCTTTATATTCTTTTAAAATTTATAACGATTAGTATTAAATAAAGCGCTTTTGACTTTGACTTTGACTTTGACCTTATGGCTGCATACATTGGTTATCATGATTTGCTGCGCATCTGTAATCTGTTGGCACAAAGAAGACCGCTCTTGGGTGTCGTGTTACTTGGTCAGACCGAATACAATGGTATGCACGGGCATTACCAGAGCGTTTAGCACCAGGCAGCGTTTCGAATTGCTTTTTAAACCTGACTCCACATGAATTGTTCATAAAGGCAGATGCCCTGAAATCTACCCTGAGGCTTGCGATAGCAGGATACACAGTTAGACTCTCTGAAGGTTATAGCAACGCATGTTCCTGAAACATTAGTGCCCACTGACAAGCTATTTGGTGAGTCAGATGTGTCCTTTTTACACGAAAGGCTGGCCAACGAAAGATATCTTGAATTGAAGCACTATGAATTCTGACCTTTGTGAGCTTTAGACGTCTTTAATCGTGCATTGTATTAATCGAGCAGTCACACAAGCAAACTGTTCGAAAACCTTCCTATCTCCTACTCGAAATTTTGTGGCAGATTTAAAAAATATGAAATTATTTTTATGCAATACTCGTAATTTGTAGAATACTGTTTCTTCTTATTATTTTTATCAAATGTTATTTTATATCGATTTTCCTTTATATAAAAATTTAAATGTTTCCCTTTAATTATGTTCGTCATGAGATTTAACTTTTATTACTATCTAAAATCTTTATTTCTTTACTTCAACAAAATTTTGTTTTAAAAAAAATTGTAAATCTGCACATAGAGTTCCGAGTTTGGGAACGCTGATCTAATACAACCCAACGGTGAATTACATCACGGAAGGCAAGCTAACTGGGCTGATCGAACTCAGCTGATTTGATTTTTCCGGTTGCTAGACAAGAAAGAAAAAAAAGACAAGGTTTGGACGGAGCGACAAGTGGGGGAGTCTGCTTGAGATCGTGAAACAGCGTGGACGCGGCGGAAAAAGAGGATTGGATTTGAGACAACGAGCGGGATAGGTTGTGGGAGGGATCCGCTTGCAAGCACGTAGATGCGAGTCGCTATAAGAATTGATAGCAAGCGAATATTACTTCGAGGATTGTAAAGTGGAGGTGATCGAAACGGCGTCGGATCGGGACAAACGTATCAAAAATCGTGGAGTGACTTGGCAAAGTGTTTTTCCCTTGTTGTCTCCATGCCGTGCATTTATATCTAGTAAGTACCGAGCTGTGGAAAAGTGTTCTACCAGGCCTGCTCCTTTACATGCAGTAGCCCTTTCAACCACCGAAATCCCAGTGAAAAATTTGTGGTTTTGTCCGAATTTCCAATCGTGGATAAAATTAAACACTGTAACTGCACTTGATAAACTGACAATTTTATTATGTTCTGATTACAATTTATACAATTTTCTTGCTTATGCAAGTAAATCAACTTTATCATGCGTAGGTCGTTGCCGGAAATGTTTGTATGTGCATTATTTCGGGCAATTACCTATGGATGTTACATTACCTAAGCAATGACATGATCGATGCACTGGACGGAAATCATCCATAGGTCATTGCCTGGAAAATGAGGAATTGTATTTATGCTACTCAGGCAAAAACCTATGGATGTTACAATTTAATGAATGAATGAATAAAAATATTGTAATTGATGATTTAAGTAAATGAATTGATTGATTATTGGTAGGTATGTACACCCTAAAACTCGATCTTTCCATTCGGTGTACCTGACCGGGTATAGGACCCGCAACGATGGGAGGATTTTCGTCTACTATGGGCTAGCCATCGGGCGCGCCCCACCGTTTTGCCGAGTAGAGTGGCCTTGCGCTCACGTGCCCTTTTATGATATAGGATTATGTGATTTCAAATAAAATAAATTGGTTACGTTTGTGCTTCTCATTTGAGGGAAAGAGTCATACAAAGTGCTTTTGTATGAGTTTTTCACTCAAATGAGAAACATATGGCCACGTCTACGTTTGGATCTTGATCCTATTGGGAGGGTGCGAGGGGGCACCTACTCTATCTGGATGCCCCACTCTTATTTGGGGGTCATAAGGATCGTCGTTAATGACAAAGTCTCCGCCAGTCCATCCGTTTTTCGTCGTCCCAACTTGTTCTCTGAACAAGCAATTTCAACCCTTTGTAGGTTGCCTCGGCCTCGACACCAGTCGATCGGTATTCGATCCCTTTAATTCGTGAATTCGAAATTTTGTTTGTAGTGGGTCCTTGTGCTAGGGGAAAAGAACCCGCCCCACGACATCGCAATGCTACCCTGCCAGCGTATTAACGCGTCCCCAGACAAGGCCAATCTCGGCGGATATTACCATGGTCTTCCGCCGAGGCAGAACATCGCTGCAGTCTTTTACGGACATTTTTTTTATACCTACTTTCACTACAGCATGGACAATAAATGAACTAACATCAAAAATTGTCCATGAATGTCTGAGGTACTGAACTCCATGGGCTAAACAATTTGCCCAGCCTTTTTTCTTTGCCAGGTCACAGGGGGTGCGCGAGCAATGAGAAGTTCGCCACTGTGGTGAAAGAAGGCTTAGAATCCTTGTTTTATAGTCAGGTAATTTGTATAGGTGTCTCATATTTCACGAACTGAACTGCTGGCTATAGACTAATAAGTCGGCGAGATCTTGACGTGCATGTAACGGTCGTAGACTTTCGAAGTTCATTTTAAAACAGCTAATTCAAAATTATCAGATTTCCTACTTAAATTCAGTTGGAAAGAGTGTAGAAAAATTAGACAGAAAAATTCATTTCGTGCTCACACATTGCTGGCGACTTTATTTGCAAACAGTTTAGAAGAGGATGAGACAAGCATGCACTTCGTATGTGAACGTCCAGCCTTCGACTTGATAGCCTGTAGATATTTTGTGTTGCAGCAATGGGATGGGATCTGCTTACGGATAGAAATTTGGAGGACCTACTTCCTTACTCCAAAAAAAACGGGTCGATTATGAAGGATGGGGTAATCGTGACCAATAACCAATGGTTTGAGCGCTGAAGAGAGGCCCAAATAATAACGAGATGAAACAAACAAACAAGTCTATTCTTAACATAAATAAAGGTGTAGATTTCTCTATGACTTTTGACCTTGTGTTTTATAAATAAATAAAAACTGGAATTCCTCCTTATACACGGGTTTATTTGTTAAATTATCAAATGTGCATTTCAAAGTCCAGTTGACTTTTTCATCAGTGATTGTACTATTTTTTACCTTATTATACGTCCGCATATCCTAGGTGGTTTTCTTATTCTTCGGTTATTTCTACATCCCTAATTAGTTTTTTTTTCAATCTACCTTATTATAGCCTAAATTGCTTAAATCTTTATTACCTTTTACAATGTTTTCTTATCTTATTTCACATAAATAGTTTATATATATTATTTTATCACTGCAGGATTCCTTTTATTAGGCTGGAATATCCATTCCATGTCGTGTATGGTCCTATTATCTTCTTCAATCCTAGCTATGTAAAGGCTTTCGTACGCGTGACATTTCGCGCTATCGTTTGTAATTAGATGCCCTTTGCGAACAATGTGTCGTGTTACCGAGAATTTCGTATTCTTCTGTTCCCTTCTTATGGCCACTTTCGCTTCCCTTAGATTTTCGTTGTCTGCCCTATGTACTCTATTTCGCATTCGTTGCACCTAAGTTCATATATCCCGCTTTTTTCGTCTTCTTTTAGTGGGTCTTTTGTGAATCTGAGTATAGTTTTCAGCTTTGCTCTTTTGCTGCTTACTGCTGCTTCAAGTCCTGCCTTCCTCAGTATTTTCCTAATCTTGTAGCTGTATATTGATCTGCTTATTGCGGTTCATTAGTTTCTCGTGGCTGTTATTTTCTTGTTACGCTGTTACCCAGTTCCTTTCGTTTCTTGGATCAATTTTGTTGATTATCATTTTTATTATTTCTTCATTGAATCCATTCATTTTTGCAGTTTGTAGTATATATTTGATTTCTATGTGTTTTCGTTTTGTTAGGGGAATCGACATCATTCGGTAGATCATCGCATTGTATGCTGCCATTTTTTGTGAATATGTGTGCGCAGATGGATTTGTAATTGTCCTCGAGTATGAGTCGGTTTTCTGTACATATCGTATTCAATCATTTTTCCATTTCTGATCACCTTCAAGTCGAGGAACGGTATTTCATTATCCTCTTCTAGTTCCATGGTAAATTTTACGTTTCTATGCAATCCGTTAAGTATTTGAAAAATGACTTCCAACTCCTCCTTCTTTACTATTGCCAGCATGTCGTCGACATATCTCGGCCAAAACCTCAGCATCCTTCCACATTCTTCCAGCTTCTTCTCTAAGGAGGCCATAAATAATTCACTTAAGATTGGTGACAGTGGGTTCCCCATCGGTACGCCTGACGTTTAAAATACCTTTCCCTGAAGTAAAGAAATTTCCCTGCATGCACACTTCACCCAGTTTTTTATATAATTGTATTTTTCTCCTCTCTTCTTTGTTGTCTTGTAGCCATTCCTCGAATAGAGCTAAGGCTTCCCTAGTCGGCATGCTTGGATAGGTACTTAACATCAAAGGACACTAAGATTTCAATCTTCTTCTAGTTGCAGCTTTTCCATCAATTTTGGTAATTCGCCAGAGTTTTTAATGCTGTATTTACTAACTGTTCCATCCATATTTTTGATTTTTTACACTATCCATTTTGCTATCCTGCTTGTAGTCGTATTGTTTGCTGTTATAATTTCTCGAAGCTCATTGCCCGATTTGTGTATTTTTTGGGTTGACAAACTAATCTTGGTAATGTTGGGTTTGTGGTTCTTACGCTCGCTAGGTTTTCAAATTGACTCCTGCATTCATTCAGATCTTTTTCCGTTCTTTTTATTGATTCCGAAAGGGGATTATTCCTTAATTTGAAGAACTCCTTTCTACTGTCTAGTTTTTTTTATCAATTCAATATAATATAAGAAGCAACTCCTGTTTTTATTTATAATTAAAGGTCTTGCATCCAGCTTGTAACTATACATTCCATACTAACGATTGAACGCATATTCTTCGCATTACGAATTAACATGCAAGCTCAATTTCAAATGAGAATATTTTTTCCAGTCTAGCTATTTCGGGTTAGAATTTTATTTATTAATATTATTATCCCTTTTTTGGGCAATATATTCAACATTAAAACGTAAGACTGCTATTGCTTGAGCCCCTATAGGAGCCCTCATTCGTTTTCATGTCAAGTTGAGGTTTCTTTTTTTATCGTCCAGCTCGGATGAATATTACTCAAGGAGGATTCTGATGAATTTCAATGGACGTAAGCCTCAACTTGATAATCTATTGTTGCTGGATAGTATCAAGCACTAGAAGATTGGGGTCATATATTGGTGCAGTACGCAATTTTTATATGCTTTTGTTTTTGTTAGGGTGACAGTATTTCGACATACACTTGGAACTATTGAGAAGGAGTACGTAAACATGACGGATGATGGTTTTTAAAGTTTAACAAAAGTAGGTTATCAGTTCTATCCGTATCACCTCCATAAAATTTATTTCATTCTTTTTAGGGCAATTTGAAGTTGGGGTTTGTGACATCAGGGTTTCAACATTCAGGGGTGGGCGGATTAGGACGAGAGAAAATTTGCTCTTGCTTGAATTGCATCCTGCGATCCTGATGCCAAAGTACATGACTTTTTCTCAGAAAGGAATTGATTCTTCTTCTCTGCATAAATATACCACTTTGTTCCGCCGTACTACGGGCCAACTTGCTTTTCTACTTGCAGTTTCAAAATACATGAGTTCAGACATTGATGGATTAATTTTGAAAACGCGCGCTTTTTCCTTCACTGTTGCTTGTACTCTTCCGGGTGCGATAAGTATGCCACCATCGTGCATCATGACTCTGGGATTCACTATGGTTGCAGGATGAGTATCATGAAAAAGGGCTGTGGTAAAGGTGGGCCATCCGAATTCACGCATTCTAGCAGGCTAGACAAAGGCCAGACAGGCGTATTCGATACAACCATGACGATTGTAAGACTGCGGAAGCTGCAATGGGCTGGCCATGTGAGTCGTATGGACGAACAATGGATACCCAAGAAGGTATTCGTTGGGAGAGCTGAAGGCCGGAGAACAGTGGGGAAACCGAGGAAACGCTGGTCTGACTCGGTCGACGAAGACAGTATTGCTGCTCGGATTTCAAAATAGGAGGACGCGATCAATGGGCCGAGACAGTTGGAGGCGCTTGTTGCAGGAAACGAAGGCCCGAGAGAAGCTTTAGTGCTACGAAGGTGAAGAAGAAAGGTGTTTGGCATGTGATACAGATCTAAATTACGCAGATTAGGACCAAACATAAACACTTGTGGAATTGCTGATTTGATGGAAATTGGCTGAGAGATATGGTAGTCCATATGAAGGTATATTTCCGAGAAAATTGAAAGTGTACATTCAAGCAACTTCCGTGTATATACAAATAAACACGAAAAGTTACTAAATATTCTCGTACACAAACGTACAGGTCTATGAAAATTTTCTACAGAACGCAGTTATTGTTGATCAGCATTGTCCACCAAATAGCAATTCATAACAGCTAACGCATACTATAGCTGTTAGTAATAATTTTAAGATAACTCATTTTTTAGAGGAAATAAACAATTCGTCTCTAGAATAATACATCATAATTACTTACTCTTTATCCACCCGTTGGTCATTATTATCTGCATGTGTGAAATTCTTTTCATTCGTTTGCAGTTCCTGTTCTCCGTCTTCATCCTTAATTGTGATATCTTCGATAACCACACTCTCATAATTTGAATTTTTGGCTTTCCATTCACTTCCATCCTGTTTAAGACCTGGTCCTAAATTCAAATGCAAAATGTAAATATTATATACAAACGTAACTGCTGCTAAATACCCTACCATTTGAATCAAAAGATTCTTTATTCGGTTCATGTTTCGAATCACATTCGAGCTTGAGCACCATTAGCTCATTACCAGTGAGTTTATCTGCCCCCGTTGTACCATTTTCTGCGTGCCCCTTTACTAGCATTTCGTTAATCGTCGTTTTGAACTTTGCAAAGGTACTTCTATACAATGACTTGAATTGATGGAAGTCATCCAAAGCAAATTTGCATGGAAGGCAGATATGATGCGGAAGAAGGTCGTTCTCTTGTATCTAAAATGATGTTGATAGGGAGTAGTCAATGAGAACTCGATCTATTTTCCAGGAAGAGAATAGGCGAGCTTTTAAGCCACTATCTTTTCATACACTTACTATGGAACCTCCAACATCTTGCAGCATAGTCACGATGTCTTCGTTGTTATGATTAAAAATTGTTTCTAAATCGGACCTGGACTCACACACGCGACAAACCGAATCAAACATTTTCGCCATCTTCAGCATAAAAAATCCATGAAATTTATTTCTATAAGAAATGATAGCATCGCTACGCCAGCCCCCAGCAGCAACATGAATAATTTCGTTGACTTAACGCAGTTTATTTACAACATTAATCTACTGTCAGTGAAACGTCAAAATGGTCTCGCCGAAGGATACAGAAGAGCTATTTAAAAGCCTCGCAATAATTCAAAAGCCGGGGTGACGGCAGTAACCTGGCATCTGCACTATGCGTCGGGGGCGCAGATTCTGTGGGCAAATCGGTTCGTTTTAATGCTTAGTAATTTATTTCCCCCGAAAATCGACGCGAAAGCACGCACAAGATAGTTAATTTCACGCTTGAAATCTGCTTGATACGATATTTGAACAAGATTGAATCGCGGCTTAGTGTTGTACCAGAAGGAATGTAAGAAGCTGCTGTTTGTCAGATTTTTTAATCTCTGAAAGCTGACCATGATTTTTGGACTACATGTTCATGAAAAGGAATAGTTCACATTAAATTGTGTGCCCCCTTGCTCCCATGTATTAAACATTGTCTGGGTGGCACAAAGGACGAAGCGACGTAATCAGGAGCGGCTTAAGGGCAAAAATTTATGTGGGCAAGCTAAGCTCCGTGAAGCCAGCCCTACAATGACACAACTGGAAGAATATCATGGAAATCAAACAATTCAAGCAGATTTTCTTATTCGTACAAAAACACACATTTTTATCTGAACATGAAGCAAGTGTTTTCTTAAGGTGACTAAAATTGAAAATTTATTAGTTGGACACTGTATACTATGTTTATAAATCGGGAAACGGAATTCTACTATCTGACTTGTCTATTCCTGCCCTCTCGTGATGATACCAAGTGAAAATTAAATAAACAGAAATTTTCTACTTTTTGCTTTAGTAAACTCCTTAATAATTGCATGGTAGTCCAACTTAGATGCTATATCAGCCTCAATGGATAAAACGAATAACGCTGTCAGTCTTTGCTGACCGATTGTATTTCTAAAATAGTTTTTAATGTTTTAATTTAGAAAAGCTTCTTTCAGCGGAAGCTGTACTTAAAGGTATTGATAATAAAATTCGAATTACAATATAAATGTTTGGGTAAATTTCTTTTTAAGTTATTCTCAGCTATGTATTGATGCAGCTGTTTTCCGTCTCCGATGCAGGCGGGCAAATTCGGCATAATTGCTTGCAGTTCTGCATAGAATTCATAAGGCTGGATGTCACTGCTTTTCACTCACTCGTAGGACTGTGCTTAAGTCTTGACAATGTTTTAATAAATGCACTTTTAGAATATTTTTGAGTTTGCTTAAATCATAGCGGAAACCGAAATCTGGAAAATGTTCATTCAAAGATGTTAATCTTGTACCCATACTGCTCTTTATAGAATCAATTATAGCATTAAAGAACTCTGTTTCGATCCGAATTTTGGGAGACTGTAGGGGTTCATCACTACTTTCATAAGCAAACATCATTTTCCTTTTGATTAACCTTTCATTTTTAAATTCTTTTGGCAAGTCATAATTACTTTTTTCAATAAATCGATGAGTGTGTAATGTGACGCCTACGCCCGGGAATCGAAGTGATTCCGATCCCGAACCCTGGCACCCGGCCAGATATGTATGACTTCGAAGTGCAAGCAGACTTCATCTTTCGTGCAGATATCATTGCGCAGAAAATATTTTTTTTCTTCAAATATTTATATTTGTGGATAAATATTTTCTGTCAATGTGATCCGCTGTAAGTAAACACTGATACACTTCGAAGCATATCTATCTGGCAATACCTCCCACAATGGCTGTCCAAACGTCAAAAAGGTACAGAAGGTGCGCGGTTGACTTCCGATGAGTGAGAGTGAAGATTGTTCTAGACCAAAGTGTTTCACTTGTTTAAATCTTCACTATACACAGAAAAGTGCGGTGACTTTCGACAGTTCGGTGGTAGAAAACAAAATTGCGAGTGAATGTTGTCCAAAAGTATTGTTTCATGGATGGTTTTGCACGAATAGCCTTCTGTATGAAAACAACGGTTATTCGTCACAGTTGGACGCATCTTTCTCTAGAATCGAGGAATGAAAAAGGAAACGAAGATGCTCTTCGCATGCTTCAGTCGATTGCATCATCATCGATCACCTTGACTGACCGCCTTCCACATCATATCTGTCTACAATGCAACAATGAGTTACATGTGGCATACAACTTTAATTTGTGCTATGTAACTGACATCACGAAGAATTTTACCAATATCAAAAGCAATACAGACACTGAAGGCGGCGAAAGTGTGGCTTATGGGAATGCTAATGGAGCTGAGGATGATCCAGGTGACCAAGGAAAATCACTGCCAAGCTCGGTGGTAAGTGTCCAAAAGTACGTTTAATAACTCTTACAACGTTATGATCAGGGAATCATATCAAGAAAGCGGGTATATTTCCTTTGTTCCGCATATTGTGGTGCGTTTACATGAATTTCACAAAAAGAGTAATTTTGACATGCGGTGCTCATTAAAGAAAACGGAGTAAATTCCGAAAACAGCATAATGAGAAATCATAGTAGAATATATCGGTTTCCCAAAAATATTCGTTGAATTTTAATTAAATTGTAACGTCCAAGTGCTTGATGGGCGCTCCGTATGAAAATAGTAAGAAAACTAATAAATTCGAATCACCCTAAAAGCCTAACGAGACATATGCTATAGGACATCAGCATCCCTAGTAACCGTGACAAACGTGCAAATATATAAACCTTATATAATCTGTCAATTGAAGTCAGATTTTAAAACAAAATGATAGCAAATAATAAATTTATCGGATTCCAAGCTAGACTTTTCCAATAATTTTTCAATGCAAAATGGTTCGATCCACGGTGCAAGTACAGTTTATAAATTTAAAACAATTAATTTGACAAATTAACTGTTGGAATGTGCACTATATTACGAACTTTCGTTTAAAAAAAAAAAGAAAATAAATGTAAAAAAAATATTAAAAACGCGTTTAAAATATAAAGCTAATAATTTCACTCCGCAAAACGTCTTGATTATGTATTTTTGTATATTTTGTCAATACTAAATTACTTAATTTCGATTTAATCATTGAAAGTCGAAATTAAACCATCCTTTCAAAGAAAAATCTATGGTTTAATCTTTATTGTAAACAACTTTGTAAATGTTAAGTAATATTAAATTCTCGAATCAACTATTTACCTATTATTAAGATTCTATAACAAGATTGATGTATTAACTCCTTAGAAATATTTTAAACACACTTTTGTCTATATATACAAGAAAATCTAATCCTGCATCTAGAAACTTGAATATAGTAAAAAAAGGAGGAAAAAGAATCTATCGCCTCCCCCTCTCTCTATTAACCCGCCTTAAGCTTGTAAACCGGATGACTGATTTTTTTTTTGTGACGAAGTTTACCCTTAAATTTTTCTAATTCCTTCCGCCTTTCTGTAGCTTTGTAAATGAGCCTAAAAATATTTTACCGCATGAGAACCTTCATCCTGTGTACAAGATTGCATGAATTTTAACGTGATTAAATTCTAATGTAACCAAAATCAAACCACTAAAATTAGTAAACCCATTTTCGAACGAAAACAATATTGAAAATGAAACCGTCTTGAATATTTCAAAACCAAATAGATTTTAAACCTTACACCGACATGAAAGCAAAAGATGTAAATCATTAGTGTTCAATTATTCATCACACTCATATTTGAGTCATAGTAAGATATTTAAATCATTAGTGTTCAATTATTCATTATACTCATATTTGAGTCATAGTAATATATTTCTACTCGTACTTATATACATTCCATAAATAATAACATATACATACTAAACATTTGGCAATAGAACAACAATAAATACACGTACAAATAATTTTAGGTTAATAAATGATATTAAATTTTAAGAGGAACCAGAAACAAGAAAAAAAAATAATCTACTTGTAATAATAACATAAATCTTGTAATGATTAATTCAGTTTAATAATTGAAGTACATTATTAATATGAGATCAGGACATTGCAAGTATAACACCTGTTAGATGAGAAAAGTGTAAAATGCTGTAAAAATTTTACGTAAACGATAATTTTCAATGAAATCTCGGAACAATAAACATGAAGTATTAAAGAAGCCATAAGCCTTTCCGTTCCGCATGCTCTTTCTTTTGCAGCGGTAGTGATGACCGAGGGTAAGTATGTCTTGAAGAGGGTTAGGTTTTCATAATCTGCGGATGATTGATTTCTAGTCGGTTACGGTCCGCGGTACCCTTGTTTGCGCTCGTGTTTTTCTTAGAGTAGGTTATTTTGGACTTGAGGTAGTTTAGCTTATTTTCTGGTACCGCGTCGCTGGTTCGGTAACGCGCCTATGGTGATTCTGTAGTGTTTGATTTGAGATCTGTGGAGAGATCACATACAGAACTAACGTAACGTAGGTTTCCCGTTCTGGATGAGTAGTTATTGACGCGTTTGGAAATCGGGCATGTGAACCGGTGGCTGAGTTACGTAACTCGGACTTAGTCTGCTCGCGTAAGACCCGCGACCGAAACTCCTCTCCGAACTAGCTAGCCTACAAGCAGCCACCACGGAGTAGACTAAGTGTGACCGGACTTGTTGACCTGAAGGGTACAGTCCGTTGTCATTTCCAAGACTGCACGTCTCGAACCGATGAGAGGTCGGTTCTGATTGCGAACGAACGAGACGGAGTAAGGAAACCGTTACAAGTGTCAGATAATCATTGTTCGAATCCAATTTGAAGATATTCTTTGATCCAGTTATAGAACGTATGCGAATGATTGTAATGAATCATGCGACGACGCTGGTGACCACTACCAACACACTTTACTGCTAGGTGGCTTGTCATTGTACGTTGGTTGCGACCAGTGCACATCCCACGTCTATTTTATCGTGGGGTGCCAACCGAATTTTGACAGCCACATGGTAGCAAAGTGTGTGGGTGGTGAGTGCCACTGAAATCGATTGCTTTGATCGCAACGGGATTTTGGTGTGAAAATTATATTGTGAGTTTTGTGGATGGGGTGAGGATTTTGTGTTGCAGCCTGAACCTAAACGTGAACATTTCAGGTAAATATGCTTTTGGACGAGGTTAACTGGTGATGTAACTTAGTTCTTAATTCTCGCTAGAGTGATAAAATCAGTGCGCCGCTAATGCTTAGCCAATTTACGGGTGGTCGTGCATAGGAAGGCGATGGAGATGTGATGCTTTCGCCGGTCCGACATAGTAAATTCATACGCTCGACACATGTCGGCCACGATTGCAATGAGGATGAAAAATGGCCAGTTCGATTTAGAATTTCTGCGACATAGTTTTGGAGGATGCCTGGTCGAAGAAGGTGACATAGTTATAGATAAATAGACAGAGGATATTTGGAGGTTAGTAAAGCGCGTTTAAAATTATTGAATCAATGCACGAAAATCAGCAACAAATTTGCTGGCATTTTGTTAATGTGTGTTACGCAAACAAACAATTGATGGAATGTTTGTGCTGTGGTTGTTTTTACGAATCGACGAAATATCAAGTATTTCCATTCCTAACAAAATATTTCCCGTCACCCGGAAATTCTGAAGGAAAACAACACTTTGGCATGAATACTACACAAAACAATTTATAGCAAATAAAAAAAAGGATAAAAGAAAAACAAAAATATTTTTACCGCAGGCATTATGAGGATAACTTTAAACCGTAACTTAATAAAAGTCAAAGAAATCGAGAAAATGTAATAATGTACATTAAAATATGTAAAGTTGTCAAATTTTTCATAGAAACAAAACAAAAATAAAGACGTGTATATCAATAAAAATTAAAGGAAACAATTCATCCGATGAAAATGAACCGGTAATCCGAAAAAAATAACATCTCGGTATGAAATGTAAACAAGGATAGCAAATTTATAAAAATATGAATATTACACGAAAAATAGTATGAAGCAGACGCAAGCCCGCATGCACCTTCTTGGTAGTTTCTCCAAAGCGATTATTTATATCACTCATGTACCGTAACTTGTATTCACCCGCGTTGCATTCAAGAAATAAATTGAAGATTTCCATCACGGAGAACTCGGTTGATCTGCGTCACATGAAATTATACAATATGTAAAAGTAAATTTAACTCACACACTTTTGGGAGTAACTTAAATCACATGTGGTTTAGCCGAAATCTCGGATTTTTCGCATCCACTATAAATTATAATTCTTGTATTTATCTGAATATACACATATTTATTAGAACGAAAGAAGAACAATTAATAAGCATATAATTATATAATTAGCAAGAAATCAAATAATTTGAAATTGTAGACATTAAAGAGTAACGGGACAAGGTGTCAGAGAAAGAAAACTAAAAACATATTTTCAACTGAAACTCTCGAATAGCTCTTACCGCCAAAAGTAGAAACCTGCATGCTACACGTAGATGTACAATATAAATAGAGAACCACAAAAGAAACAAAACAGACACGTTTATCTAAAGACTTTTTATAATTACCAATATTTTACTTATGCATAACGTAATCAAATTTGCTAGAAACAAATCGTGAAACAGAAAAACATATGATTACATATTCATTTTTTTTAAACAAACAGTTTTTCAAGGTATTTTATAGGCTTACAGAAAGGAGATCTCCTATCATTATTGCGTAGTGTGTAAACTAGATAATTCTAATTTCAGAGATGCTGAAAGAGAAAAACTTAGTGCATTTATTCTCGTCCTATTGGCTGCAATATCAAAGAAATATTTAAGTAAGAAAAGATTGCGAGTTAGACTCTTTCGTAGCTTATCATTTTTTTCGGTGCTTGTTAGATTGATTGGCAGTAACGTTAACTTCAAATTAATTTCTATTTTTAATAATGTTAAAATATAAACTTTACGTCATTTTCCATTTGTGCTTCATAAGCTTAAGTTGTCCTCAAATGATTAAAATGTTAATAGCGTGTGCAAGTTGAGGGCAATGATTATTAACGCTTGAATAAATCGTAGTCCTTTATCGAAAAGGCCAATACATCGCGAAAATTGCCTATTAATAATAATCAATCGTTTGGCAAGTAGTGAGAGTTCAAATGTTTTTTATTTTCTATTTTCCTTGCATCCCACTAAAGTAACGAAAAAGACCGAGAAAAGTAGTAAAAAAGGACGTAGATTGTAAAAGGAAATGATAATCATTAAAATATATTTTGACGTATTGACTCCATATATTTTTTAAATAAGACATTAATTACATTGTCGTTGTATCATTCCCAATATTACTTATTTATATAATGAAATTGAAGAAAGTAAATAATAAAGGAGAACATATGTTAAGGTCGAAATCGTAAAAAAAATAGTTATTTACACTATTATTCTTTTATTATTGCTAAGTCGCGAAAACACGCAAATATTTTATGTTTATTATTTTTCTATATATATACATAAATAATAATATGAATTGCTAACGAAAAAAATAGACTTTCCTTTCCAGTGGTTTTTCTTTTCAGCGGGAAATGAGGTGCAGGGTAAGTATGCCGTCGCGAGGGTAGGGTTTAAGAACATCCGCTGAAGTCGGTTTCGCGTTGCGCGCGGTACGCGGTACCTTTGTTGTTTTGTCGTTTTATTAGAGTAGCTTTCGTCGGGATGAGTTAACGTAGTAAACTTTTCGGTACCGCGTCGGAAATTCGGGAACGCGAAGTAAAAATTAGATTTTGTTCGTTGACTGGTTGATGAAGAAATACGGAGTAACGTAGAATAGGTTTCCTCTCCGTATGATTTTGTTTTTGTAACGCGTTTGAAAACGGGCGTGTACAGGTGGCTGAAATAAATAAATGAGCGTAACCCATTCGGAGACCTGCGACCGAAATCCTCTCCGATCTAGCTGGCCGACAAGCAGCCACCGCGTGAATGAGTTACGGTGCACGGATTGGTTGACCGGTTGGTACCATCCGTTGGCACTACTCAGACTTAACGTCTAGAACCGATTAGAGGTCGGTTCCGCGTTCGGACGTAGACATAAAATCATTACATGATTAAGGGCAATGCTTAAATGGACTTCTACGGATTTCCATAAATTGCTTATGATATTCACTCGCGATAATATTGCATACCATAAATGTAATGATATAATAAACTCTAAGCGGAGAATTTCATTTAGAACTGAATCACAACCACTGAGTGTATCGGATTCTTCTATGTGATTTTTTAAGTTCTCGATACATTCAACAACATCATCAAATTGGAATAATATGGCTTTAACGCGATCCTGCTTTCCCATCTTGTTTCTAATAAATATTTTAAAGTAAGTTAAATTTGCCTTTGATAAACTCCCAGCGTTCGCTTGACCTTGCAAACAACAAATAATTTTTTTGAATAAAACCAAAAAATATTTATGCTGCCGCGAAAGAATTAGCTGCATTTACGAGCAGCAGGTTCCAACTATAACAACCGCAAGGTGTATAAATGCCCGCGGACTAACATTCGAAATACGAGTTTTAACTCCGTTTTTTATGCCTACCATATTCGCACCATTGTCGTACTCTTGGGCTCGACAATTATGAATACCTAATCCATTCATTGCTAATTCTTCAAGTATTGCACTAGTTGGGTAGTCCCCAGTTGACTCAGCGACAACAAGAAACCCAATAAAATGTTCTTCTATTTTACAGTTTGTTATGTTGCAAAATAGTAATTCGGCAGGCATTTGTTCAACTCGACTATAGTCTGTTGTGCAATCAAGAAAAATAAAATAATATTTCAACTCTTCAACCCTTCAAATCACTTCTGAGGTCACTCATTTTGAATATCGTTCCTTCGATAAGTGTTATGTATGTTCTTGAAGCGTGGGAACATATTTAGAAGGCAATTTGAATGAGTCTATGAAGTTGCCGGAATTTTCATTACAGCCTATTTTAAGAGGTTTTCTATGCCCTTTGAATGCCAAATTATGTGAGGCTAAGAAGTTAATGATGTCAATTAACCTTTCAAATAAATTGTACCAATGTTTTTGAGATTCATGAATTAGCCTTTCTTTTTCTTTATTTATGGTTTTCACATACTTACTTCGGTTCTCAAATGATAGCCATTGAAACATAACAGTAATATGTTCTCTGGTATTCTCGTGTCTATATAATATATTTGTTAAGCATTTCCAGTCACAGCATCTTCCCAGAACCATCTGCGTTTGAGAATTGCTAAAAAATCTACACGGAAAACAGTAAACTTTGTTTTGATAACTAGAATTAACCAGCCAGCGATGATGTTGGGTTTCACATCACTGAGTCTTCTTAAAAAATAAAAATGTGAAAAGTGCCTACGATCATCATCTTTGGGATAATCATCATCGCTGCTATTTGATGACTGCGTTGGACCACTTTGAACAACATCATGACGCTGAGGATTGGTTAGGGGAAACGAACACATTCCTGGATCAAAACTTATAAACGTTTCTTTGATAATGTCACTTTCATCACCGTTAACTGACCAAAACTTATTTGTTGTTCAGGAATTCCGCTCTCCACCTCAGATTCTGATCCGGTAGAGTTTGATGCTATTTCTACTTTCAACTGTAGCTTGCTCCTCAATACATTTGCAGTACTTTTCAAATTGAATGAAGCATTGGCTGTTGTAATATCCGACGTCAGAGAAATCAATTCATCTGCTTTGGTCATGCTATAATATGTTTTTTTGAGGTAATTCATCAACTCTGAACATAAGGCCCGATATAATAAGACCCTTTCAGCTCTCTTTTGTCTTTTTGTAGACCCAGATTCCCATTTTCTCCCAATATCTCTTTCTCTCTTGGGACCTGGGCGTGCCATGACGAACGTCGTTTAACGAATATTGAACCTATTACCAATATTAATAATAGTAATTTTGTTTTTAAGCACATACCTACAGTCACTTCACCTGTCTACAGTTAGTTTATGAAATTTTACACAGAAATTCTATTTCAATAAATCGAACTGGTTAACAATCACTATGTATTAATTTAATAGTTATTATTTTCAAACCTTGAACACAATATTTTTCATTTTCACTCACAATAAAATAATAGAAATGCTTACAGTACTCTGCTTTGTCCCGCGAGCTATGGAGAAAGAGTGGAGGCAGACATGAATTAACCTAAATCAGAATCGTTTGCAGTGGCGGAACTCCCTTAATTGCCTTGTCATGTTCGTCAACGCATGTAGCATTTGGCTTCGCAACACGAATAAATACTCACGATTCGTTCTCAGAAGTAGCGGGGGATGGAAAGAACCTTGTAGCCAATTCAAACATATTTTGTGACATTTACTATGGTCCTTCGATCAAATTAGACGGCGCATCACGTATGTCTTACATAGACCGGTTTCTGTAGTCCGTTGTTTAAATTGACTAGGATTCACCGCGACTTATGATGGTGGGTTCAATATGTGTATAACATAAAGCTTTGCGCATGATCCTGTCAAGATAAAAAGGTGAAAGAAAACTCAATGTTTATATCGTTTTAAGGTTGATATTGATTATTGGAATGATGTGCTTTCCCATTATGCAAATTTCCCAGCCGAAACACTTAGTGAGTGTGCATATGTTTGTAAATGCCATCGGATACATCTTTCGATCTTCACAGAAGTGCGCTGGTGAAAGGGTCAAGGAACCCAATAAGCACAATTTAATTATAAGTTACACTAGAAGTGTAGATATCACACCGAAGATAGGAGTGCAATTGTGATATGAGAGACAACATTGAGGGCGGTTGCGAAAGAATACTGTAAGCCAAGATGATCGCCACCGATGGTTTCATCCGTCCTAAATGCCTTGCTTTAGTTAGTTGATCGTTGTCACTATTTCAGTACTATACTATACTATGGACTGGATAATTGATGTGTAACGCCAAATGCTAGCAATTCGAATCGTGTTATTGTTTAGCTTAGAGAAAATCATTCACAGCTTTCACTGGTATCAATACTTTTCAAACTTTTATTGAGTTAGAAAAGACTCGCAAGTGCGAGTCCCCTATAGCGCAAGGTGGTAGGTGGTCGCCCACGTCGGCCACTCCTTGCGCCACCACTGAACGTAATGTGAATGCAGATCGCACGAGCGAACGAGTGACGAAGAAAGAGTGAAGGAGAGTGTGGTAGGGAATGGAGGCCCCGCAGGAACCCACGCGGCGCGAAAGGCCCGCGGCACAAAAATTTTTACACTTTTTTCTCATTTTTAATCTGACAATGAGCTGCTTCTCACACTCCTTTTGGTACAACACTTCGCCGCGATTCAATCTTGTTCAAATTTCGTATGAAGCAGATTTCAAGCTTGAAATTAACTATTTTCTGCGTGCTTTCGTGTCGATTTTCAGGGCAAATAAATTATTAATGATTAATACGAACCGATTTGCACATAGAGTCTGCGCCCGCGACGCTTGGGGCCTATGCCAGGAATGTGCCGTCACCCAAAAAATGTTAACACTCAATAATCTTTGTTTTGTCCTGGGTTTTAGGGTTTCTACGTCAGTATGTTAGTTTTTGAGATTCCTCTATTGATATGAACTGCATTTTCTATTGAGTTTCAAAAACTATTAAAATAATCGCATTTTAAGATTCCAAATAATCAAGTTGTATTAAAGCTGAGGTATGGTAAAGTTTCCATCTAACGTTTGTATTAAGTAGCGCGTCGCCTTCGTAATATAATGGCCGTATTCACCGCTGGTTCATGTTTTTTGTTTCTATCTATCAGCGGAGTGCAGTGACATTTCTTTCCATCGCGAACTTTTCAACTTTCACCTCGCAAGGATATCGCCGATTTAAACTAGTCTCGCAGCAAAGTTCGAAGTGTCTCGCTAGTGATAACAGCTGGTTTCACAAACCTTCGTTTCGTAGATTTACATTTTACGAAGTTCTAACTTGTGGCACCAACTTCAGCGAATGATTTTGCATGTTTTAATGCACGTTGGTCAGTGAACACAATTATTTTCACACAAAAATTCTTGAAGCTACTCTCACCGAAATTCAACAATTCAAATCGTAGTAATCGAGTAGTCCGCATATGCGAACTGCTCGAGGCACCTTCACGAAAGGGCAATAAGAGTTAGAGGATACCATGAAAAAAATTAAAAGAGAAATCAAACCAGAAAATAATGAACCATAAGTATAAATGGTTCCTTCGCCGATGCAGTCTAAGGCAACGTCTGCAAATCATCAGAACGTTTCTAAAGGGAACAATTATGACATCTTCCAATACGACGCAAAACTCGAATTTACGATAAACGCAACTCAAATAGTGGCCCGACTATATTTTGTCATAGACTGTCATTTCCGCTGGCAAAGACATTAACGAAAGCTAAATCAACCATACCAAGGGAAAAGATCCACAAACGGGAACAGCTACCGGTTCCAGTGATGTGTAGGTCGTGAAGAACGATGCCGAGCTACGGGGAGGGATGTGTGTCTCAAATGGATTTGACTCGAAAGGAATTCCAAGAAGCCCGTGGTAAAAGTCCAAAGATCATAGCCGAATCGGTTGGTAGCAACGGCGAGAAGTTGTCAGGTATTTTCAATTTTAGGCGCAAAATTTCCCCACATATGTGTGAAAAAAAGGCAGGAGGAAAAGTGTGCAAGATGGATGAAAACGTAGCACAATCGAAGTAGCTTCACCAATACCCGTGAGCTAGTCCCGAATGATATTCACTTTGATTAAATTGCCAAAGGAAAAGTGTTGTGTATTAAATAAAAAGGCACGCATTTTGATACTCGTGTTCAATCACAAAAATTAGTCTTTATTAAGGAATGACTAAATTCAGCTGTCACTTGCACAAGAAGAAGATTGAATTAGAATACATGGAATGGAATGTCAGATTTAACTAGGGTTGCCAGAACCATTATAATTAATACATTACAGTCTCCCACGCTTAATGCAGTACATGGTCGCTTAGATGAGCAGGTAATCTCCTAATCCTGTTAGATCTTCTTAAGCTGGATTCTTGGTTCTCTACTGCTTGGGGTGTCAACTGTGGTTCAAAAACTGTTTCATCTCTTTGGTTGGCAACACTTCGCTCTATGAGTACCTCTTCTAGTCTTGGATTTTCATGAACAGGTTCCTCTTGAAACGTTACGGTCTTCTTTGGTAGTTCTACTCCCGATTTGTGCAGTTGGTTTATGTGGCGCTTTAATTCGTATCCATTGTCAAGCTTTATTTGATAATGAAGTTGGCCAAATTTTGCTTTTACTACACCAAGCTTCCAAGTAGGCTTATTACGCTCGTACCATCGCACTTGTACTCTGTCACCTACACTTATCTGACGAATTATAGGTTTAATTGAAGCTGAAGTTCGTTCATGATGCGGGCGGATAGCATCTAGTTTAATACGGATATCACGGCCAAGGTATAATTGTGATGGACTCCGACCACATGCTAGTGGTGTAGCACGATAACGTAAAATTATTTGCTGCACTTTGATGTTCAGTGGTAATTTATCTTCTTCCATCGCCTCTAATTTAGTTTTCAAGATTTGCACATACCTTTCCGCTAAGCCATTTGTAGCTGGATGTCCGGGGGCTATAAATTTTTGAATAATTCCATTTTCTAAACAATAATTTTTGAACATTGTGCTCTGAAGAATTGTGGCGTTGTCTGAGACGATGACTTGCGGTAGACCATGATTAACAAATATATCTTGAAGTAATTCTATGGTTTTTTCACTTGTTGGGGCACTTCTAATGATGCGTATTTCTGGCCATTTCAATTTAGCATCTACCAGTACCAGGAAATAATGGTCTTGAAATGGTCCAGCATAGTCAATGTGCACTCTTTGAAAATTTTGATCCGGTTCTTCCCAGTGATGTGTTGAAATCTTTGGAGGGTCTTTTCTTACTTTTGCACAGCTTGAACACGATTTTACTAACTGCTCTATATCCGAATCGATGCCTCTCCAAAAGCAATACTTTCTTGCCAGCTGCTTCATTTTGACAATGCCGATATGTGTGTGATGGAGTTCTTTTAAAATTTCGGAACGAAGACTCATTGGAATAACAACACGATTTCCTCTAAAAATTACACCATCTTGAACAGTGTACTCGAAATCAGTTTTCCTACCTTCAATCAAGTCTCGTTTAAATACTGAAAGTTCAGGGTCACGCTCTGTTTCTTTTGATATGGTTGTAGCCGTAATTGATAATGTTGATATTTCGTTTATTGTTTGATCTTGAATATTTTGAATTTCCTCATCTAAAAAATGTTTAAAATTTGATTTATCGTTAATTGGTGCTCTCGATAGACAGTCTACATTGACGTTATTTTCGGCATTACGATGTTGTATCTGATAATTAAACCCTTGCAAAAATGATGCATATCTGAGAAGTCTAGCTGAAGTCATAGCTGGTGTTTTTGCATTTTGATGGAAAATTATAGATAATGGGCGATTATCTGTCAACAAGGTAAATTCTCTTCCATACAAATACATAAAGAATTTGTCAACAGCGAAAATTATTGCTAAAGCTTCTCTGTCTAATTGACTGTAATTTTGTTCTGCTTTTGTCAACGCTCTTGAAACAAATGCAACAGGACGTTCATTTCCATCAACAATGTGGGACATTACTGCTGCTATTCCTGTTGGGCTTGCATCGCAGGCCAACGTAACCGGTAAGTTTGGATCGTACGGAACTAAAACTCTATCTTCCTGTATTTCTGATTTCAGTTTTTGAAAAGCTTGTTCACATCTCGGTGTCCATATAAATTTTTTATTTTTTTCTAGAAGCTGACGTAAAGGAAAAGTTTTTGTTGAAAGGTCTGGAAAAAATTCCGCGTAATATGTTATCATCCCGAGGAATCTTCTTGTGTCTTCCATGTTTTGTGGACGCGGTAGGTCTACTATGGCACGTATTTTATCTGGACATTTTAATATTTTGTTGTAACTGATGACATAACCTAGATATTTGATCTGTTGTTTGAAATATTCGCACTTGTTCTTATTTACATGTAAATTATATTTGCTTAATCTTTGAAAACATTTTATTAACCGATGCTCACATTCCGCTAGAGTTGATCCATAGATGACAATATCATCGAAATAGGAAATTGTTCCTTCAAGGCCTTGTAGAATTTGGTCCAAAATACGATTGAACTTATTTGGTGCAGTCTTGATACCAAAAGATAACCTATTAAATTGATACGTTCCTCGGTGTGTGGAAATGGTTTGTATTTCTTTGCTCTGCTCATCAACCATTACATGTAAATACGCCTTGTATAAATCGAGCTTACAAAAATATTTTGCGCTTTTTAATTTGTTAAAAATTTCGTCGATTCTACGAATTGGATAGTGCGCTGCCTCTAGTTGAGGATTTACAGCCACCTTATAGTCGACGCAAAGTCGAACATTGCCATCGGCTTTGAGTATTACAACCAATGGTGAACTCCAGTTGCTTGTATTTACTTTTGTTATTATACCGTCTTTTTCTAAATTATCTAACTCACGTTCAACTTTTTCCCGTAGAGCGAAAGGTACTTGTCTTTCTTTCAAAAATATTGGTGCTGCTCCGTCTTTTAACTTTAAACTACAAACTAAATTCGGAATACATCCCACCTTTTCTTCAAAAATATCAGAAAATTGTTGCTTCATTTTTGATATTGAATTGATCTTATCAACAGCATGTTGATCGATTTCTATTTGGTCGATTTCTGATAAATTAATTTTCAAGTGGCGAATCCATACACGTCCTAAAAGTGCTGAACGATCTGCGGCTACAACGTACAAATCTTCTTTAGAGGTTTCGCCTTTATATTTCACATTTACACTCACTACACCCAATGGCATAAAAACGTCACCCATGTATGATCGAAATGCTATGTTAGTTCTTCGTATAGGAGTATTTAGCTTTAATTTCTCAAAGTCATTTTGTGGTATTAACGTATACCCGGCACCTGAGTCAACTTCAAACTCTTGCTCCTTTCCTTCAATGTAAACGTTTGTATAAAATTTTTGCAAATCTGTTATTGGAACAGCTATTTTGTTATAGATGTCGATAATTTGGTTTACACCAAATTTATTATCGGCTGTAATCGAAAATGACTCGATAGCATTTGAGTTGTTGTTGACTTCACTTGTTCTTTCTCTTGATTTACTTCGCCGCATTCTATCTTTGATACAGACCTTTTGTACATGCCCAGCTTTTCCACACGAAAAACATTTTAATTTATTTTTGTTAGTTTTGCACTCGGTTGATAGGTGATTATTGCGGCCACATCTAAGACACAACCCTTCTATGCCCAAATCGCTGTAGTTTACTCGTGTTGATGAATTTGATGTCCTGCTTCTTGACATGTTGCGATTACGATTGTTAGCAACACGACGATTGTCAACATGTTGACGTACTTGAAAAACATTACTTGTTGAACATGTTGCGCTGTTTTCAATCATTTTGTTGTTAATTTTGGCTGCTTCCAAAGTTGTTGCCTTATTGACGATTTGCGAAAAAGAAAATTCTGGGTTTTGAAGAAGTTGCTCCCTGATGTACCCGTCGCTAAGTCCTCTGATGAATAGTGATCTCAGAAAAATATTTGAAACTAATTTACCACATTCACACTTAAAACCGCATTCTGTTGCACGGTTTTGTAATGCTGCTACAAAATCTGATATAGATTGTTCACTGTTCTGTACTTCGGAAAGAAATTTGTGTTGCTCCACTAAAATGTTCTTCCTTGGACAGAAATGCGTTTCCAATAACTCTATTATTTCGTTGTATTTAAGTTCATTAACATTTTTCGGCGCTGCTAATGTTGCTAAAATGGCATACGTCGTCGATCCAATATATTCTAGAAGTAATTTTGCGCATAATTCTTTGTTGTCAAAGACCTTTTTGATTTGAAGATGAATTTCGAGACGCTCTTTATACATTCGAAATGATTCTTTTTTAGGGTCGAATGAGTCGAAGTTTGTTATTATGTTGATGCTGGTGCTGCTCGCTTGTTGATTTTGCTGCTGCTGTTGTTGTTGCATTGCTGTAGTCATGGCGTTCATTGCTTGTAGCAATTGCTGTACTTGAGCCTCCATGTTGATTTGAGGTTAAACACGATCACGACCACCTGTTTTTAATGCAATGCACGCACTTTATAAATTTGAAGGCGTTATTGTTATTATGCACTTATTTCAATTAGTTTACGATTTAAAATCCTCGTTGCCATTCAATTGTTGTGTATTAAATAAAAAGGCACGCATTTTGATACTCGTGTTCAATCACAAAAATTAGTCTTTATTAAGGAATGACTAAATTCAGCTGTCACTTGCACAAGAAGAAGATTGAATTAGAATACATGGAATGGAATGTCAGATTTAGCTAGGGTTGCCAGAACCATTATAATTAATACATTACAAAAAGTGAAGAAGAAAAAGAAATCGCTAATTGCTCGAGTGTTAGTATGTGGACCCGGTATGCATGTGCTTCTGGATGCCGATTTACAATAAATGTACTGTGAAAATTTACAATTACATGTTAAACCAGAGGGAGCGTAGCAAGAAAATCTCAGGGAAAACCGCGACACCCATTTCGATTTTCAAACTACTGTGTGCATTCGACTTAGGAATATTTTCCGTGAGTTGTTTTTTGTGGGTAATATTGTTGTTATTTTTCTCATATTTTGTACCCTCCTTGTTTAAAATGGAAGTAAAAGAATTAGATATACATGGAAGATGTTTTACTACTACTGAGACGCATTAACAGCAATGGATATATTGTGTACTTTGTGCTAAACTATATGCAACGAGGTGCTGAATTTAGTATTAAATTAACAATAAAAAGTCGTTAAAATTGCGAATTCGTAGAGCGTATTTCGCGAGTTATTTGACGATCAAAAGTTAGTGATTAATATAGTCACTCCATCACTCATTTTCATCGTGTGAAGAAAAATATGGAGCTGTCAACTTCATTTTTATCAAGAATGTTGAGTAGCTATCCTAAATTATATAAGGGATAGATTAAAAGGATTATTGAAGCTTTGCTCCTCCTATTGTGTGAATAATTTCTTATGCACTCAAATGGAAAATCTGATTTGTTCAAAAAAAACAAATTGAAATAAATTGAAAATTTAATGTTAAAAAGTAAAATGTTGCAACGCGCAACCAACTAAAGTTCATTAAGTTTTAAAAAGGCTAACTGAACATAGGTAAACTAAATTTTTCATAGGGCAAATTGCGAGATTTTCCCATATCTGCTTGAAACTAATTTTCCTGTTTAAAGGTACTTAATTCATGTAACATACATACTCGTATCTTCTAAACTATTGTACTACCCCCTTTGAGAATGGAACACTCAACATCAACTCAAATTCAGTCATCATTTCCAGATGTGTCAAGAACGTTGTTCTTTTGATTTAATTTTCGAAGCATGTAGTTTAAAAAGGGAGCTAAAGTTTAAAAAATTTTGAATACGTACAAGTTAACTGCCATTGAATGATTATGTTTCTATTTCACACTTGACTAGTTTGCAAAACTTTAGTTAGATAAATAGAAACCTCATAGCGAGATTCAATAATAAAAAAAAAATCTATTTCTCAGGCAATTACAAATTCAACTACTACTATAATTATAATTACGCACAATTTTTAGTTCCACGGGTTATATACCGCCTTTTCTGAGTTAAATGTAGAATCGTTGAGCTTGATCTTCGCTATGTGTGAAAGACCTACATGCCTTTAAAATGCACTAATTTGTTGAAATATTACCTAAAGGAAATTTTTCAGTGCCTAACAGAAATTTTTGTTCTTAACCATTAGTCTACTTCCAAAATCTTTTTTTTTCGCTCGTCGATTTTTTATTATTTGATTTGCGGAGTAGCGTTCATTTCGACAATTATCCTACTCAAATTAAATCATGTACAGAAAATTTCTACAAAATTGCACTCCCTTATAACGAATTTCCACATTTACTTTTTAAACAAATGGATTTAGGGGGAGGTTGAATACAAAAGACTATACAGTTGACAAAGCAAAAGAAAACTCTGAATTATTTTAAAATGCTGAGCATTTATGGAATACACTGAAAAGAATAATACAACTGCGGGATTCTGCTTTCTGCTTACACGCTCCAATCGAGAACCTGCGGAAAATGGAATAAATTGAGTTTTCTAATATACCACCCAACAACATAAACATACGTAAAAGAACTCCTCGCTTGCAGGTAACGTACTTTTTTGTTCGAGTCCTACTTTGCTATAAAATGATGGCACCGTTAATATCTATAGTGAAATGAGTATATATGAATGTCCGTAAAGGACTGCAGCGATGGTTTGCTGCCTCGGCGAAAGAGGATGGTAAGATCCGCCGAGATTGGCCTTGTCTGGGAACGCGTGAATGCGCTGGCAGGCTAGCGTTGTGGTGCCGTTGGGCGGGCTCTTTCCCCCAGCACAAGGACCCACTACAAAAAAATTTCGCATTCATGAATTAAACCTGGAAAAATGCCGATCGACTTGTGTCGAGGCCGAGGTAACCTAGTAAGGGTTGCAATGTTTGTTCGAAGAACAAATTGACCGGGCAAAAACGGACGGACTTAAGGAGACTTCGTCGTTACCAAGGAATCTTATGGCCCACAAATAAGAGTGGGGCGTCCAGATGGAAGCGGTGCCCCCTCGCACCCTCCCAACCGGATCAAGATCCAAACGTAGACGTGGCCATCTATTTCCCATTTGAGTGAAAAACTTATACAAAACTACTTTGTATGACCTTTTCCCTCAAATGAGGAATACAAACGTAACCAATTTATGCCATTGCATTATGCAATGAAATCACATAACCCTATGTCATAAATGGGCGTGCGAGCGGAAGGCCACTCTACTCGGCAAGAGTCCCTGTTTACAAAAGAAACAGAAGAGCGCGCCCGATGCGGAGGAGCTTGCCATCGATGCGGGTCCTATACCCGGTCAGGTTGAACAAAATGAAAAGACCAAAGGCATAGATTTAGTAATTCATTGTATTCATTCTAATTTAGATAGCGATGATGGCAACAGTTTCATATTTAAAAAAATATATCAATCAATGAAAAAATTGATTAATATTTTCTCCTTCTGCAAATTCTTTGCCGCCCAAAATGCAAAGAAAATAAATCTAAATTATAAAATATTCGTTTTTATCTAGTCTTTTCGTTTCCAAGACAAACTTGTTTCATTTTTTGTTTTCGAATTTTTCAATTGTCCGTTTCTGTTCTGTTTGTGTCTTTTTTCTTGAATATTCTATTTATTTTGTTTTAATATCTAAGGTTATGCTTCTTTTTATACATACATATATAATGCATTGACTCAAAACACACTAATCCGAAATTTAAATAAAATATAGCTGTTGCGGCAAAGAACAAAACACGGTTATGATGATCAATAATATGGGGAGAGAAACATTCAATACATACTTTTCAATCGTGGGCACCGTGGTTAAATTTGTAACCGAATTAGTTAGTTGAACGCGCATCGACAGATATTCAACTACTTGTCAAGCATGCTCACGCTTTTCACCGGCATCCTTGAAGGTTTCCGCAAAACTTGGACGGTTAATGGTATCTGGTGAGAAATAGGCTCCCACGAACAACTTTTTAATTTGTATTCGCATGGTTGGCACACTGAGTAGTTATGTCAAGCCACTCAGTTGGGAGGTCCGGAAAAACATAGTTTAAATATAAGCATGCGCTGCAAACATAATCATCGTAGCTAAACGGTTTCACGTGATTTCCAGCGTACTCGTATACTACCAACGCGTGCTCTACAAGACGACCCGAATCGATGCTAAACTATAATTTTTTTAACTCGCTGTCTATCTTTAGATAAATTCTCAAGCACTCCGTTCATTAAATTGAAAAGGTAAAACTGCTAAAAGCTTCTACACGAAAGGCGACACATGAACTAATACTCAAATAAGTTCCAGTCTTCAGAAAATATATAATTTTCAATGTTTACCGTTCTTGAAATGCCAACCGTACTTCAATGTCCTCTTTGTACTTTACGTTTGATTTTTGTTTGTATGCGACTTGCACTAGTTTTTAATTTAAAATTCTCAACGAATTGGTTCAAATTAAGATAAATTATTTACTTTCATATCAACTTAGTGCTCCGCACTCTAGAGTGAAACGAATAGGAATGTCAATTTAAGCGGTTTGTGTACATACTTTTTCACTTTGGCGCCGATAAGAACACGCTGGCACGCTTTTCGTTGACTCAGCGAATAAAGTTCGTATTTTCTCTTTCTCCTCAATAACACATGCATTGATTCGTGAAATGCCGTTGGGATGCACTAAATCAGTCTTTTCATGTCCGAAAGTTTAATTGCCAGATTTAAAATTTTTCAAGAAAAATTAACGGATGTAAAGACAAATGAAAAAGATTTTAAATAGTAATAACAGTTAAATCTCACGAAGAATGTAATTAAAGGGAAACGTTTACATTTAATATAAAGGGAATCTTATATTAAATTACATTTAATAATAATAAGAAAGAAAATTATTATAAATGGAAGTAATTGAATATTTTTTCTAAATCTGCAATTAAAAATTTGGATAGGTGTTAGGAAGGTTTTTGAGCAGTATGCTTGTGTAACTGCTCAATTACTACATATCTTATATTATGAAATTCCTTAAAATAAGAATACCTTGTCAGATAGTATTTTAGAATTAGTTGGATGAGTACTCCTACCAACAAAAAACAAAAATTTAAAAACGTATTGAAAATATTTCTTGAACCCATAATTACTACAAAGGTAGATGCTGGAGTTGAAGCTTGGATCTGGAGGTGTGCAATGGAATTCTAAAAAGAAAATGAACCCAACATAATATGTATTTCTCCAATAGTTTCGAATAGTTAACATAAACTGATACCATCCTCCACGATAATCTAGCTTCCCCATCTAGCGAAACGCTTGAAACTAATACAGCTGCTAAACCATTTTCATTTGCCTGCAAAGATAAAAATATGTCTGAACCCCAGAAGAGATTCAAAAAAGTAATCATTTTACCTATTGTCGTCCATTCATCTCTACCAAAAGTGGAACTGCGTCTTCTCTAAACATTGTTCAGGTTGCAATTTTTTTGAAACCGCTTTCCAAAAAGTATTTGAAGGATATCAACGCCTTTTCCACATTGCATCCGCCGAGAATAATTAAATTGCACCTAGTTGCCCGTTCAATTTCATTTACAGGAAATCTGAAATACATTCATTAATAATGTGATTTTTGCACAGGCTGAACATAATCAAATATGTATATATATATATATATATATATATATATATATATATATATATATATATATATATATCTTTTCATCTTCATATATGTGCAATATCATTCAACAAACTCTTGCCAGGAACATGCACTTTACATATCTATATTTCATGGTGCAATTGGCAGCCGAGGGCCGGGATCTTTGGCACCTGAAGCACTGGTTGACTTCACTTTCCTGGAGGCGTTCCCATCTCATCACATGGAAGCTCAAGTAACTTATGTTTTGTAGGGCACTTGAACTGCTTTTGCTGGAAATCTAGACTTACTAATAAGGCAAGTTTTTACGATCGACAATTGATCTCCTGTAATAAATTCTATTTTTTGTGAAACTTCTTGAAGCACCTGAAGGAGATCAACTGTGTCCTCTCCGCAGTCCAGACCCTTCAATAAAAAAGTCTGATTTCGCTTCTGGGGGTGTATGTAAAATGCGGAACATCTCCAGAACTCAACGCACTTTTTGCTGCCTGAAAATCATCCAATAACTTAGTTCTACTTGTCAGTTTATCGGCATTGACTCTCTTGATCTCAAACGCATTTACTTTAATTTTGGCTGCCAAAAGTCGAACCACATCTTTGCCCGTTTGCCCAAATACATTGATTGCTGGGACTTCTCTCTTTCTTTTTATTAACCTTGACAGACGGATCAACAGACAAAACTTTTGGTTTTTTCTCCTTATTTTTAGTTTTTAAATATTCGATAAATCCATTATCAGGTTTAGTAATACAATGTTCAGAAGTTTTTTTACCTGTATCCTCATGGAATCTTCTAGTCCAGCTAGCGCTGCATAATAGTTCGTGCTGACGTTTGCCCCGCCTACGATGAGGACACCCTCACCCTCTTGATCAAGTTCTTATTTCGGTTTCTTGGATTTTTTTTCAGCCCCTTTTGACTACTTTTTCTTTCTTACTGGTTTCTTTTGCTTTGTTGAACGTTCATTCTAGTGATTGGATCCGAAGTCTGAGCTCGTAGTCTTCTCTCTCAATCTTCTCAGCTTTCTTGTTAGCTTTGATTAACTGCTCGATCTCGACAACTGATAAAATTTTCTTCGTTGTTATCGAATCTTTGTCTCAGCTTTTTTGCGCCCGTCATCGTTGGCGATGGACACAATCGTTCTGTTTGATAGCTGAAGCCATTGAGCTCCTCCATCTCATTGCTTTTGCAACGAGACAAGAGGGAATGTTTTTAAACCGTGACTTCCCTTGGATGTATTTCCGCTTTTTGATACTTCTCCAGGAAAGAAATTTCAGGTATTCGATAAATGTTCGAATAATTTTACGGTGTCGGTTTTCAATTAAAAATATTAGTTTCAACTGACTTTTGTGAAAAATTAATTAATTTTTAAAATTAATGACAGGAGCGATTAAAAACACATCTACACGCAACGAGTGCTACATGTAGAATTTTTTGAAGAACGTATGGAGGTACAGCAAAAAGAACTAAATGATGAAGAAACGTTCGAAGAAGACATCGAAATAAATTTTACAAATCAAGCCTTATTTAAAATACAACGCCAGGGATGCCAGGATCCCCAAAATTTTTCTCTATAGAGGAGCTAATAAGAATTTTGTGAAATCAAGATTGGTTCATTAAAAAGTTCATACCAACTTAAAATTTACGATCCATCCTGCAGCAGGGTTAGAACTTTAAGACAAAGTAACAGGAAAATTCTTTGTTAGCATCGAAAATGACATGCAAGTAAACTTCTTGCTCCTTGGTAGTGATTTCCATTAATCTTCGCTCGCTGCGTCGAAACGGATCTATCAAGCTAGAATCCGAATAAGTTAACTAACCGTACTCCGAAGGTCAACAGTTCAGACACTCAACAGTCTTCTAATTTGACAGCTGCTTATTGGCCAGTTAGTTCAGCGAAGAAGCGGTAGTGCCCAAATTTTGAACGCGATTTGAATCTGGTTTTTTTCATACTATTTTCAAATCAATTTCCTCAATGAAAAAATTTCAAACAATTCAAATCTTCCACCTCACCGATCCTGAAATCGTCACGATATTCAAAATACTTGTATTTTACGCTAAAAAGAAAATCGCAAACTCGAAATACTAAGCAAAGGCATCTACGAACCGGAATGCGTTTGAATTAACCTTCGCGGATTTGGCTGAAACCCAAAAATTTTACATTACTCGTATACTTACTTGTCTGCTCAGCCTTCCTTGCTGAAAAGAGTTAATTACTTAAAAGGAAAGACATGCACTACTTTTAAATAACTCATACATGGACAATGGGATCAGATATATGGATAGTGAGCTTCGTCATGTAGTATCAGCGAAACACCGGTACCATCTAGCAATTAGCACCTCCTTTGTTCATCACTTCCCGACAGGACAAAGGATTAAGGAAAGGTTTTCCAAATCCACACTAACAATATCACAAATTATTAGTATATATATAAATATATATATATATATTTTTTTTTATTTGTTAGCTTTTTTTTTACATTTACTAATAAAAGACTTGTACAACTACTTATATGGGATAGAAGGACTTGACATAAAGCTTGTTATAAAGATTATTAGTTGTTAAACATAAAAGAAGAAGAAGTTGCTCATATTTGAATTATCCAGTTAAACCAGTTCAAATTCTATTTTTGAAAATCATTTACACATATATCCCACTTCCCAGTCAGCAACAGAACGCTGCTGGTATAAGGGAAGATATTAAATTGTTAATAACAACTACGATGATAATGAATAATTAAAACAGATGATGATGAATAATTAAAACAGAAGTAAAGAAATTCAACTAAATATAATAAAGAAACGCAAGCTCAACCCATCCAAACCTTAGCAGTGTATTCTTTCAAAAGTTTTTTAAACATGGGAAATGATTTGACATTCTTCAACTCAGTTGGTAATGAGTTATAAGATTCCATGGCCGGCCTTACTGGATCATGGAGTCTTCTATTTGTCCGCGCAAGTGATAATTTAAGGTAGTCATTATTTCTCGTATTGTAAGAGTGGACATCTCTGTGTTTGATGAGTTTTATACCTGATTTCAAACTATTAGTACTGATTTTAAATACTAGTCAATAAATAAAGACTATTACTGGGTGTCAACCTATCCAGACCATGCATTGCCTTGACAATCTTATTCAGCATTCTATGGATTGAGTCAATGTTCGATTCCGACGCATGGCACCAATTCAATATGCCATAAGTTACCTGAGGCAAAACATGTGCATTATAAATTAATCTTTTGAGACCAATATCTAAATAGCTTCTACTCCTGAACACTCTTATCCCGAAGACTAATTTTGATTTTAAATTACTAATATGCTTTGACCAAGATAACTTTTCATCTACCTCAACACCTAAATACTTGATCGAGGAAACCCGTTCAATTTTGTCTTCATAGATTTTAACATTTAAATTGATGTCCACCATAATTTTTGTTTAAATATCATAAGTTTAGTTTTACTCGTATTAATAGTAAGTTTATTCCCTAATAACCAAGTACCGTAAGATATAAGATCAGCATTAATTCTCTGTTCAAGAGCATCTGCAGATGAATCTGAATAAAGAAGCAGTGTATCATCAGCGTATACAATGTTTTTCCCTTTCAAACCAGAAAAATAGATGTTGTGTATGTATAAAAGGAAAAGAGTTGGCCCAAGTATCGAACCTTGAGGGACACCTTTGTTAATCTTATACTTAGAACTAATTTCTTTGTTAACAAAAACTGAAATAGTTCTATTACTCAGGAAGTTGCCGATCAAATTCAACGGAGGGCCTCTAATGCCCAATTCACCTAGGCACAAAAGCAAAATGTCATGGTCGACCGTATCGAAGGCTTTAGCTAGATCTACAAATATTGCGGCAACATATTTTCCGTCATCCAGTTCGTTATTGATGAATTGTAAGGCATCCGTAGTAGCAGATATTGTGCTACTTTTTTCAATAAACCCATACTGGTTCAAATCAAACCCTAATGAGTCATTAATAAATCCAGTGATCCGAATATTAATTATTTTTTCAAATACTTTGCTCAAAGTGTTCGTGAGGCTTATTGGCCTATAATATTCATTATATTCATTTTCAATTTCTATACTTCGTTTTTCTATAAAATAATATACAAATATAATTTTTCAAAGAAGCAAAGTAGAGAAATAAAATGCTTTACCATTGAGTGGTTATTACTCGTTGCATTGAAAGAGAAATGTCTAGTTTTAGAAGTGACAATTTTAAGCCAGTAATTGTCTTAAAATTACATTGATTTATGCTCCGCCTACTCAACCGTAAATAAAGTACATTAAAAGTTGAAATTTATTTGAGATGATTTTTCCAGTACTTTAATTTTCTTTTCATTATTATATAAAAGTGCATGTTATATTCATTTCTCTAAAAATCTCACTGGGCCCTTGGAAAATAAAGAGTCAATACTTCTTTTAAATACATTTAATCATAAGATTATACATTTTTACGCTTACTTAGATGTAAATAATTACAATTTTGTTAGTTGTTATTTAATTGATCTAACTAAATTCTCTAGTCACGTTTCAGTTTCCTTTCCTAATACTTATAATTGCAAACCTTTATTTATCTTTAATTTAATCTTTCTTGTTGATTCAATTACATTTATTATTTTATTTGCTTTTTTTCGAATACTACTTTGCACTTGAATATCGATTTAAATACTATTTATGTTTGCTGTCCAGAAAACAAAAAAAAAATATTTCTAATAAAAATAACGTATCAGCGTATTTCTCCATTTTATCAGTATTTTGTTATTTTTCTTGCAACCAAATTATTTTTTGTTAAATAATCTTATGTAGTGTAGTTTTAGCTACTCGTATGTCTAGAGAAATAAGTTACAAAATACAGCAGGCTGTTGAACAGCATCCTATTACCAAATAGATGGTTATATACTTACTAAAAAAATGTCAGATATTCTTCAACTATGCATTTTCCTTGGGTGCTACACTTACATCTAGCTAACCCTATATTCGAATTTTATATTTTGCATGACATACTGAATTATAGCACTGTGTGTGGCAGCACTTAATTATCATAATTAGTAGGCGCTCGTGTCGCTTTGGAATTTAAGTTTGTCAGGAAGACGATATCTGCTTTTAGCTGCGCCAAGCGGGCTAACCTCTATAATGTGGATTAACACCTTAATTTTATCAACAAATATTGTAATAACCTTCGATACTCCGGAGCGATACCCAGAAGAGGTCTGTCATCCTTACACGATTTGCAAAAAAATTGACGAAATGTCATTAAATGCACTCGTGTGGATGACAGATGTCATCCGAGTGATGGTTCCGGAACTAAGAGAGAGAGAAGAGGAGTAAGCCTATCCGTATAAAACCCTGTATGTGAATTCCGATATTTTGCTTGTACAGGCGGTTTTTGCGGGGGAAGGGGAAATCATAACAAACGTCAAAATTTTGTTTACGGCTTCGTATATTCATCGTTGTCAATATGCGGAAAGTATCTTTTTCTCGCGATTTTCGTGAAAACGGTAGTGAATATTTAAGTGGTGAACGTAATACATACTGCTTCGGTTAGTTTCACGCGATATATATTGTGAAATTTTATCAAATCAAGTGACTTAAACATAAGAAAACGACAATGCACTGTTCGGTTCCGTGTTGCCCGAATTTCAATAGTGGCTCGAGCGGAAAATCGTACTTTAGGTAAAAATTGATAGTTTCATTGATTTATAATCGTGAGAAAGTTTACTTTCAATAGTTTCAATTCGTGAATCGCAAGAAAACTGCTTAAAAATATTTGCAATTCATTGTTTTGATTGCTTCATATTTTGCCGCATATCTTGTGGCTTAAAGCAGAAGCGGCACAAAATTGTAGCATTTTTAAGGGGGTCATAATTCATTGTACATTTTTATCATTTTAGAATTCTGAATGATATCAGTGCAAAAATGGAGTGGCGCTGAATTCTCGGGATAAATCCGGAAATAAAACGTCCAAGTTTGCGAAGGTCATTTCAAGGATGACGACGTCATTTATTTGAATCAAAGCTAAAAGTGTAAGATAGCTATTCTTAAATTAATCTTTTGCACAAAATTCAAGTATCTCATATTTTTAGACTCGATGTAGAATTGAATACATTAATACCTTTACATCCACTTTTGGACATGTAAGTATATTTCATAATTGATAAAAATGCCGATTTCAAATTTTTTATTTTAGAATTCAACTACGAATAGGACAAAGCTTTGTTCAAATTCCGAATTTAATTCAGGATGTGTAAGTTTACATGTATTTACCGTATTCGTTCCTAAGTATCTTATTTTAGTGCGATTTTGAAACGATTTCTTCGGTTTCGGCGAATAACTCAATTGGCCTGAATAGGGTGAGTGTCATTTAGTTTCCCGAACATTACATTTAGCCCGCTCAATTTCAGGACTCTTGGCCCAGAAACGACGAAATTGTGAGCATGTCATCTGAATGATTTAGTGGGCTCTAAATCAAATTCGTAGAGCGCGTATATTTCTTAAATTCTTACATTAGATGTGACAACTGCAAAAAAATGTATGATTTCTATTTTTAAATTAATATTCGCACAAAATAAAATATATATTTTAGAGTAAATGTGAAGTTGAAGATACTCACATCTCTACAGCTACTTTTGGACATGTAAGTATATTTCATGTTTGATTATTTTTTTATTTATATTTATCTTTATTTCAGAAATCAAATTCAGAGGTTAAGCTAAGTTTAGTGTGGTTACCAAACAATTCCTTCAGCGGCAGTTTTGCATAGACCTTTGAGCTAAGCAGACGTTTGATTTACATAGTGACTACGTAGTGTTTATTGTTCCGAGTTTCACAGTAACTATACACAATAACTTTCTCTTTATTTGATAAGTTCTTCTGGTGTTAATTCAAGTTACATATTGAGTTCTTGTGCATCTGAAATCTCCTACACTGCTCAAAGCAGGAAAAGAAGCCGGGAATCTTCCCCGGCAGGTAATTTTTTCCGTGACAATTTTAAAATGGCGCGAATTCCCGCATCCTGCTCATCGAACTCCAACCGATTCCTGCTATAAGCTGACCTTCCGGATAGCAATGAAACCGATCAACAACCCAACGTTGAAGCAAAAACCAGTCCCTTCAATAACATTTACGGATTCACCTCGGAACACGATAGACGCAATTCTTAAGGAATTGGATATAACGAATTTTTCAATTAAAATAATGTCTATTGGTATGAGGCTTTTTCTTACCAATCTGGAAGATTACGAGACCATGGAGAGACATTTAAAAGCTAAGAAAGTGAATTATTTCACATTTCAACGTTCAGATTTACGACCGCTAAAAGTAGTTTTAACAGGGTTGCATAAAATTTCCCCAGAAGAGCTAAAAAAGCTTCTCAAAACAGAACATAACATTAATGCTATTGATATTAAACTATTCAATTCCAAGTCAAGAGATCGCGAAACTACTTACTATCTCTTATATCTACAAAAGGGTACAAAAATGACGGAGTTAAATAAAATTAAAACAATCATGCACACTATTGTACGATGGAGCTTCTACACAAGCAGCCGAAAAGGCCCTACACAATGTAGGAATTGTATGCGCTTTGGGCATGGCACATCTTACTGCCATCTTCCCACAAGATGCGCTATATGTAGTGGTGAACACGATTTCAGCAAATGCACGCTAAAAGAAGAGCAACGTAATGAAATTCATTGTAGTAATTGTAAAGAACCACACTTCGCTAATTCTCTTGAGTGCAAGGCAAGAAAAGAGTATATACAGCTGAAACAAAAGCTGAATAATCGGGGAAAAAATTCGAAAAGTTCCCCAATTCCTTCACAGAGAACTATGGGGATTATTAATAAGCTATGCGCGATCCCCATGAGAAAGAAAGAATATTACTTTATTAAACACAAATATAACTTTATTAGTAAAACTAAAGAACAGAATTATAAGTATAGAATTGAATGTAGTGAGGGACTACATGTTGGCGCGCGCGATGTTGACTCGTCGGAGGTTGCGAACGAAGTGGCCGTCTGGTTGACATGAGTTGAGAAATTCATGGCATCCACTAACTGCTTGATGCGCTCCTTGCGGTGAGCATGTTGACGCCACAGAACTACAAACAGCTTCAATATTACGAGCACCAATTTCCCTTTACTGACAAAAGCTTCAGCACATACGCCAACCCTAAGCCGAGACAACAGCGATGCAACATTAATGGGAAAAAAGTCGGGAAATTCAGCTAAGTCGACAACCACTCAACTTATGTCGTACAGTATGGCGATAAAGCAAAACCAACAGTCTTCAAATAGTTTATGCGATAACCTCTTTTCGCCCGAATCTCTTCTGACCATTTCTCAGGAACTAATTACGAATTTAAGTAAATGTAGAACAAAACAAGAACAATTTAATGTCATTGTAGAGCTATCTATAAAATTTCTTTATGGATAAACAATTAAATGTATTAGTTTGGAATGCACAAAGCATTAAAAATAAGCAGACTGAAGCGTTCAATTTCGCTGTTCAAAATAATGTAGATATATTTGTCATAACGGAGACTTGGTTGAGGCCAAATGATAGTTTTAGGCATCCCTATTTTCATATTTACCGAAATGATCGCGTTGTTAAGCTAGTATAAGTTCAGTAGAGGTTTTTGCCTAAATTTTCCTCTAGCGAATTGTAATAATCACATAGAAATACGATAATATGCATAGTTTTAAGTAATATTCAAACGATGGTGAAATGAAATTGTCAGAACACCTACTATATTATAAGGCCTCTGTACCGCATACATTCTAATAAAGAAATTATATATATAATCCTTCAGCGGCGAATAAGTCGATTGCCCTAGATAGTTCAAGTGTCATATAGTCGCCAGCACCTTACATTTAACACCCTCAATTTCAGGACTCTTTGACCGGAAATGACGAAATCCCCAATTGTCGTCACCCAAATATTTTAGTGGGATCTAAACGGAATTTGGAGAAGGTATGAATTTCTTATCCTAAATTTTAATGTAAATTTTAATCCCCTCTATTTTAGAACATGCTTTTGACGAAGCCCATGATACCTTTTCATATTTTGTATAATGTCGTCATGATAATTTTCCAGTTGTATATTAATATTGATTTAAACCCTTCAGCAGCAACGTTGGCTATGGGAAGCTTTGATAGTATAAGTTTTAATATATGATACGTAGCATCAATTATGACATTTTTTATTCAGGCTTCTAAACGAAAAAGGCCAGCGGGAGATGGTTCATACGGCTTGCAGTATTAATGTAAATTTAAGTACATCACCTTGAATTTGAACATAATAAACAAAAATAAAGAAGAAAAAGGTACGATTTTGCATTTCATTCTTATAATGCTGCTTTATGTAATATAAGTAATTTAATCAAAAAGATGGAAGATTGATTTTATCTAAGCATTAGGATTCACTTTCCAGCTTGAACAAATACAAGAAAACTATTGCAGGATTTTGATTTTGTTTTAGGGTAAAGAATTTTTCCGCTTGTTTAATACTAACAATAGTGTTTTACTAAAGTATGCCACGTGAACATTGTATGTGATTTCTTCTTTTCAATTAGGATGGTAATTAAATGCTATACTTTTTTTAAAAAGGCGAATAACATGTCAATCAAAGAACGTTTTTTAGAGAAGCTGTTATTCACTAAGTACAAACAATGTATGATCATAAGTGGTCACTATTACTACCTTTTAAGTTTGTTCATCGAAAAGTATCTTAACACCGGGTATTATTTTATGTCTAAAAAAAAGTCAAAAAGATATTCTATCCACCAAAAACTGAATAAAACAATTCGCTGTTACGGTATGTAAGAAAAAAATATTCAACAGAAAGAATATTGCCATTAATATTATTTTATCAATAAAATACCAACATCAATTCCAATGGCCTGGAAATAACAGAATAATTTACATAGCATTTTGATTTAGCTAAAGAGTAAGTGGGCTAGTTACGAATGTATTTATACATTATTATCATTATAAATTATTATCAGATTAATATTCAATAATAAGCATGAAGGCGATTGGAGTCTGCTGAAAAATATACCTCAGAAAACTAAACAGTGGCTCTTCATTATCTTATTCGAATTTTTCAATAACCTCTAAAAATATATCTTCTTTGATTGCATTTTAATCCAAAGTTTAGTTACTTATCAAATTTATCTTATGAAATTTATATGAGAAACTAACAAAAAAATAAATTTATTTTTAGTTAAATATTTTCGGCATGGTGCTTTCAATTTGAATTTTCCCGCCATATGATTAAGTTTGCCCTTCTTGTGATGAGACTACCCATGCTTTAAGCCACTAAGACTACAATCAAAGAACCCTTACAAATACATAGCCGACATTCGGAAATTTTTGGAGCTATCATTTACTCCTTTTCTTCCCTCCCTAAGTTCCGGAAGCGGGTAGTTGTCGTCGGCTAACGTCATTGACGTTCCGTAAGAGTATGAAGAGTAATTGCAAAGGCATTAGTAACCATATTATTTTGAATCAATGCACTTTCAACTCTAATATGTGTGAAAGATTATAGTAACAGAGGAATGATAACAGTTAGTTCAAGGTGATTCCCACCCTAGGTTGTATCGTGGCTTTGCGATCAGCCCAATTTGAATATAAGCTAAGGCTTTAATTTAGGTGATGTTGCTGGGAGTCCGTTCTACCGTCTAATGTTTCGTTACCTTTTGGGAGGAAACCGCGACCATTTGCCGTCGTTCCGAGCGAGGTGAACGTCTTCGTCATCCGTGGAAGTGAGGTTAGCTGTAGGTTTTGTATGAAAATTCATAAATCAAACAATATATTCTGCATATCAAAACTTGACTAATATACAGATTTTTGTACACTTCCCCTTCCTCTGCACCGCTCAAAACAAAATTTGTCATTTTAAGACCTGTTTTGAAAAGTTCTCATCAAGGCCTTTCATTTGATACCCATATTGCCTACATGCGTTGATTTTTTTTTCAGGGGCCACTCCCCTATATGGGGGAACCCCCCTTAAGCACCTTATAAATTTCTCTTCGGGGACGAAACTTGAAGAGGGCGTCACTTATGTAGCTTGCGAGAAAAAGTGGTGTGACACGCGGACGGACAGACGGATAGACGCGATTTTAGTAAGGTTTTGTAAAATGATTTTACAGAAACCTTAAAAAACGAGAGAATTCAAAGGAAGTGTTGTGGTGAAAATTCTATTACTTGGTCTATAGCGATTAGACATAAAAAGTTTAGCGTGAAATCGCAGTGTGTTAGGAACTGCTGGAATGTCACTATATTAACTACTTTGCCAAAATTAAGTTAGTGTGAGTTTGTGAGTAATAAAAAGGAAGTGAATATTCTTAAATGATCTTAAAAAAATACCAAGGAGATTGTTAACCTATAAAAAACATGAAGTAAAAATTAATTGTTTATAAAAAAACTACTTCGTTGGTATATGGAGAGGGCAAGGTGCCGGACGTTGAATATTCTTCAATTTCATTAGAACAGAAAATACTATGAGACAGCAGATCGTAGTAAGTGGTCGTTGCATTTTTTTTTTAAATTTTAATGTTAACATTAAATTTTAATTTTTAGTGGCCCCACGCTTCATTTTTTTGTATTTCACCGGGCGGTCGGAGTTCTGCATGGAAAGAAGTGAGTATCGATTTGGTTTTTTCTATATTTTTAACATTGTTTTTTTGTGCATTCTCATCAACTTAACTTCTTTTTGTTCTTTATTATATTGGATCAGTGTTTTACTTCTTTCATAGTGTTTTATGTTGGCTTATATTTTAAATTTTGAAAGGGCTGATTTAATCGTTACTTACTTTTATTAAAATCTTTGAATTGTGCCTAGAATTTCTTTTTAAATTAAAATAAAACGACCATGAACTAGTAAAACTTAAAAATTTTCATTTCTCAGAATTACCTTCCTCTCCCATCCTTTTCCTTTCCTGTGAGGTTTTATGTGTAGGATGGCTCAGCATGAGCAGAGGGTGCCCTAGACGACCCGCGACACGACTGAGCGCTAGCCGGCCTCAGTATACCACCTCGGGTTATGTACCCCTCTGCTACAACTTAATGTCCGCAACTGCGGTGACTTCTATGGTTACAACAGCACGTAAATTTTTTTTTATTTAAGTAATTGTACAAATTGTTAAGAAATAGGACATTTAAATCTTGTCAGAGAAAATGATTCATCTATTCAGAACACAAATATTAAACCATTTCAATCTAGAAGTAATAATTTCTCGAATCCAAGAAATATGTAACCAAATAATTTTCAGAATTCAAATCTATTTCGACGTCCACAGCAGCAAGGACAATCATTTATAAATAACAGATTCCAGATTTCTTCAATAATATCCAGAAATCAATTCCTTAAGCAATAAAATCCTGCAGCCCCTATGGATACAGATGGTATAATGGGACAACAAGATGATCAATCAGGGCAAGAAGAGTAAACAAATTTTCTCTCCTAAGCCTCAAATTCCATCAATTCCCTCTGATCAAATCAACCATCAATGATCAACCATTAATAGCATTAACATATACAGGATTATCATTAACACTCTTAAACGAACAATTCTTAAATCATGAATATAAAAGAAACACAAATATAGAAATTAGGACATTAGCAGCAACAAAAATAATTAAACAGGAAACAATAACAACTTGTAATAACCACCGATCCCGTGGAGCGTTACACGACAGATGTCTGTCATCCCTGCACAATTGCGGTCATTTGGCAAGTGTTGAATGAAAGATCTCTGCCACTGAACCGCCACTTGATATGAACAGTGTGGTGCGTTGAGTAACACTTTAATCTCTGCCACTGACCCGCGACTTGATGTCGACACTGTGATGAATTGATCAACACTTTGATCTCTGCAATTGAACCGCCACTTGACATCGACAGTGTGGTGAGTTGATTAAAACTTTAATCTCTGTCACTGAATCGCAACTGGACGTCGGCCGCGTGGTGAGTCGGCTAACACCTTAATCCCCAGTTTTCGTGTATTTTCATGAGAAATATGCGTATCACTTACTACGAAAGTCAATTGAAACCACTAAGCGTGACGTGAAAATTAGAGCGCAGTGTTTGCACTAGTTGTGGCCCTAACCTAAGTGGTAAAATCGAGTCTTAAGATGCGGCCGTGCAATGGCACTTGTCACCTAGTGCCGCCCGAAAAGGATGCAAAAGCAAGTTCAAAACAACCGGAAAAGGCGACTAAAAATAAAGAAGGAAAGTAGAAGAGAAGAGGTAGTGAGTTCTTTCTTTAGTTAAAAGTGTAATTCCTTAGATTCATTTTTTTTTGGAACATAAAGCTGTGGCCCCTTCGATGAACAACAGGACTCAGCGCCTGGGACTCCCATTTACACTTGAGAATGAAATTATAGTTTGGCCCTTTTCATGCATCTTCAGAAGATTTTTGGGATTTTCGGTAACTCCGGTAATTCATCTTTTTCAAGCGGCTTTTCGTCTTCTGCACACTGTCCCAGAAGTTGTTCCATATAGGCATCAGGGAAATCTCGTGTATTTTTTGCTCATTCTGGTTTATTTTTCGGGTCAGTTTTTTTACATGAAGAGAGAAACATATAATCGAACATTTACTTAAGTGCATTTCACTTTTGTTTGAGGGATATGAGTAGGGTTCAATTATCCAGCCAATGTGAGAACGGCGAGAGTACACTGTAATGAACCATTCGACGACGCGACGACCAATACCAATACACCTTGCTGCCATGTGGCTTGCCACCTCATGTTGGTCGTGACGTTTGCACATTCCACGTTAATTTTGTCGTGGGATGTCAAAGTGAATTGACAACCACATGGTAGCAGAGTGTGGGAGTCCGCCCGCTTTGACACTACAAGTCGCGCTCGTGTGAATCGGAGCGAATCTTCCAGAATTGATTCCTATTCGTTTTTGTTGAAGTGTTTCGCAGTCGGGAAGTGCAGCAAAGGTACATTTCTTCAGTGTTTACTACGATTATCGCTATTAACTTGCATTCCGTAGATATTTCGTCGTAAGCCTGAACCGGTTCCATGTAACGGACCGGGAACGCGTGGGTCCCTATTTGCATTGTGGCGTATTTAATGGAGCACCCCAGTGAATCAGACTGCGGTCATTAGCGGTTTATCGTGTTTAGGAGCTTGTGCGGGTAAAATCACTAAAAATTACAGATTAATAAGAGATTGTTCTTCAAGGTTTTATAGGACGTTAGCCAATAGTGGAGCTCATTTGGGGGAGTCTTCCAAGTGCACTAGTCAACGGAGCTCCAATAGGGAGCCGATAGTACTTCGCAATTGGGAGTCGCGCATCAGGCACGTTCATCACGTGGCGCTTTGCCCACTGTCTGCGTATCGTGAGCTTTCTTATCACAAATGTCGCCCCATCTGTACCGGGGATTTCGAGGATTTCAAGCGCGAAATGAATGCATCAGGTAGTTCAATTAATCCGAATTATTTAACTTATTTGAATGGGACAGCATATTGTTTTAACGCTGATGTCTACATGAAAATTCGTTCGGGACATCGGATTGTTGGTAGCTTGATCGGTACATGCAATTCCCGCGGCCGGACATCTGATAGTTTTGGACTTCCTGCCGAGTTCAATTGCTATGAAGCAAGATTACTTATCGAAAAGGGTTTTGCTACCTTTTTGTCTAAAGATTCACTTATTCAGGCACTAACTAAAAAAGAAAAAGAATCTTACAAAAATCTAGCTAGCAAACGAATAGAAGAGCAAATAACTTGTCTTAAAGATGGAAAACTTGCTGATACTTCGAAAAATATTGATCAAATAATTACTGGCAAGCGAGAAAAACCGCTACGGTGTGGGGTCGATCCAAAAGACATAAATATAGGTGCCGATGAGGTCCTAGCTGAAGTATCCGAAAATTTCGAATCCGATAAACAAAATGCGTTGATCGATATTCCTTACCAACATCCTTTTCCACATGAGGGTTACGTTGTAAAGCTTCCAAACAACAATGAAAATTCATTGAAATATAGCTTGTTTCTCGATTTATGGGAGAAGGGAATGTACGTTACATCAGGTGAAGCATTTGGCGCAGATTGCATAGCTTATCCTGGTGGTCCGTTAATATTCCATGCTTCACATATAGTGATTACTAAACGACCCGATGACGTCATGAAAATGTTGAGTGCGGTGGAAAGGAACCGTCACATCAATGTCCATATTGTCCTTATAAATCAAAACAAAGAGGTAATTTAGGGGTACATGTGCGCAAGCATCATGCCAATCTGCCCCAATTGGCTAGCAAGCGTCGGTCCAAACATTCACAACCAAGGGATTAATGCAAGGTTTATAACAAGTAAAAGTATTCGCTATTCATATTACGTTTTATATTTTACACTCATTCATTTTTTATGTACATAATTACCAAATATTTACACATATTCACCGACATATATAATTTTCATCTTTATTTTTAATCCAACAGAAATGTAATTAATTAAATATAGTAGATACGATTTGAAAAGAAGGGACCTTTATGCCGTTCTATGTTTTGGAATAGACGTTAATAAGAAAATTGAAGGATTTTTGTTCCCTGAATGGCCAGTTTAATGTCCAGATGTATATTTAAATTGTAGATGGTAATGTTTGGTGCGAGAAATTAAAATTGGAGATCAAACTTGATTGACAACAATGCAACTCCACAACTACTGTACTTCATGTAGAATGCGTTTAATTTAAAAGACATTGATCTTCGTATTAACTATATCGAAAGTTAAATTACAAACCATCCAGTTATTTTATTTGTGATTCGTGTTTATTCATTAAAATTAAATGAAATTTGTGCTAAATTGTAAAAAAGTCGCTATTAACTGATTAAAATAACCAAACAACGCTTATTTGGTTTTGTGTTTGACCAATTTCTTAAAGTAGTCGATTTATATATTTTAAATTCCTGTTAATATGTGCGACATAAAATTTATTTTAGGTTTTATCCAAAAGTAATGTGTGGCACCCCTACCATCGCATCAGAGGAAACCGCGAAAACAGCATCTACTTCCGCGAGAGATTTTCGCAACATACATCAACATTTGACGCGAGTAGTGCTTTCAATTGGACGAAGGAAAAAGAGGAAACGAAGCTAACTCTTTCTTCTTGACTCAACCGGCAACGCAATCGGAAGCGACTAAAACGACTCCACCCATGTGGAACAAATTTGAATCATGTTTAATTATGTTTTGCGTTATTGTTATGAGAAATAAAGTGTTATTGTTTCAAGGCCCACATTTATTTATACAAATAGGTTATTCGTGTACGCCTGTACGGACAGGAAACGTTGACACATCGAAACCCAGACTGTTAACCCCGAATAGGCAAACTGGTGACCCTGAAAGACTTAAGTGCGGCCATTGTGATAACTCAGAGAACATTTCCATATCTCAGTGTTCTTTCATTCCTAAGAACTCAAGTACAAGTGACATTAAACATTAAGTGCAGTGATTTGCAAACATATCATCCCTTACAACCGCAAGTTTTACGTTCGCGATTTCCTTATAATTGTAAGCATCATTTGAAACGCAACAATGGCGCCGCAAGAGGATGAACTATCACGATTAGAGGCAGAAACAAAGGCGGCCGCTGCAGCTGCCGCATCCGGTCAGCAAATTAATCAACAGCAACATGCCAATCATGTTAATATTGTGGGGCAATGCAAACTCCCACCCTTTTGGTGGGCCAGCCCAGACTTGTGGTTCCTTCAAGTTGAGTCGCAATTTCAAGTCCACAAAATTATGGGCGACTCCACAAAATACCATTTAGTCGTGGCGACGCTTGATCACGATACAATTGCGGAGGTCTCAGACATAATTCGCTCGCCTCCAACAGCAGATAGATATACAGCCATAAAAAAAGCCATACTTGCGCGTTTCGTCGACTCACCAGATGCGCAACTACACAAGCTATTTACGGGAGTGGAGCTAGGTGACAAAAGATCATCCCAATTATTGCGTCATATGCGTTCGTTAGCCGGCACACGCGTCGGAGATGATGTCTTATGAATCAAATGGTTTGATTTATTACCGCAGCACACTCGACGCATGCTTCTACTGATAAAAGGACAAACGCTTGAAGAGCTCGCTGCAGTTGCTGATGAAGTGCACAATTTCGGGCCATCGGTTTTAGCCACTTCCAAGCAACCAGAGCGAAATTGCACAGCTTACATACCGTCATCCAATCCGTCCGACCAAATCACGCAAGAGCTTGCTGCATTACGTTTGGCAATAGTGCAATTAGCTAGCCTAACACGAGACTCACTGCAACATCCGTCACACAGCCTCAATCAGCACCGACGTTCCGTATCACGTACTCACCAAAAACTACGTAGCCGTTCAGCCACGCCTGGAACATCTCGCACCGGATTTTTTTGGTTCCATACCAAATTCGGAGCTCTTGGCGTCAACTGCAAACCACCGTGCACGTTCGCTCCAACAACACCCACATCTTCATCGGGAAACTAAAGCTGCCGGCGGTTTATGCGGCAGTCGCCGCCGGCACATTTTATGAATGCCGTCTCTATATTAAAGACCAGAGCACATCCACCCATTTCCTTGTCGACTCGGGCTCAGTAGTGTCGATTATTCCTAAGAGAATTGTTTCAAGAGCGATTCAAAGACAATCCTTCACATTACAAGCAACTAATGGAACCCCAATCGTCCCATTTTGTAGTAATCGAGCTGGTACGGTTGTGGCGGCCTTCGTTCGCCCCGAGAAAAAAAGGATTTTTCACGTAGTTTTCTTTCCGTTCTCGGTGTAAAAGAAATTTCTAATTTGCCATCTTCGAATTGCACAGAATGTGATATATCTTCCAAGTGCGCAAAAGGACCGTTTAGTAAGGCGATTCCTGCGGATGCGAGTAAAACTTTAGATGAAAAAATATATCTTACACGGATACTAATACAACAACCCATGACAATCAAAACACAATGAACATTCAAAATATAAATGACCTACCACGAGCCTCGATTCGCAGACTTGCCGAAGGAAAAACAACTATAATGGAAGGCCAAAAACTACATAGAGCAGCCTCGGTGGAAACTATAAGCTCTTCCGCAGCACAAAATGAACCATCGAACATCCAACCGATCAACACTAAATCTTCACTACATTCATCATCAACAATATTATCAACAACCTTAAACGATGAAAATCTAACAGTTATACACGTAGAAAATGAATCCGCTGTTTTTGCTGAAAAGGAATATGCAGATACTTCGAAAATAGCAAATGTTTGTGCCGGTTCAAGAAATGAGTCAGTTGAAACTCCAATCAAAGTTGAAGCACATAATATATCCAATTATAGTGATGAAATAGAGTTTCTTCCGACTAAGGACCAATCCATTATATCAATAACTGACGAATTGACCAATACTGAGGCAATGTTGAACGAAATATTTATGCTGACGGACGTTACATATCCATCAATTATAACGGGGTATTCTAGAAACTGCTTCCCAATACAAAATGAAAATAATGAATTGCCAGCAATACCAAATCAATCGCCATTAACGTCTAACATCGATCAAGTTAATGACAATGGTATTACATCTAGCGATAGCTCTTCTGAAGTACCTCCATCTCCTGAAGTACAAGATAACAACTCCGTCACAACAACTAATCCCGTTGAAGACACTCAAAAGAGTTCTACAGAAAATGCAAAGCTTCCTACTATATTAAGCTGTGTTAGTCTCCCAAATTTAAATCGCGCTATGAAACAAAACAATTTAAAATCATTTAAAAGAAAATCTCCATCTAAATTTTCTCCCCTTGAGTTTCTTGCTAATACACAAACATTTTTGTCGGTCAAACCGAAAACTAGAAACATAATTGATATTCAAGTATCCGATGAAATTTGTTCTCTAGAGGATTTAATAGAAGAGGAAATTTCTCAAGAAGTTGTTGATAATTCTCAGATGATTGAAATCAATGCAGCACTTCAGACAAACTCCCAGTTATTGAATGCTGATCTCACATACCTCAAAAACGCTAGATTTCCTTCACCTACTAAAGAAATTGTTATTTCAGCTTCGGCAAATACAAGCAAAAGTAAACCTGAAGATCTTCCTAAATCCGATAAAACTTGTTTGGCCGTACCTCATAATAATGTTGAAATAACTGCTACTCTAGATAGACCGCCACGACATAAAAACTTTACATGCTTAACATGTTTGGATATTCGTAGGGTTGTCTTTGGAGAACATGTAAATCGTTTGAATTACGAAAGTATTAGTCCGTTTTTAGAGAAATCAAAAGATCGGATATGATTCCAACCCAAAGAATGCAAATCATTGATAGCAGCCAGAAATCCGGAGAATTTTTTTCAAGCTTTAAATTTGCTTGTACTTGTTTAACGCTAACCAAACGATATTATACGAGTGAATGCAATTTGCAAACAATGAGTGAGTGTTCATTTCTAAGTCGTAGGCATTTTTAAAGGCTTCCGTTATTTGATTTTCTTCGATGAAGTGTTTGATAATTGGTACTGGAGATTCGGGTCTGTTGCGCGGTTGAAGAGTTCCGTTGGGAGCAAAAACGACAAAACTAATACGGAGTGAAAAGCTGGAATGGAATTGAATGGCAAAACGTTCAGGAGAAGTCGCGCAAAAAATCCACGGCGACCGCGACGACGATAAAAACGGAGACGGAGACCACAAGCAAACGCGAAAATAATCGCGGAATTTGTTTACCAAATAAATAAATACATACCGGAAAAATCGCGAAGTGATTGGAGTGCAGTGAAGATTTACAGCACCTAAAGTTTAGCGGAATCGTGGGAATGTTCCGTACGGAAATAGAAGGGAATTGCTGCTATGTCTTGAACGGCGTCGGTTACCCGGCGGATTTTGAAAGCGCTTTTGATTGAGTAGAGTTTTACCGCGAAGAAAAGAAAAAGTGTATCTTGTTCGTGGCGAGTGAGCAAAAATTCGTCAACGATAATGAAAAACTGTATCGCAAGTCATCGTCGGAAGGGAAGAAAAAAGTACGCGTGAACGGGTTTAATTTCCAGATTGAATCGTATGGGAAAAAAGGAAGGAGAACGTGTTAAGAGAGAGTTGCAAGGAATTGTCGACGGAAACAAAAGGGAGTTTGTTCGTCGGATCTAGTACATTTAGTGTTAATTCGATGCAAATCGTTGGAATCAAATATTATCGAGTGACCCATGTTCTGTTACTTTGAAATAACATAATCTGAGGAAAAGCATATTTTCTTAAGCAATCCAATTTTACTAGTTCTCATTCCCAATGTGCTATAAAAGTGCATGGTGATGAAAACCGTTTCAGTGTGAGCAAGATTAATGCGCTTACCCAGTGATATTTCCATCTTTCGGTGACGTGATAAAAATAACCGTATTCGGCAAAAGTAAATTGGCGTACGTTACTGCCTAGCATTAATGATAACCATAAAACGGTAAACGTTTTTTTTTTTCAACAATACCATGCATATTAGTTCGTGATGATCAAAGAGCATTGTTACCTGAACAGTGGACTTTTAATCAAACAAAAATAATAATATAATCATACCAGATACGAAAGATAATAACAGTTTTTAACGGAAATTGGCCAGTTTGGTGCATGGAATCTCAATCATGTTTCAGTTAACGTCATAATTTTGTTAAAAGTTTTAAACGGAGGATACAAAAATTTTATAGTGTTGTTCAGGTTTTTAAAACCAAAATTAAAGTTTGCAGGCCCTTACCCGGCCCGAACACGAGCGCTCGTAGGAGGAGGTTTGGGTAAGTACCCTCTCTTTTCAAATTTTTTTTGCATGTTTTTTCATTTTTGCTCTAAAAATTTTATAAATATGTCATTTGAATTATATATACAGATATCAAAAATATGTTTTGATAAGAAAAAAAAAAGGAAAAGGAAATTCAAAATTGAAGAGAGAATCTGAACTTTTCCTAGCAATCGCAGTTTATAATATATTCCAATTTGCACACAAATAAACTGATTGAGAATTGTATTAGAAACACATGCATGAGATAATAAAAAAAACAAAAATGCGGAATTATCCAAGAACCTCGGTCTTTCCTTTCCTTGGTTCTGACCGGTTATAGGACCCGGTACGGTGGCAGGCTTTCCCCATAAAACATGAGCCAGCCGCCGGGTACATATTAACTTCTTTGTTTCAGGTGACTTCACGGGTTGAGTGGCCCGAGCAAGGTGCCTCTTTATAACATATGATTATGTATTCGAATTGCATGATTCTATGGCATAAATTGGTCATCGGGATACTTCTCTTCTGATGGGAAGGCTTATGCAAGTTAAGTTGTATGAGTTTTCCACTCAGAAGAAGAATACCTGGCCACTGCAACAAATATGGATTTTAATCCGGTTGGGAGGGTGCGCGGGGGCTCCATCACCACCCGGTTGCCCCTCTCTCATTTGTGGCCCATGAGCCTCTCCGGGTAAGGACGAGGTTATCCTGCTTCCGCTTCTTTTTACTTGTTTCTCTTGTTCCACGAACAAGTCAGTTGTCCCTGGTGCAGTTGCCTACGATTTTTGCGGCTTCGGTTGCCTTGCTTATGATCGACCCCAGAAATTTGTGAATGCGAAATTCTTTGTAGTGGGTCCTTGTGCTGGGGGAATGAACCCGCGCCACGACACCGCAATGCTAGCGTGCCAGCGCATTCATGCGTCCCCAGACAAGGGCATTCTCGGCAGATACTGACACCTTCTTCTGCCGAGGCAGCAGACCATCGCTGCAGTCCTTCACGGACATCATTGATAACTACTTTTCACAACAATATGGAATGCAGGAGCTTACTTTGAACCTTGGCCTACGTCGCCCTTTCAAATGGAAGTTTGTAATAGCTGACGTGCAGATAGCTATACTCGGCGCAGATGCACTCAAACATCACGGACTTCTCATTGACCTGCATGGACAACGTTTGCTTGATGGTGTTACAAAACTATCTACCTTATGTATAAGAGGACCAACACCAAACATTTATGCAGTCAGCATCATATCACAACATTCTTTGCCACAAGGTGCTCTCGGTGAAAAATATCAACGGCTTATCAGCGAATTTGCACACATGCTTGCGCCTCCCGGTCAAATGGCTACGATTCCGGATCTGCCGACTCACCACCACATCATTACAAAAGGTCAACCCATATTCGCTCGACCACGTCGTCTCGTAGGGGACCACCTTGTAACAGCAAAACAAGAGTTTGAAACTCTAACTGAACGAGGTGTCATTCGCCCATCCTGCAGCCAATGGGCCAGCCCATTGCATATGGTTCAAAAGCTGAATGGTGGATGGCACGCCACGGGAGACTATCGTCAAGTGAACCTCATCACACGTGCTGACCGATATCCGCTTCCAATCATAGAGGATCTCCTTCAGGAGGCTCGAGGAAAGGTATTTGATGTAATTGACTTACAAAAAGCTTTCCACCAAATCCCAGTCGCTCCAGCCGATATCGCAAAAACCACCGTCACAGCGCCCTTCGGTTTATATGAGTTCCTTTGCATACCAATGGGGCTCCGTAATGCAGCGCAGACGATGCAACGCGTCATAAACCATCTTCTCAGGGAATTAGATTTCGTTCGAAGCTATCAAGACAATATACTCATATTATCTTCCGATCACGAACAACATCAACATCATCTTCAGTGGATTTTCACCGGTCTACAAGAGGCCCATCTTCAAGTCAATTGGAGTAAATGCCAAATCGGAATGACAGAGGTCACTTTCGCAGGCTATCAGGTCTCCGAGGCAGGTTTCCGACCACCAAAACCAAAGACCGAGGCAATCCTCAACTTTCCACGGCCAGAACACTCTACACAACTGTGACGTTTCATCGGGATGTTAAATAATTATAGACGATGTATCCGACATGCAGCCAACATCCAGGCCTCTCTGAATGACATGCTCAAAGGCGATACCAAAAAGAAAGTCAAACTTTCATGGTCAACTGAATCCGAGGCCACTTTCGAGTTGTGTAAACAAAGCATAGCTTCAGCCACAACAACCACCTTTTTATCGCACTCGCAACCGTTGGCATTGAACACGGACGCTTCGAACATAGCCATCGGAGCATCATTGGACCAACAGCAACCAGATGGATCCTGGACTCCACTGGGATTTTTTTTCAAGGAAGTTGTCGGACACCAAACACTGGTACTCTACGTACGACCGAGAGCTTCTGGCAGCTTTCGCAGCCGTGAAAAACTTTCAACGCATACTGGAGGGAAGGAAATTTACAATATTCTCCGACCACCGACCGCTCTCCTTCGCTCTTCCTCAAAGTTCCGACAAAGCTTCACCCCGTCAGAGCAGACAACTTGATTTTATTGCCCAATTTGATACTCAAATCAAATACAAGCCCGGAGAGGAAAACGTCGTCACAGATGCCCTCTCACGAGTCGAAACGGTCAAAGTACCTTCAGCTTTTAATCCCGATATATAAGTAAAGCACAAGCTTCAGATGAGCAACTGCCGTTCTTACTCAAGAGCCCTCGTTTTCAATTACGACGCCTAGATGTCGAGGTACATTCAATAGTTTTTCACGAAAACGAAGACAGTATCAAGCCTTACTTGCCCGTCACTCTTCGTCAAAGTCAAAGTCAAAAGCGCTTTATTTAATACTAATCGTTATAAATTTTAAAAGAATATAAAGCAAATTCCAAACAATAACAATCAAAAACTTAATGGCCCAAATGGCTCTCTAAATTTATACGTTATCATTAACTCATTTCATCAAAAACACTATAGCAAATTCAATTAATTACGATTATTACATATTTTTAAAATTTAATTGGAAAAAGGAGAAAAAACCAACCAACACTATTCTAAAATTATTCATGATTAAGACACAACAGTGAAACTTTGATCCTACACCTAATATGTTGTAACTTATTTCTAATAAAATACAATCAAAACCTTTATCTTATACTAAAAAATTCTGTTACAATGTTCCTAACCTAAGTGTTTAATCTTATCTCTAACGGAATATAGTAAACATTACATATACCTAACCTATACCTATAACAAAAATAAACAACAACACTAAATGTAGCAATAATGAGCTGAAACTCAAAAAAACGAAATAACGAAAAACACCAGAACTGAAAAATAAACACGAATAATTTAGACATTGTCATTCAGCCACCAATACCTGGACTGCGCCGTCTCAACTCGATCAGCTTCAACGAATCTAGCAAATGAGTATCTCCATTGGAACCGTTGGTCTCGTGAACTCAAATTAGGAGGATATTTTATCTCCTTATCGGTGGCCCGTCGATATATGTGATATATGACTGGGACGCCGTCAGAATCAAAAACATATCGATTCATGTCCAAATACACGAATGCTTCTGGAGGAATGAAGCCAGTAGCGAGGCAAGTCGCTATATACCCGTCTGTAGGGTGGAACGGCTGTGAAATCCAAGGGTTTTCACTCACAGTCACAGATCTAGCGATATGATTCCGAAGAAGTTTCAATATGAAGATATCGACCCTCGTCACTTCAGCAGTTTGATAAATTCTTTTAGTGCCTTACTGAGCATGATTTTCACATGTTCAGTATAGTACAGATACTGATCGAGATAATCACCGAGGTATCGAACACAGGATTTATGTGGAACCCGTTCAAGACTACCCTCACCAGCCATGATGTGGAAATCTTTCCAATTACGTTTCAGGTCTTGACTGACCCCCTGCAGCGTTGTCCGAAACAAGATTGTTTCACACTTCTGCGCATTGTACAGCTGTACATCATTGAACATTTTTTGGAGATTGCTCTGAACTATTGTAGCTTTTCGGTCTGCCGTATAGATGATCAGATCATCAGCAAACGCTACCAATGATCGCGTTGGCGAGACGTTAAAATCAAAGCCGTTCAATAGCTTGCGAATGAAGATTGAGAAGAGCAGAGGCGCAGTAATTGTTCCCTGCTGTAGACCATTCAAGACCTTGAACTCGCGCATTGTTGTCAGATTTCCATCAGTTACAACAAACGATTTCCCGTATAACATATTACGCATCATGGCGACAAGGTGTCTGGGGAACTTGTCCTGAAGGAGTTTAAAAATTAGTCCATCTAACCATACAGTATCAAAGGCTTTCTCCATATCAATGAGACATGCTCCAACACAATGCCTGGCACGAAAACCAAATTGGCAATTCGGCATCAACTCATTTTCCTCAATGTGGGCGTTTAATGCTCTGTTGAATTTCACTTCAAACACCTTGCTGATGTTAGGCAGCAAGCTGATTGGGCGGTAGCTTTTGGGGCATGAAGATTCTTTTCCTTTCTTCAAGATCGGAAATACCTTAGCTTTTTTCCACTCATTTGGAAAATATGAATTGCTCAACATGTTTTTGAACAATATGCAATAGTTCCTAATAGCAACCTCCGGCAAATGTCGGAGAACTATATTTGGAATAATATCAGTACCACATGATTTCTTGTTGTTTATCTTGCGAAATATGAAACACAAGTCTTCATAGCTGACAAAATAATCAATAAGATTCAAGCTCGGTATGAGGTCAGATGTTAATGTTTCATTGAAATGAAGAATTGATTGGCCGTTCAGGCTTGATTTGAAGTCGGAAACTTTTGCTTCAACGACCTCTGAAAAAATTTCGTTCCCTCTCTCAGGGTTTGGTAGATGAACCAATTCAAAATGTGTTCCAATCAGGGCAAATTTATCCAATCCTTCACAAATAATCCTGTTTCCATTTCTATCCGGAGTCGTACTATCAATTTCGATGCCAGCCCTATCGAGAAGATTTATCTCATCACTAGTGACTTCAAGATTCGATACCTTCACTCGAGACTTCTTGCGGAATATGCTATTCACTTTCGCGAGCACGCCGTCTGGATCCTGTGGGCTAATACCCCTCAATTTTTCCGCCTATTGATTGCTAACCTCACTCCTGAAGTATGACCGGATTAAGTTCCGGACATTCTTCAGATGTAATTTCAACAAAGACAACGAGGGATGGTTGTAGTCCAAAAATCGTCGATAAATATTGTTTACGCGTGTGAGAAGGAGGCTTTTCAATCTTTTCAACCTTGCGATGGTTGGTGTTTCATATCCTTCCATATTGTTTCGATGTTTAATCTTTGGAACTACTTTCTCAATCGTTTCCAACGTCAGCTTCTCTAACTTCGACAAATAGGCATCTATTTCATCGTTAGTTAGATTCCTGTCATTAGGAACCATTGAGCAAGAGTTGCCACCATCAGAAGGGGGACATTGCTTCTGGTACTCGCGATTAAACTTCTTTTGAAACTTTCCCCAGTCTGTTTTTTTGAAATACAACCGATGATTTTCATGTTGAACTGGAATGAGGAAGAAATCATCCCTGTGATGATTGATTTCCATTACGATTGCGTTATGGTCGCTATCATAATTAAGCACCTGCAGTTTCCGTTGAGGACTATTAAAGCTGAATTCAAGTCTTGCGTCAGCAATGCAGAGGTCCAAATATGAATTTGTCCTAGGGTATGTTGGGAACTCCGACCCATAAAGATTGCACCTGTATTCAATTTGATTCTCTGTTATCCATGATTTCAGGAATACACCTCTTGGATTATTGGTGGCGTTCAGCTATGATGTATGCTTGGCGTTCAGGTCACCAGCAAGAATATAGTAGTTATGCAGCCTGTTCAATTCGAGTATTTCGAACAAGGAATTGAGCTCCTCCTTGAGCTTGAGAACAGTTCCACCAGTTGCATAGGCAGAGATAACGAAGAGGTTATCCCCACCTGGCAGTGAGATTTCGATAACGGACACTTCAAGAGATTCAAAGCTTTTGAATTCGACTTTTTCAATATTTTGGAAACGATAGGGTCTTCGAACCAATATCCCGGTGCCACCTCCCCCATCACCTGTTACCCTATTGTTTCTTACGAACTCAAAATCCTTGAATCTCATGGAGTGCCATGAACTGAGGTGGGTTTCGGTGAGAAGCACGATGTCAGGCTTTTGTCTGGCAATGAATTCAAGGAGATAATCACGCCGATGTATAGTAACAATGGAGTTGACGTTGATCGAGATGACCCGAATGACCCGATGACGAATCCTATCCGTGGGAATGTGGCTGGATGACAACTTATTTTGAGGCATTTGAAAGCCCTAAACACTGAAAAACAATGTTAATTTTCGAATCCTGTTTATCGATTCGCTCCGATAAGGAATTTAGTTGCTGATAAATTTTAAGGAGCAGCTCATTATTGCCACTTACATTATTTATTTTATTTACAATGTCTGCTGGTCCTCTCGCAGCAAGTGCAAATGACACCCCGGGCTTGACAAAGTTGGTAGGTATCACACTGCGGTGTGCTTGACTTTGTTTCGGAGTGACTTTAATCTTTGCATCTTGATACCGGGGGCATCCTCGATATGTTGCTGGATGACCAAAGGCACCGCAGTTTTTCTTTTGGCTCCGTCTGAGCCAGTTTGCACTCGCCGGGAGCATGAATGTCTTTGCATTTAACACACCTATATTTCATGGCGCAATTGGCAGCTGAATGCCCGAATCTTTGACACCTGTAGCACTGGAGGCGTTCCCACCTCACCACGCGAAAGCTCAAGTACCGTATTTTCTGCAGGGCACTCGAACTACTTTTGCTGGAAATCTGGACTAAGTAGTGAGGCAAGTTTTTGCGCTCCACAATCGATCTTCTCGTTGCAAAGTTTTTGACTGTAATAAATTGTATTTCTGGTGCAGCTTCTTGGAGCACCTGAACGAGATCGACTGTGTCCTCACCACAGTCCAGACCCTTCAATAAAAAGGTTTGGTTCTTTTCGCTTTTCGGGGTGTACGTGAAATGCGGAACATCTCCAGAATTTAAGGCACTTTTTGTTGCCTGGAAATCAACCAGCGACTTAGTCCTTATTGTCAATTTATCGGCATTGACTCTTTTTATCTGAAAATCTTTTAGTTTATTTTCGGCTGCCAAAAGCCGAACCATATCTTTGCCCGTTTGCCCAAACACATTGATTGGTGGGACTTTTTCTTTTTTTTCTTTTTTTTCATCAATCTTAACGGACGGACCAACAGACAAACCTTTTGGTTTTTTCTCCCGATTTTTAATTTTAAGATATTCAATGAGATCATTATCTAATTTTGACGTTTTACCTGTATCCTCTTCAATGTTCATCGTTTCTTCAAGACCAGCTAGCGCTGCATAATAATTTCTGCTGTCATTTGCGCCTCCTCCGCTGAGGACATCCTCTTGATTAGCTTCTTCCTGTGACTTTTTAATTTTCTTGTCTTAGGTTTTTGGGTTTGCTTGTCGGCCTTTCTTGCTTTCTTTATCCTTGTTGAACGTTAACGTTCCAACAAGTGCTTCTTACGATTTAACTCGAAGCTTGAGTTCTTCATTTTCCTTTTCAAATTTTTCAGCTTTCTCTTTTTCTTGGATAAGCTGTTCGATCTCGATAACCGATAGGATTGTCGGGTTTTGTTCTTGATTCTCGTATTTTCTTTTAATTTTTTTTTCGCCCATCATAATTGGCCATCGGGCTCCTCCATCTCGTTGCTTTCACAGCGAGACTAGAGGGAATGTTCTCAGACCGGGACTTCCCTTGAACGTATTTCCACTTTTGATATTTCTTCAGGAAATGAATTTCAGGTATTCGATAAATGCTCGAATAATTCGACGGTGATGGTTTTCCCAATAAAATCAAAATTTGCTTTTGACTGGCTCGTAAAAAAATATTGCAATTGTTTGAAACTGACTTTTGCGAAAAATTAATTAATTTTTAAAATTAATGACAGGAGCGATTAAAAACACGTCTACATGCAACGAGTGCTAGACGTAGAATCCGTCACTCTTAGTCGACAGGCCTTTGACATCGTGCATCAACTATCCCACCCAGGAGGCAGAGCCACAGGCAAACGCATAGTATCGAAATATTTTTGGCCTGGTCTTCGCAAGGATGTGTTCCGATGGGCCAAACAATGCGTTCCATGTCAACGCTCAAAAGTACATCGACACAACCGTGCAGAACTTGGAAACTTTAATCTCCCGGATGGCCGTTTTGACCATATTCACATCGACTTAATAAAACTGCCAGAGAGCCACAATTATGAGAATTGTCTCACGATTATTGATCGGTACACTCGCTGGCCACAAGCCATACCTGTCATCGACACAAAAGCCTGCACAGTCGCGCGAGCCCTCTTTGATGGTTGGATAGCTATTTTCGGCACACCTCTCACTTTTTCCTCCGACCAAGGACCACAATTCGAGGCCGATTTAATGGAGCAATGCAGCCGTGTTTTCGGGGTGCAACATATACACACTACACCCTACCACCCGCAAGCCAATGGTATGGTAGAGCGTATGCACAGAACGCTCAAGCCAGCTCTGAAATGCACACCCGAAACGCCATGGATTCATGCACCACTCCCTGCAGTCCTTTTAGGCATGCGAACAACCTTCAAGGAGGACCTACAAGCGTCACCTTCCGAAATGCTTTTTGGTACCTCTCTTCGTATTCCCGGTGACTTTCTCGACACACAAAGCACAGAAACGACCAACCCGCAGAATTTCGTCGCGGAACTCCGACGACTCTTCAGAGCCATTCGTCCAGTACCAGGAGCTAGGCATGTCAATCATCGCCCATTTGTTCTCAAGGACTTGTGACTATGTTTTCTGTCGGGTCGACGCAGTCCGCTAGCCATTGGAGCCACCATACACCCGACCACATCGCGTCATAAAAAGGATTGACGACGGCAATTCCGTCATAGACGTCAACGGAGTCATCAAGACGTTGTCAACCAACCAGCTCAAACCGGCATATCTTTCCCCAGATGATGAGCGCTCACGATTGAACAAAACACACCAACCGCAAAATCCTTCCACACAAATACCGGCAACCCAAACGCAACAACCAGGAGAACCATCAAAGTCACGTCCAACTCAAAAAGCCCAATCACACGACGCGCAAGCAACGAAGCCACACACTTTGCAGCCTTCTACATCATATGATCAGCAAACAACGATGCCACAAATTTCGCAGCCTTCAACACCATATGAATGTCCAACAACGATGTCACAACCGTCACAGCCGTCAACATCACATAATCGTAAACCAGTTGGAAAATCTAAACACGTCACATTTTCATTCCCTTGGCATAGTGCCAAGCTCATTGGGGAGGGAGTAGCTGTGGCACCCCTACCATCGCATCAGAGGAAACCGCGAAAACAGCATCTACTTCCGCGAGAGATTTTCGCAACATACATCAACATTTGACGCGAGTAGTACTTTCAACTGGACGAAGGAAAAAAAGAAAACGAAGCTAACCCTTTCTTCTTGACTCAACCGGCAACGCAATCGGACGCGACTAAAACGACTCCACACATGTGGAACAAATTTGAATCATGTTTAATTATGTTTTGCGTTATTGTTATGAGAAATAAAGTGTTATTGTCTCAAGGCCCACATTTATTTATACAAATAGGTTATTCGTGTACGTCTGTACGGACAGGAAACGTTGACACATCGAAACCCAGACTGTTAACCCCGAATAGCCAAAAATGTACATAATTACGATTAATATATTTTTTCAAAATTCTTTTTTAAGGTTGCGAAATGAACCCTTTCCACAATTAATGGCCATACGTTCTATTTGAACTATGAAATGGGCAGTTTTACTTATTTTTGAATAAATTAACATAATCATCCTTAAGAAAAGGGAAAACGGCAAAAAAGAATTGTGCTGGATTCAAATGAGATGATTATAACATAGAACTGCATTCAACAGTTGAATAGAATTTAGGAAGAAACTAAAATTAAGATTTCATCAATGACAATAGAACCTAAAATAGTAATTTGTCATTTTAACGAATGTGTAATAATTTGAATATGTTATAACATATGAATTTCTATGTCTATAAGTAAAATTTACTCCTAAACTTGATCAACCTCAAGGTTGAGGTATAGTCCGTAGTACAATTTTGAATAACGTTTATTCAATGTTCTTCCTTTATTGCCAAATTTGTGCATTTCTTAATTTAGTACTTATGTAATGAATGTTAAATTTACATAATCATTACTTCATCGCATATCGCAATATGCATATTCAAAATGTAAGGTAAACCTTTATGGTAAACCATTTTTTTTTTTTGTTGCTTTAATTGTATTTTCCTCCGCACAATATATTGAGTGTGTGCTATCTAGACTGGATAATTTAATGCTTTTTCGTCCTAAAAACAATAAAGATGAAGTTTTGAAGAAGTATTCTAATCATATTTCATATTACACGTATACTTTATACTTCAGTATTCATAACAACCCAAAAAAATATCTAAATTGGTAGAAGAAATAAAATTTCGACTGCGAACAAATTGAATTGAATTTTGATTTTAATTTGCTTGATGACATTACATCAAATATAAATCTCTCATTTTGAAAATAAATATAAGAAAACTACAATTTTAAATGAATAAACTATGTATTGCTAAGCTTAACAACGACTTTCCTTTCCAGTGGTCCTTCGCTTCTTTCTAGCGGGAAGTAGAGTGCATGGTAAGTATGCGGTCGCGAGGGTAGGGTTTGAGAAAATCCGCTGAGGCCGGTTTCGCGTCGCGCGCACTACGCGGTACCTTTGTTGGTTTGTTTTTCCTTAGCGTAGTTTTTTTCGGATTTACGTTAACGTAGTATATTTTTCGGTACCGCGTCGGTAAAATTCGGGAACGCGAAATAGAAATTAGATTTGTTTGGTACTTTGACTGGATGAATAAAGAAATACCCGCGACCGAAATCCTCTCCGATCTAGCTGGCCGACAAGCAGCCACCGCGAAAATGGATTACGGTGCACGGATTGGTTGACCGGTTGGTACCATTCGTTGGCACGACTCAGACTTAACATCTAGAACCGATGAGGGGTCGGTTCCTCGTTCGGACTTTAGACTTAAAAATTATTACAAATGGCACCCAACGTCGGGCCCGAAGGGGAAACAACACCACTCTCCTTCGAGTTCTCACATTTTTAATTTTGCTGTCAGCAGATGAACCGATTCAATTTTCATTGTCGCCCTCACCATTTGATATTAACGTAGCATACTTTGGAGGGTTCCGTAAAGTAAAGATAGAGTCACCGATAAACTTTCTTTTGGTGTTGTTTGTCTTGTCTTCGGTATAATAAGGTCTATAGCATCTTCTGGAGTTCTTCGTTCGTGGTGAGTCTGCCGCCTGAACATGCCGATGATGTTATACAGTAGTGCGTCCCTTAATGTTACCAAAAGAAGGGTTTGCACATTTTTATACAGTTTGAAGTCGGACAATTCTAATTTTGAACAAACTGATGGTGCCAGAGGGTTTCAAATACACTGCTTGGAATTTCGTCAGTTTTTGCTGGGAGCTTATCTGATGACCGGCAGTGAATCTGCATCATCAATTAGTCCTGATCGACACCCGTGTTTTTATATTGGTTAGCGGTTTTTATTAGCATACTTTCGTAGAAGACAGGGACTTATATTCAAGGACAGGGGCCTAAAATTATAACAACCATCTCTCCACTGCGGAAACAATTGTTTCTTCACTAGTGAAGAGCGAAATCCTTCAGTCTCTCCATGTCTGGGTCGGCATCGAAGAAACTGTCCTGTAATAAACATAAGCAGTTGAGCAGCCCCGTGGTGATCAGGAGTGGCTGCTCCTGAAGAGATAAGGTGGTCACCCCGTCGAAACTGCTTAGTTTGTTGTTTTACGAGTGTAAAGTAAACTACATCCGTCAAGTTTCCATCCTTTTGGCAGAGATGAGTGGTTCACTTCAGCCACTTTAACATCTTTAGGTTTGACATTCCCCTTGTAATGCAACGACCTTCTTCTGTGAAAGTAACGGTTGCTTTTTGTGTAAGGTTTGCGTTTGTCTCAAGCCTCCGTGTCCGCTAACTTTAACGAGGCAAAAAAATATTGAATTACTGTAGAGTAGCTTCATTGACACCTAATAGAACATTTCTGAAGATGATAAAAAGTGATCGGTACGTCTTGTAGAGTAGAGTACGCGTGATAAGTATTTTGTAGTGTAGCTTCGTGGCTCGACAAGAACCCGCCTCATATGATCCCGCAAATGCTAGTCGTCAAGCACGCCTACGCGGTCGTTAAGCGAAGCTAGTTAGCTGAGCTCGGTGTTGTTTATAGCTCGCTGACACTTGTGCCAGACCATCGGCACCCGTGTCCTACACGGGCATTTCGAAATTCATTACAACACAACAAACGACGAAATTATTAATGACATTTAAGACCCTTTAACGTTGGATCCATTCATTGCTGAAATCATACAGAACATCAATGTTAAAAAGATAAAACTGGCGAATCGGTATTAAGCTGGTACTTGTCTCTTAGAATGAGGTACCACGTGGTAAGGATATACAGTTTAGAGAAGCCGCACGGATGAGTGTATAAACTTGTGCAATCGAATGGTATAAAAAATAATGTTGGTAACATTTTACATTTAGTATTTACAAATTTATATAATTCGTTTTCGGAACTGAGCGATGAATTTTTGATCAAATGAGATGAATCTCACGAGACATTGTTTATTTCTCTTTTTATTGATAAGATTATTTACATCGATTTTGAAAAAGTTGTTCTTTATTATAAACACGCTAATTTTAATGGAAACTCTCTTAATTTTAGTAAGTTCATGATTCTTGCTAATTTTTCAAACTCCCACGAATTGAATAATTCTGTTGATAAAATTGAAACCGAGATTAAACAATTGATTGATAAATTTGTTCCAGCAATTAGATTCAAAAATAGATCTTTTCCGAAGTGATACTTCAATGAGCTTAAAGCATCAGTGATCAAGAAAAAGAGACTTCATACGTTTTTTAAGAAATATAGTTCCCAATATTATTTTTCTCAATTTACGAAAGAAAGAGCTCATTGTAAGTTGTTATTGGTCAGAGATGAAAAACCTTACTTGGAAGGGACGGAAGAATCTGTAAGTAGTAATTCAATTAACTTTTTCATCATATATTAATTCTTTGAGCAATTTCAATCCTATTCCCCCCTCAATCCATCTTGATAACATATATGCTGACAATGGTATTGATATAATAAATTTGTTTGCTCGAAAGTTTGGTAGTGCATATACTGATACTATTGTATGTTACAGAACACTCCAGTTTTAATCAATTTTACAAGTAATGATAGTTTTAATAATATTATTTTCACTATGGACGATATTGAGGAAGCCAGTAGGCATTTGAATGTTGCTCATAGGGCAATAGAGTTCATCTATTAATTATCATTAACTGCGATAAGTCTATTAAACATTGGCTTCTGAAATTATTTAATGTCTATCTTAAACTTTTTTTTTGTTTAGGAGGTGAATGCCCATTTACGCACAGAGTGTGGGACTCCCATGCACGACTGGACTACCCACTAAACTCTCCCCTGTCAACCTGAGAACCCAGCCTGGAACTGTTTGACACATTACTTTGGGCCAGGTCTCGTTTTGTTACGCCGTGAGGTGCCTTCAAGCCGGGGGATCCCTTTCCTAGCGGGAGGGGAGAGGGGAAGAGGAAGTGCGAGACAAGTGATCCCCCAGCCCCAACGCCCCCGGCTGCAGTGAAACCCTTTTATATTCTTGGACTGCCCGAGCATAATGTGCCACCTGGCCCCATTTGTCAACCGATTGGAGCATCATCGCAAGTATATTATCCGGAGTGAGCTCTCCCGTCTCCCTGTAGAGGGCTCTTCGCAGTCTGACCCATTTTGTGCAGGTAAAAAATGTGTGGCAGGCATTGTCTTTCTCTCCTGGGCAAAACCGACAATCGGGGGACCGTGACTTCCCAATCGTTTGCAGGTACGACTGAAAACACCCATGCCCGCTCAAAAACCTAGACTTGGGATTTTTCCGCAGGCGTGGAGATTATCATATTTGTCATCACTGCTCAAAGGAGGTGACCCCACCGATGTTGCTATCTATCGTTCTATTAATAAGTATAAGATTTTCGCCAAAATATTTGAGTATTTAGTAAACCTTAAAGCCTTTCCGTATCTAAAGAAATTGATTATTCCAAATCACCATGGATTTCTCGATGGGCGATCCACCGTTACCAATTTAACTGTTTATTCTGAGTTTGTAATTACTCAATTAAATAATGGATTTATAGTGCTTTTGATATGGTTATGGAGTGGTTGGCCTACGTTTAGCTTGATTTAAATCATATCTCAGTGGTTGTAAGCAAATGGTCAAAATTAAACAGTTTACACCTGACCCAATTGATGTTTTATCAGGCGTGGGCCAAGGAACTTACCTCGGGCCACTTTCATTTCTAATATATATCAATGATGTTTTCAATCACTTACGCCATAGTGAAATTTTATTACTTGTTGACGATACGAAGCTATTTAAACCCACAAAAGCCCTAAATGACATTTACTTACTTCAAAATGATATTGATGCATTTGGAAATTGGTGCAAATTAAATGGCTTGAGATGTTACTCTAAAAAATGCTTTTTTATAAGATTTGAGCGATCGAGACTGCCAAATAATATTTACGAGCCATTGGAAAATGTGGATCATATTCGTGATTTAGGGGTCAGTTTTTATGCTAAAATGACATTCAAAGCGCATATTGAACATTAAGATATTATAATTCGCAGTGAAATTTATTTCATAAAAAGATTTTTCTTCAAATTCAAATTGATCATACTTTCAGAGTATTATATATACTTTCCGGTCTTTTATTCAAAATTGATGTATGCCTCAATCATTTGAAGAGCACATGAACTAAGATTAATTAAAAAATTAGAATCATTGAATCATCTTTGAGATATACGGCATATAAAATGGGAAATCCACTACATTACACGAATCATGACTTTACTTCTACTTACCAGACTTTTTCTATAAATTTTAAGTAACTCAATTGACTGTTGCAGTATTATTAATAGTCTTAATTTTCATGTATCAACTAGAACTCCTCGAACGAGTCAATATTATTTTAAGATTCCTACTTAAGCTTATGGAAAAAAAAGTCAGTTATACAGGAATTATCTAAATCTAAATTGCCATTGGATTGATTTTTACAATTCATCTTATGACTACATAAAAAATAAGTCTAAAATATGAATGAATCCAATTCAGTATGTTATGAATACAAAAACTTGAAAATTGTACTATTATTGTCACAAGTATTAAGGAAAGCTTACTATATATCTTTTAATATTTTGTTATTTTCCTAATATTATAAAATACTATTCCATTTTGTTTTGCATAACCGCTACTTTACTTAGTGTATTATGTAGAAAATAATATGCTTAATTAAGACACTTTAATCAGTCGTAATTTCAATATCATTTTATTATGTTTTGTTTTGCCATGTTTGGCAACATTGTAAGAGATACATTTCACTAGTTGTTCCTTGGTTAACTACCAATCAAGTGTGTGTTCTTAGTTCTTGTAAAACCAGCATTGTGGGTAGTTCAATGTAAAGTTGCTAACTAAGTTTAAATAAAATTTATCTGTATTTTCTTTAAAATAATTTCTTCAATTCATTACCTCCTCAATTCAAACTTCACGGAACAATCATAATCACTTAACAGGTGACCGGCCTAGTTTCGCGTGAGAAATTGTGAGTAGACTGAACAAAGAACTTGACGCTACATGCGAGGTATCGAGTGTGTCTAGTAGTAGTTCAATTAGAAGTGCGCTACAAAATCTTGATTGGAAAACAGTTCGTGCAACTCAGGAACCACGAATATTTTCAAACAGTTTCAGTTACGGAAGTTTAACGGGAAAAACTTTCAGCGATGGAATTACCAGCTGGAAATAATCTTTCGGGCAGAATTAGGTTTCGAAAACTTGGTAAACGGAACAACGGTGCGTCCAGCGATAACAGAAGCGGCAGGGAGGACAACCTGAGATACTTTGAATGCAAAGGCTATGTTACTAATATTGTCAGGAATGAAGTTCGAGCAACTTCAGATAGCAGCGGCAATGTGGGCTCGTCTTAAAAAGATTCATGAACAGAGATTATCAGCGAAGAAAGTCGACTTGCAGCAACAATTTTTCAGTTACAACATGTCAGAGACAGACTGGATTGCGCAACAAAAAAACCAAAGTTGAAGAACTAGAACAGGCAGGTAAATCGGTAATAGATTTTGACAAGATGGCAAAATTGCTAGGAGGGTTGCCATATAAATACAATGTATTTGTGACAGCTTGAGATTCATATGATGAATCAAAATGAACATTTGATAATTTAGCGGCACGTTTGTTGAAAGAAGAACAAAGGCTAATACAATCTGAAGATATGGCAACAGCGTTTGCAGCTTTGAATGTCAAAGGTAAACAAAGAGCATCAGCTTCGGCAACATTAAATAAGAGCAAGAAGAAAAGTGAATCGCGTAACAAGCGACATATTGAGTGTTTTTATTGCAAGAAGAAAGGGCACTATAAATCAGAGTATAGAGCATGGTTAGCAAAACAAAACCAAGGCAGTGATGAGAGATAAGCAATAGCAATGTGCATTCAAATGAAAAATCTCTCTCAAAGAAATAGTAAAGATGAGTTTAGTAGGTAGCGGCGCTTCTAGACATATGTCTCATCGACGTGAATGGTTTACAGTGCTTAACAACAATGCGGATGACAGTTTTGTGCATTCGCGTTGAAATTTGAGGGGTGTGGTTCAGTTCGCGTTCAAGCATTTGTGAACGGAAAATGGAAACCATGAACTATCGAAAATTTACTATTTTTTCGGAATTAAAGAAAAACTTAATGTCAACCGGTGCATTAACTATTGAAAATTTCAAAGCTATTTTTGATGATGACAAATTAGAAAATCACGGTTCACAAGTGATAACTGTTGGTGCCAAAAAGAAAAATCAGTGTTATAAAATGATATTTAAATCTAAATAAACCAGGAGGTGATTAACGTGACAGTGGGAGACTCAGCAAGACAATTTTGGCATGAGAGAATGGGTCACATAAGCTTCCATAAACTAAAAGAAAGGGCCGACAGTGGGCTCATTCCAGGGCTGAAGATGAATAATCTTGATGGGTTATTCTGTGAAATGTGTAAGTTTAGAAAACTCCATCGATAACCATTTCAAATGAACTTACAAGAAAGATCAGCGAAACCAGGTGAATTTGTACACATGGATTTGTATGGTAAGATGACACATTCATCAGTCAGTGGTGCGAACTAATTTTTATTGTTCAAGGACGATTGTACTTCATACCGGTCAGTGTACTTTATTAAACATGAAAGTGATGCATACGTGAAGGTTGTCGAGTATAAAAATTTAGTAGAAACTCAAACGTCAAATAAAATTATACATGTTCAGAGTGAAAGCGGACTTGAAAGACTTGTAGAACCCCTATCTAATTGTGATAATAAGCAAACACTAATCAATCCAACTACAATAATTAAATAAATAAAATAATCTATGAATATCAAAATGAAAGATACGTAAAAGAATTAAAGAAATGCGATTTGTTTATAAATTCAAATAAGACTTGCGTATATAACAAGAAATGATTTTGTAAAAGAAATAAATCAAGGATTGAAATTAGTGAACCAAAAATCTGTGCCAATCAAAGATCGTGGAATTCATAAGGAAAATATTTGATCAATTTCAACAATTGCGTTATTAACGTTAATAACATTCAATTCAAAAATGAAATTAAACATTTTCAAACAAATTATATTTATAATACCAAAATTCTATAACAACTAAACTAAATCAACAAACTTTTGAAGAGTTTGAAAAAATTCAACTAAACAATATTTATCATATAGATGAATTAAAATATATTAAACGAATCCATACCTATACTGGTATTCCCATTTCTATTCTGATTTTCGCTGCACTAGTTAGCTTATTCCTATATTTTAAATTAAAAAACAAAATCTTTGAAATTTAACTCAGTCCTTCTGATCAAGTATAGTCATCAGACTTATGAAGGAGTGGTTCCATGATCAACACCACTAGTACCACTCCCCGAACAAACACACCCAGCCATACGGTCATTTATAAATAGAATGATCAAAGAATAGTCATATCTGGAGATATTGCGCATAAGCAAGAGGAAATCAATACATTATTTTAACCAAATTGCAATTATTGCATCAGTGATAAACAGGAAACGAATCAATTAATTTCATAATGATACGGTTTAATTAGATAGCAATTCTTTGAAATTAATATTTACTTGAAATTTGATATCTTGAATGACAATAGCTAGAGTTATGCCAGTAAACGGAAATAATAACACTAAAATCAAATAAGAGCGATTGTACATACTTTTGCAATCTCTGTCATTTCAAAAACCATAACTTAAATAAATGTCCATATTCAGATAAACAAAAATCAGCACGAGAGCAGATTTAGAAATGAAATATAATGATGAATCCAATTCAGAAAAATATAGAATAAACAAAAAGGGCTTAGATTTAGATTTGAATCTTTAGATAGTTCTGTTGCGAATTAAACTCGAAACGGCCCGGATCAAAAATATAAAAAAATTGTACTTTGCAAAAGTAAAAGTAAAATAATAATAAAAAGATTGTTTTAATTTTGAATAGAAAAGAAAGTGTTTTATTTTTTGGAATGTTGAAGATATAAATTGGTGATAAGAGTTCGTTGTCGTATAACTGAATACAGATACAGTCCTTGAGCTCTTGTATCCGTATATCAACGAGCAGAACGGTCGAGCCAAGCGTGAAATAAGAACAATTACGGAGTGGGCGTTGTGTTATCAGCATAACACTCCCACTCCTCGAATTACCACACCCAGTCATACGGTAATTTATGGAGAACCTAAAGATATAAATAGAAATTAAGTCATGATCAAAGAATGCACGCCGGATATATGGGGTGACATCAAGCAATCTATAAAAGGCTCAGCGCAGACTGAAAAAGAGATCATTCTGATTATTGTTGTACTGTAACTAAAAGCTATAAGTTGTTTTGAATAAATGCTTCATTTTAAGAAAATAAATGTGTTTCTTTGGATCCTCTTTGGTTATAGAATGAGACTTGTCCGAGATCATTGCTTTTAAATCGAAATGTCAACGTTGAACGGTGCCCTGAAGTGATCAACACAGCTTGTTACGCGTTGAACAGATTGATCTTACAACACAATGACTAAATATTTCCCTTCGAAAAGTGGTTGAATCGAAAACAAGAAATCAAGCATATGCAAGTGTTTGGTGCAGAGGCGTACGTGAATGTTTCGAAAGAAAAGCGTAATAAATTTAATCCAAAGATCAAGAAAATGACTTTCGTTGGTTATGTTGGTGAATCATCAAATTACAGACTGTGGGATAGTGACACAAACTGCTCGAAAACCACCATAATGCTGATGCAAATTTCAATTATAAATTTAAAAATAATAACCATTTAAATTTGCAATTGAAATTTGGACACAATGCCGTCTCTCTATAATGGCAAGAAATGTTAAATCATATCACTGCTTTAGTGGATGAATTCATTAGGAACAAAGAACCCAATTGTGCCCAGTATGCTAGGTACCCCAAGACAAATTCCAAATGATTAAGCAACTATCCAAAATTGAATTACCGTTGTGATATGTCCTGTACGGTGGCTGGCCACACCGAGTGAGAGTGCTACTGGGACGGAAGGGGGAGTCGTTTTTTGATCGTATCAGAGAGCGCACGACGCAAGAACAGCGCCAGGAAATGAAAAAAAGATCTAATTTCGAGATGTACGTGGAAAATTGTGTTTTGCTTTCGCTCGATATCGCGAAAATAAGGATTTCAATTTGATTGACCGTCGCGAATAAAATATTGTTTGTTCTTTTGATATGTGGTAGACGTCTCGGAAGAAGCCAACACAAGAAAGCTTTTACTTCGTATGACGAACACAAAATTAAGTAGTCGCAGAGGGATCGTAATGGTGGACAAAGCCATGCGACAGGAGTGAATTTGAACGGAAAACCGACAAATGAGAAGTGAAAAGTGTCCTAAGTCAGGCCACGAAATGTAAAAAGCGCCGATACTACGGAAAATTGCGTCAGAACAGCGACTATGAAAGGTCCACTACGGTGAATTTTTCTGCGCGGCAAATTGGAATAGCAAGAAAATTTCACGTGGAGAGTTCCCGGTTGCGATCGAATTGGAAGGGCGGAAAAGCTGTCGACGGCATTAGTGCGAAAAAAGTAGAGGATAGGGAATGTGATTTTCGGCAATTGACCATTGCGGATATTTGCCGGTGCGGAAGCGAAAATCACATATCAAATGATTTACCTTGTCCCTGTCGCTTAGTTTGTCGCTTCGCGTAACAACCTCTCTCAGCCTGTTATCTTTTTCATACAAAATAAAGGAAAGTAATGCGAATTCAAAGTGAAAGTCATAGTGAGTGTGAAAAGAGCGCGAAGTTAACAACGTCATAAAACGAAATAAATAGCAATCGGAAAGTCCGGAGTTAAAACTTCTCTGTGCATTTGCAAACACCTTAAGAACCCCAACTACAACTTTCGCGCAAAATCGCTCTCGAGCACGACAGCCGAAGCTGTTTGCTACGCTAAGTGCAATCTTCTATAAGAAATTACGTCGGTCAGGTGCGCGACTGCGCCTAATTAGCGTTAAGGAAGAAATTGGTTGTGAATTGGGAGGAGCAATCTCTCGAATGGATAGGATTCATGTTTTGGTGTGTGCCATACACTGTCCAAGGAGACAAGCGTCGATCAATGTGTGCCACATCTTCAATGGCAACGAAATAAAAGTAGTTGATTCGGTTTGTGTTAATGCACTCGGAAGTTAACACCAGAATGTTCGATAGATATACATTTTACGCAATATTTAGTAGCTCACCGTTTTAGGGTACTTTTATTAGTACTTTTAATGTATATTTTTTACTATATTTGTTACCGAAAATTCAGGTGAATACAATTTTTGTGTCTACTTTTTTGAGTTCAGATACTTCACCTTCATGTTTTGTAGAGTGAAAAGGTGTTGAATTAAATAATATCCTCGTTCTTTCCTTTTCGTAACACCTGACCAGGTATGGGACCCGCAACGATGGCCGGCCCGTCCACTATAATGAGCTAGCCATCGGGCAAGCTCTCCCCTTGTGATGCGTCTCAGGTGCCCTTGCCCGGGTAGAGTGACCTTCCGCTCGCGTGCCCTTTTATGTTATAGTGTTATGTGATTCCATCACATAATACTATAATATAAATTGGCCACGTTTATATTTCTCATTTGATGGGAAAATTCATGTAAATTATGCTTGTATGAGTTTTCCACTTAAATGGGAAATATATGGCCACGTCTACATTTGGATCTTGATCCGGTTGGGAGGGTGCGAGGGGCCACGGCTTCCACCTGGATGCCCCACTCTTATTTGTAGGCCATAAGTATCTTCGGTAATGACAATATCGCCTTAAGTCCGTCCGTTTTCTCCAGGCTTATTTGTCCTCTGAAGCAACCATTCTTTTGACCCTTAGTAGGATACCTCATTCTCGACTTCGATCGATATTTATTTGAACCCTTTCCCGAAATTGTGCTGGAGAAAACAACCCACCTCACGAAACCGCAACGCTAGCCTGCCAGCGCATTCACGCGTCCCTAGACAAGGCCAAATCTCAGCGGATCTCACCATCCTCTTTCACCGACGCAGCAAACCATCGCTGCAGTCCTTTACGGACAAATACCTACATATTTCACTATAATTTGAATTTTAGCTGAAGATTTAATTTTATTCTTTATGCATACGCTAAGTAGTCTAAGCCCTTTAAAAAAATTCCTAATACTGAAGTATCGATTTCGATGAAAGGCGTTTCCTTTTGTATAAATTTTTCTTGTACTAGGACTTATATTTAAAAAATCCCCGTTGGCTGCACCAGCCGGAAAGGTAAATTTCTCGTATGTAGCGAGAAGTTTCGAAAAAGAATTTGGCTTGCCTACTTCTAAACTTCTTTCTGCAACTTTCGTAGTACCACATGGGTATTTATTAACATAAAAAAAATCTGGCCACGTTCGTTTTTAGAAACCTTTTATCGGGGCGCAAATATTTTTCTAATTAAATTGAGTTGCATGCGTATGGATTACATATTGTTGTAAACATATAAATACCGGTTTCGCCCTTCTCGCATCTGCTGTTTACACAGTTCACAGTGGTAACCACACAAAGGCTTAAATAGCTCGAATAGTTAATTTCAAAAGATTTCCATAAAAGTTTAATCAGCACTTGCATTGCCATTAATATATACATTTCAATTTTATTCTGAACTGTGAGGGCCGTCATTTCGATTTTTATTGAAATCGGCTGCTAAAAATTTTAAGCTGTAAATTTTCGACTGTTTTATTTGTCATTCGATTTGCATAATCAAGTTAAATTAACTTGCCTTAATAACTTATAATTTCAAGTTTCAACGGAATCTGTTGAGAATCTTGGCTGCTAGAGGGCTACAGAAATAAAAAAAATTGTATGCCATCCGCCTGTATGGGGAGACCCGCCTGTATGGGGAGACCCCCCTTAAATACCTTAAAATATTTTCTTGCACTGCAAATTTCAAGAGGCACCACTTTTGACCTACGTAGAAAATTTCCTCATTCTAGCTCATGTGGTTTGCGAGAAAACTTGTTATGACGCACGAACAAACGGGCGGAGGGACGGACAGACAGACAAGTCGCGATTTTATAATTGTTTAGGGTATTGTTAAAAATATTAAACAATATCTTAAAAATGATCTGGTTTATAAGTTCTTTCAAGTAAAGTCATTTAAAATGTTTGAATGAAAAATATTCATTATTTCAGTTGGCACTAAAATAGCGAATTGCGCTTGCCTTCAGACCTTTGGGGGCCGCCATTTTGAATGCATGCATTTGATTTTGGATTATTTCAAATCTTTGTATGCTAGGACCTCATAAATCAATGTAATATCTCGTTCAAATAGGAGTTTCACTCTGAACAGGGCAAAATAATTCAATTTTTAAAGGAAATCGCAGTTAAAAATATTAGGCTTTAAATTTTTGACTTTTTTATTTTTCATTCAATTTTAATAATTTCCTGCAAAATACAAGGACATAGTACAGGGATTCATAATCTCAAGTTTCATCAAAATCCGTTGAAAAATGTGACCGCTAGAGGGCCACAAAAACATGAAAAAAACGCATATTTAAACGGCCGCCATTTTGAAATTTTCACCTGCATGATCACTAAAATTACAAAGACTGTAGGTGTAAGTAATGTTTATCTTGAAACCAAGTTTCGTATATGTCGGATCAAAATTGCGACTTTTAAAAGCCTTTGAAATTTCGACCTTCAACTGGCCGCCATTTTGTTGTTTGCAACCTGACCTCCAGTTTTTTTACGTAATTCTTTAGATACTTATAATTTCTATCAAACTACTGAATTTCATGAAAATCTGTTGAAAGCTTTGACCACTATTGCAACAACAAAATTTTGCACGTTTTTCGACCTTTGAGCGGCCGCCATTTTGTTTCTGCCGTACCGACTTTGGATTTTTTATTGTGAGATTCATCACATACATCAATGAACCTTTGTACCAAATTTCACCCAAATCGGAGCTACACTTTGGTCAGAACAGATATCGCGATTTTTCGTCTAAAATGGCCGCCATTTTGTTTTTGCCCGGCCGATATAGCTGGTTCACGAACTTAACCGAGATAATTACCCAATACACCTTTCCTGAAAATTTGGTGAAAATCGAAGCAAAATTGCAACCTCTAGCGTGGTCACAAATTTCGTTATATCCCATATATATATATATATATATATATATATATATATATATATATATATATATATATATATATATATATATATATATATATATATATATATATATATATATATATATATATATATATATATATATATATATATATATATATATATATATATATATGATGCTCTCCGCAATAGGTAAATTTCTCTCGAGAAATTTACCTAAAAAGGAGAATGAATTGTTAAGTTTAACCAATATCTTTCCTTTCAGGAGTTAGTTGTTCAGAGGGAAGCACTAACAGGAGGTAAGTATGCCACCGAGTGGATAGGGTTTTAACAATCTGCGACTGATCGGTTCGATTGTTTGGTTCAGTTATGTGGTGCCATAGTTTGTGTTCGGTGTTTTTCTCACTTTATCCGCGAGGATGTGAGCAGCTTTATGTATATTTTTCAGTCTTTATCATTTGTTGTTACAATTAAGTTTGCATTCCAAATTATTAAAAAGTAATAGAGGGGAGTTTTGATTTAAGATACCGAACTTTGCCGAATGCGAAAAAGGATTTTTCCTAATTTTGACCTCCAAAAAAGTGTTTAAATGTTTGTAAAAATTTTTTCTGAGTTTATAAAATCGGTCTTCTCCTTTTTTCGAATCGGCATGGGACCTGCGGGCGGGCTTTTCTACTAAAATGAGCCAGCCATCAGGTGCAGCTTACTCTCCACTTGTTTCCAGGACTCTCACCAGGGATGATTGGCCTTCCACTCCCAACACAGGCAAGCTATCATTTTTTGATCCTTTGATCTGGTTGAGAAGGGTGCGAGGGAGTACCACTACCTACCAGATGCCCCACTGTTTTTGTTGGCTGTGAATATCTACGGCCATGACGGATTCATGTCTGACCTCACGCACAGTTACGTTGGAATGGGTGGTGCGTCTCGTCGTTGTCATGTCCTTGGGTCGGTTACCTTGGCCTTTGACACCAGTCGAATGTAGCCCATTGTTCACATTAAACTAAAGAATAATATGCATATGAGCTTAATACAATTCATTTAGAATTTAAATAATTTGAAGAAACAAGTTTTTTTTTACTTTTACAAAAATGGTAAAGACCATTCTTCTTCTACAGCCCCTCTCGGGCCTCCAATTCCTGCAAATAGCGCCTCCAACTGTCTCGGTCCATTGACCGCGTCCTCCAATTTTTATATCCGAGCAGCGACAAACTGTCTTCGTTGACCGAGTCAGACTAGCGTTTCCTAAGTTTCCCCACTGGTCTCCGGCCTTCAGTTCTATCAGCGAATGCCTTTTTGCCCATCGCAGATTCTGCAGTCTTACAATCGTTGATACCTCCGGCTCGTCAAAAATTTCATACACCTCATGGTTGTATCGGATTCGCCATTGGTCCCCGTCTAGCTTCACCCCGATTATTTGCCTCAAGACCCTTCGCTCAAAGGCGTTCAGTATATTCGCGGATGCTTGGGTTAGGGTCCATGTTTCACACCCATAGCATAACAAAGGTCTTATCACAAATTTGTGTACTAGGTGCTTTGTTTTTGTTTTCGTCCAAACTGAATAAAATATATTATTTGCGAGCTGTATTTTTAATTCATCTCTTTCATTAGCGGTTCTCGTTATTTTGGCGCCTAAATACACAAATTTGCTCACATTTTCCGTATTGTATTCGCCAAGTGTGATATTTTGTGTGTATGAGATATTTTTTCTCGACTGCGTCATGAGCTTTGTTTTATTCTCATTGATTTGTAGCCCTACAAGTTTTCCTTTGTTGTCGAGTTTAAGGAAAAGTTCTATGATAACCGCGATCCCGAGGACTGATATTCCAGGGAGATCTGTCACTCCTATATATAAATTTCCCAACCAGCTGATATGGATGTATGACAGATCTCTGCAACTGAACGCCCCTGACGTCGACGGGTGGTGAACGAATTGAAAAACTGATAGATTTCCGCAACTGAGACCCACTGACTACGACGGGTGGTGAAGGAATTGAAAAACTGAGAAGTGGATAACGAAATGTGTTCGGTTTCAGTGATTCGATAAGGTCTGAGTCGTCGTTTGGAAATCCTATGTAGTTGTTCTCTCTAACAACGCGGCCAAAGTTTATATGACGAACATTCAGCTTAATGCTCTACACTTGGTACCTACATATAATGTGGTATTTGTGAATTTGAAAAGAAAACGAATCCCGAAGAAGAAATTACCGGAATTTACTGCGAATGTGATGAATTTCATGTGATCATCATAATCAATTACTGTGCTCGGGCTCTAGGATGTGCATTTGCGGCCAATGTGTTTTCAAGGATGCATTCCTCGAAACGGTGAACTTTGTCCAGGACAGGGAACTTGTCAATGTGCTGTATGCAAATTTGAGGTTACGGAAGAAGGTGGTTATTCTGACAAATACTGCGAGAAATGCCCAACTTGTTCGAGCTGTTACCAAGAAGTGAAATCCCAAGAAGAACGTGAATGCCCACCTAAAGTGTTTATGGTGTATGTTTTAATTGGTTTGGTATTTCTACATTTGTGGAAATTTTTAACAATAATAAGTGATCAAAGAGAGTTTAATTACTCCGAAAAGGAATGTGCAAGTGCTATGTAGTGATTTAATAATGTTCAAATGTCCGTAAAGGACTGCAGCGATGGTCTGCTGCCTCGGCAGAAGAAGGTGTCAATATCTGCCGAGAATGCCCTTGTCTGGGGACGCGTGAATGCGCTGTCAGGCTAGCAATGCGGTGTCGTGGGGTGGGTTCATTCCCCCAGCACAACGACCCACTACAAAGAATTTTGCATTCACGAATTTCTTGGGGTCGAACAAAAACAAGGCGACCGACGTCGCAAAAAGTGTAGGTAACTACACAAGGGACACCTGACTTGTTCATGGAACAAGCGTAACAAGTAAAAAGAAGTGGAAGCAGGGTGACCTCGTCCTTACCCGGAGAGGCTCATGGCCCACAAATGAGAGAGGGGCAACCGGGTGGTGATGGAGCCCCCGCGCAGCCTCCCAACCGGATTAAAATACACATTTGTTGCAGTGGCCAGGTATTCTTCTTTTGAGTGGAAAACTCATACAACTTAACTTACATGAGCCTTCCCATCAGAAGAGAAGTACCCCGGTGACCAATTTATGCCAAAGAATTATACAATTCGATTACATAACTCTATGTCATAAAGGGGCAACGGGGTACTTCTCTTCTGATGGGAAGGCTCATGCAAGTTAAGTTGTATGAGTTTTCCACTCAGAAGAAGAATACCTGGCCACTGCAACAAATATGGATTTTAAACCGGTTGGGAGGGTGCGCGGGGGCTCAATCACCACCCGGTTGCCCCTCTCTCGATCCGCAGAGAGGGGTTTGAGGAAGACCTCCGGGACCGGCCCTACTTACTAGCTAGGACGGGTCCTCGGCGCGGTATCGCGAAATCGCGGAAGTGGCCCCAGATTATACCACCATGGATCTGGAGGAAGATATGGACCGGGACCAGCTTGCTGTAGCAGCGGTGGGAAGCCTTACGACCTGCTGGAATCGCAATCAAACCGGACACCGGTTTATTTCATGTCAAGCAGAGCGTAAGGTTTTCTGCTACGGTTGCGGTAAGCCGGACACTTACTTCCCGGATTTTCCTGAATGTGCCGCGCAAAAAAACGGCCGAAAGAGTACCCGACCACCTCAGCGGTACTCGAAGCCCCTGCAGTAGTTCCCCAGCCAGCTGCCCGTCCCAGTAACCCTGACGTTAACCCACCAGCCATGACCACTATGACTGCGGATGTTCACTCTCTTCCGGAGGCCTCGCCAACGACAATATTGAAGCGACCACCGCAGTCACTGCCAGAAGAGCCCCGGCAGCCTCAAATACGCATTCTAAAACCTTATCATGTTCGACTGCAGGAATATCGGGTGGCTCGAGAGCGAATATTTGCTTCCGAAGAAGTCACTTCCCGCCCATGCAAGACAAAATGGTCAACCCGTCGTTGGCGGGATTTCCGCAAGAGAATGCGCACCTGCCGTCAAACCCTAAACGCTTGTAACATCTCGGAGGTTGCTGAGAATGAGATCAGACCTTACCAACCAATTAAAGTGTTGGGCAAAACTGTGTTTGCATTGATCGACACGGGTGCCAGTATCAGTTGTCTTGCCTCGAGCTTTGGCTCGAAGGTGCTCCATGAATATCCTACCTTGATTAAGCCCTGGCGCACTGAAATCAGTACAGCTGATGGCACCAAACACCCTATGCGAGGTAAACTAACGACACCCGTGACGTTCAGAGGTCAGACGAAGGATATTACTTTCTACATTATCCCTTCCCTGACTCAGAATGTGTACCTTGGCGTCGATTTCGTCCTTCGTTTTGGATTAGCCTCCGATTTGTTCACAGATTTGTCTTTAAATACTAGATATGTCAACGAACTCACTTCTATTCCCGATAGGCATGTACTGTCGCGTAACGAACGGTAACGCCTGGAAGCATCCATCGCTGCTTTTCCATCTTACGCTACCCAAGGCCTTGGCCGCACCACCATAGTCTCACACGTCATAGACGTTGGCAATAGTAAGCCAATTAAGCAGAGACACTATGCCATCTCACCGGCCATGGAGAAGTTGGTGTATGCTGAACTGGATAGGATGCTCGAGTTGGGGGTTATAGAGGAGTCCCAAAGTGCCTGGTCATCACCGGTAACCTTGGTGGTGATGCCAGGTAAAGTCCACCTTTGTCTAGATGCCCGCAAGGTAAATGCGGTCACCATCAAGGACGCGTGCCCTCTTCCACTCATCGATGGAATCCTAGGGAGACTGCCGAAAGCCAATTATATTACCAGTCTCGACCTAAAAGACGCCTTCTGGCAAATTCCACTCGATGAGGGGTCGAGGGATAAGACCGCCTTCACAGTGCCTGGACGACCATTATATCAGTTCGTCACAATGCCCTTTGGCCTGTGTAACGCGCCGCAAACGATGACTCGGCTGATGGAGAAGGTCATCCCACCTCACCTGAAACACCAAGTGTTCGTGTACCTGGATGATCTGTTACTCATCGCGGAAACGTTCGACCAACACCTCCTACTCCTGCAAGAAGTAGCTCTGCACATCAGTAAGGCGGGACTCACCATCAACGTACAGAAAAGTAAGTTTGTCATGAAAGAAGTCCGATACCTAGGACATGTCATAGGACATGGCACTATCAAAACGGATCCAGACAAAACTCGTGCGATTGATGAGTTCCCCTTACCAAAAACAGTTAAGCAGCTACGATGTTTCCTTGGTGTGTGCGGTTGGTACCGAAGGTTTGTTCGGAATTATGCAACAGTTTCAGCGCCGCTGTCAGACATGCTGCGGAAAGGGAAGTTTATTTGGACCGAACTCAGCCGAAAGGCATTTGAAGAGCTAAAACAAGCCCTCACATCAGCTCCGGTCTTGCACAGCCCCGACTTCATGAAGCCCTTCTCCATTCATTGTGACGCAAGTCAACATGGAGTTGGAGCCGTGCTGGTGCAATTGACCGAAGAGGGAGAGGAAGCTCCCATCGCCTTCATGTCCAATAAGCTGACCTCGGCCCAAGGGAACTATACCGTGTCCGAGCAGGAATGTTTGGCAGCGGTAATGGCTGTGAAGAAATTCCGAGCTTATATCGAGGGCCACCAATTCGAGATCATCACGGACTACGCTTCGCTACAATGGTTGATGAACCAGGCAGATTTACAGGGACGCCTAGCAAGATGGGCTCTTAAACTGCAAGGGTTCAAGTTTTCCATCAAACATCGGAAAGGGACCCAGAACATCGTACCCGACACTCTCTCACGAATGTTTTCGCCAGAGGGAGCCGAATTGACAATAAATGACGAGGACCCCATCGAAATAGATTTGGACAGCCCACATTTCGAATCAGACAGCTACAAAGAGTTGAGGCAAACCATCGCGATCCAACAATCGCAGCTGCCTGCTTTGAAAGTAATAGACGGCTACGTGTATAGACGAAATGAATACGCCACTGGTGATCCATGGCAAGAAGAAGAGTCCTGGAAACTCTGGGTACCGGAGGAAAGGACACAACATCTGATCCTCCGCCCACATGACCATCCTTTAAGTGCCCACGGAGGTTACGGTCGGACGTTACGGCGACTCAAGAAATACTTCTTTTGGCCTAAAATGGCATCCCAGGTCAAAGACTACGTGAGCGCCTGTGAGACCTGTGAAGGCACTAAAGCGCGCAACCAGCCCCTTCGATCTCCTATGGGTCAACTCAACGTCCCAGAACGCGTATTCCAACGTCTATACATAGATCTACTCGGTCCATATCCTCGATCATCCATGGGACACATCGGAGCTATAGTCGTTCTAGACCAACTCTCAAAATTCCCACTGGTGGAACCTATCCGTAAATTCACAACTCCATCTATCGTGAAATTCTTAGAGAACCGGGTATTCCATGTGTTCGGGGTTCCAGAGAGTGTGTACTCAGACAACGGAGTACAGTTCCGGTCTCGGCAGTTTAAGGGCCTACTCGACCAGAATGGCGTTGAACACCAACTGACGCCCATATACTCTCCTCAGTCTAACGCCTCCGAACGGTTGAATCGCACCCTATTGGCCGCAATCCGTTCCTACGTCCACCCATCTCAAAAAGATTGGGATCGCCGATTGTCCCCCATCACATGCGCCCTGCGGTCATCTTATCATTCCGTCACCGGTGTCGCACCTTACTTTGTCGCCTTCGGACAGCACATGATTTTCCACGGTAAATCATACCGGCTGTTACGGCAATTAAAGTGTTTGGGAGACCCCGTCGTTGCGCTGGAGCCCCACGAGCGTTTAGGAGACCTCCGCCAACAAATCGGACGGAAGATTAAGGGCGCGGGACGTGCAAATGAGGCGCAGTACAATCTCAGGTCACGATCTGCCAATTTCAAAGAAGGAGATGAAGTTTTCCGGCGCAAATTCCGCCAAAGTAACGCCGCGGGACACTACAACGCCAAGCTGGACAGGCATTTCTTGAAAAGCCGCATAAAGCAGGTAATGGGACCTAACCGTTACCTGATAACGGACCCATCGGGAAAAGAAGTTGGGATATACCACGCAAAAGACCTGCGCCGATAGATAATTAGCCACGTCTGTTTTGTCCGTCCGCATACATTTTCAAAAACGCGCAAGGTTGGTATACTTCCGGCCAAACATAAACACACGTCTCAGTCCGTCCGTCTGTCAATTGTGTTTCTCTTTTATTGTTCGTCACTACATGTTCCGATGCCGAAGACAACCCATGCTATAATGAACGATCCTTCAGCTCCTTTTTCGCAATCTTCGTCGCCTTGGGATCGCGAGAAAATTAGCTGCCCTGTAGTAATCGAGCAGTTAGTTAAATTTACTATCTTTTTTTTTTTCTTTAAATTATTTGATAAATTCACATAGAATTCAAATTTTATTTATGTCAATTTATAGATCTTTTTCTTATTTCATTTTGTTATATATTCCGCACAACTAAAACTGCTCGATTATTCGGCGCCGACAAAGGGTTAAAAGAAATTCAGGCATAATATGTCCCAGATCAACTAATCAAACTAAAAACCAGCTGCTTTGTACAAATTGTATGGGACATCAATTTCCCTCCAATTTCATCACAACGAACGCAGCCCTTTAAGATTGATCGGGTAGAAGGGGAGAATTGGACAGGCGCGGGCTCATGTGGTCGTATCCGGGAGATTGGCACTTGGCCCGTCTTAAAAACCACAATAAGAAAATCTGGTGAAATGTTAGAAGTGCGGGTTTCCCATGTATTATTTGTGCGAACGCGGTTTATCGATAAGCTACATTAGATTCGCCGCTAGCAGATTGTGCGGTTTAGCTCAGATTTAACGTAATCTTCGCGTATGTGAATTGAACAAATCGGTGGTGGAAACTCGTTTCCTTACCGAAACCGGTCAGTGAATCAAAAATCGCTCAGAAATCTGATCAATTGCCTAGAACTTTGTGATTTCGGACCATTTCCACTTGTTTCGAACGTCTCGCCGTTCGACTTGTGAAAACATCTAAAAGCGCAGAGGGAACTGCACTTTGGGGGATACAGAGCCTTGGTAGTCGTTGTCGTCAGTGTGTTCACGAATCCGCCGAAAAAGAAATTTGCGTGCGTGCGAAATCCTTCCGCAACTCAGTAAAGAAAGGCAATTTCCTTATACGCAGTTAAATTGGGAGTCGATGGAATTCCCTCGTTAGGTAGTGAAGAATCTATCAGATTCACTTTCCCCGAACACACTCTTCTCGCGCACTTAAATAAAAAACCGTAAGTCTTGCATGGCTATCAGCTGTAGTGTTCACATACAAGTATACGCGCTTTGTGTGTGACAATTAATTAAATTAACGCCAATTTGGCTGGGATCGAATTTTAACTACAATCAATCTGCCGAATATTATGTTCTAGTGCAGTGTTCAAGTTCGATGAGTAATTATTTTCGTAGGCAGTGGAATAATAGCATATCAGTGAATATGAATACATACTTAGATACGAGTAGTCTATAGCAGTTCCTAAGCCGATACGTGGTAGTTAATAAAGCGTTGAAATGCATGTGTAAAAATTTCTGAGCCGTACTCCAAAATACACACTGTACATACTGCTAACACTAGCTTTCCGTTCATTGAGTGAAGTGGCCAAAGGGGCATAAGTGACGATTGCAGAAAAAGCACAAATAACGGCTTACCAAGAAATGGGCTTATCGAATAAGAAAATCGCCTTAAAAGTGTCAAGATCAGAGAAGGTATTCAGGACTTTTCTTACAAAGGAAACAATCACCTTGCTGACTGTGGCACCTCAGCAGGCTCGGCTTGAATGCACGCTTAATTCGACAAACCTATAGGAGTTCTGTTAACAAGAAGTTTAACTTAGATGGACCGGATTGTTTTAGCTATTATTGGCACGATGATACAACTAATGAATCAACAAGAATGAAATGAGGAATGATAACAAAGCCAATGTGAAACTCAACCAATTCGAACTCGATCGCAAATTTCACTACCGCAGCACTCGTAATTGTACCGTAAATTAATTTATCAAAAAGAAATTTGATATTTGTACTAATGTAGTTAGTTAATTCAACTAATTTGGAATTGTAAAGGACCCCTGCATCGTCGTCGAGCGCTCGGAGGACCATGCGGGTGAGTACCCTTTTTATTTTCTAATTTTCTTCTGCATGTTTTTTTTCATTCTTAAACAAAAAATGTTATTTTTATTACATAGTGCTGATCATCATTTGAGCAAAATTGTATACCAATTAAAATAGTTAGCAAAATAATTAAGGAGAAAGAAAAATAGTAATAAAAACAAGAAAAGTGTAAGATGTAACGGGTTACACAAGCATATTGTCGAAATAATAAAATATATTTAATGTCAAAAGAGAAAAAGGTAGAAAATGTTCAATCTTTACTTAAAATCTTAGACTTATTGTTCATTTGTCGACGTGTAATCAAATGGTGCAGGTTAACCAAACGTATCATAAGACAAGTAAGAGCAGTTCGGTTGCTATCGTAACACGAATGGAAAATATTCTAGCGAATTTTTGATTCTCATTTGAAACTTCGGAGCAACATGGGATTTTGATAAACCATGATTTAAAAACAAAATGTTCAATCTTTAAAATGTTCGGAAACAATATTTTGTAGTAATCGAGTAGATGTGCGCTGGCATCGAGACGCTTTGCAGCAGAAGCAAAAGTCTCCACAACAATCTCAACATCCATTGCAACAATCTCATAACCCTCTACAAACAACGCAGACATTAATTAAACAACAAAATATTTTTCATAATGTATATAGACAACAGCAGCAAATGCAGCATGCATTACAACAAAACTTAATGCAAAATTGCTATAGACTTTCATCGCCTAGTGCTGCTAGCTACGGATACAATAATTTTTTACATCACCCTTTATTAATCAAACCCCAATTTCCATCTGAGAATTGGCAAAATTTTCAGTATTTACAAACAAATCCTCAATACATGTCGTACCAGCAACCACAAAATATTCCACTTCTAAATAAATTAAATCAAATGGATACATTGTTGCAACACATTGAAAATATATATACAAAATTACCTCCGAATGACTTGCAATTGCATAAATCATGTTATAAACCTAGACAAGTATGTTGCGCTATGTATATGGGACTATGGCATCGAGCTCAGATATTAGAGATTCATGAGAATGTAACTCGCATAGCTTCAGCCAGCATATTCCCGGAGAAACAATTGCAAACGTTGAAGCAACAACAAATGCTTCAAGCACAGCAAATGCAACAAATGCAAGGGACGAATCGTTCGGGAAACTGGCTAAGCGGGAAAACGAGTCTGCTTTGAATCGCCACGGGATCAGGTCGGAAAAAACCGCACCAGCAAGCGGAGACGTGGAAAATTGAATTTTCGTCAGTTTTTTAACCATCGAAAGATGAATTCGGGACGTCTAATAGCCAAGCATAAATTTTTGAAGTCGTAAAATCATTTTGAATATTTGGTGTTGAGACCCTTGGCCAGTGAAATTAACTAGTATTGAAGGTGAAAGAGTGATAGCCCCAAAAGTGGTTCTTTCGGTACAAATTTCGGGAAATATGACACCGTTAGTCTCTTCAATTGTCTGCGAAAACTGAATCGGTGCTGTTTAACGTACAGATATGTGGATGTCGTGACGGCCGGAATCGATTGCCGCATTAAATGCAATTTTGCAAGGAGTGGAAAATTTGCATTAGAAAAGCAGGGAAGGAGTTACGACAGTACTCATTCGATTGAAAAGTGTTTTGCCCCATACTGGGAATCACCCGTTATTCGCGTTACCAGTCCGGGAGATGAACGTAGTTGCAGTCAGAAAATTGGACTCCAGGCGATAGTAATCGGTTGAAAAGTGTTTGCCGGAGCGCCAGTGAAGAAAAAACAAGGTGAACAAATCAGTTCAGATTCGGACCGTGCCCATCAAATTA